>VDFB02058242.1:737750008-737894030 GCA_007258455.2 Sequoia sempervirens | reverse complement strand
CCTCAAGATTCTAAATGGAGAACATGTAACCATAAAAACTCAAGATTCTAAATGGAGACATGTAACACGCCAAAAAGAAAATTCAAACCTAATGCATGAAAACAAGAAAGACTCCATGATTTTCCTGATTTTCTGCCCTAAAATATAAAATGAATTTGTACTCAAACTAGCCTCTGCTCTGATACCATGTGAGAATTTTAATTAGTAGAGTTGCAAATTACAAAATTGCACAAATTGAGATGAAGAATAAATTCTAAATAATTGCATTCTTCATTATTAGCTTGGTAATTTCTTAAGAATGAGTACAATATATATAGCAGAGATGAGTCATCTAGAATGGCAACTACTAACTAGAAAATAGGCATGTAACTCCATGCAAGATTGCACAACTAAACAATCATTATCCTAACAATTTAGCAACTAGCAAACTTATCTAGAGGAATATTTTAGATAGAATATTCTACACTGGTGTGGCATCCACATCAAGATCAGTTGGATCAAAGACAAAAGAATCATCTATTGAATACATCAACACCCCTCCTATGGTTGCCGCTGCCCATGATCTCCTAGTCGATGAGATTCTCAAGCATTTTGTATAAACAACAGTTTGACCATGATTAGATGCGGTTCCTGGTAAACCCTCTTCTAGTTGTCCCCTCTTTTATCGATCCAGCTCTCCTTCCATGTCACTAGCTTCATCATCAATCAAACCCATTGGTCCCGCATTTGTCACGTCTTTTGAGTTAAAAAAAAAGTCTAGAACTCCATCAAGAGAAAGGTTACTGGATATTTGCCTAAGTAATACTCTGTTCTAAAGCCTGTGTTTTGGCACGAGCTAAGAGGATGCTGACAATGGCTGATGAGTTCGGCTTTGCACCTGCCCGTTGCATTTGTTTGAAAGTTTCTAAAGCCTTTTCAACAAATTTGTTTGGTACATATATCCTGTAAATATGGCTACCAATTCAATGACAAATCTTTGAGGCATTCTGTCGAACAGTTCGCGCCTTGTCTTGCTTTCACATTTACCATGCGTGTCTACCCGAGTATTTCCAACTATAATATCTCACAGAAATCTTGCGTTGAGCTCCAGGACTTAAATTTTTGGTTCGGATGGAGAGGATTCTGGCAAAGTTTGTGGAATTTGGTATTACACACGCCAATTATATCTGCTTGAAAATCTAAAACGTTTATTGCAAATTCATTTTGTAATTGTTAAATAATGTCTCTCTGTGATATTCATGGCTTCTATCTATGCTTCCACGGCTTATTTAAAATATTCTTCAATGTTTCTCTAGAGTGTTACTTCCCATGAAAAAGCATTAACCTCCTCCGCTCTTGCAACATTAGAAACCAGTGTTGTCCTCCCGCCTTCAAAGCCTCTGAAACTGTAGTATTATAGTGATGTAGGTGTGCTCATTTGCAGATACCCCAGCTAGTGGCATTTCTAAATGCTTGATCAGAAAGGTCTATCATTACTGTCAAGGGAACAAAAATAGACAAAAGGCATCTTAACTTCAACCCCAACAACAGCTCTTCATATGTTTGATATATGCAGATATTTATCAATGCCATCAAAGTAATTTGACACAAACAGAGCAAATAATAATGCTCTCTGATAGTCATTAATTCTAAAGTTGTATTCATCATTCCCCTGTCCAAATCCTTTTCCAACCAGATATGACTTCCTGGGAAGACAGTCCAATTGCAACCAAATTTTCTTTTTCTTTCTGTATCAATCAATGTAATCATACAAGTGTCTAAACACTCTCCTTTTCGAAGTTTCTCAATGACTTAAATAATTGATGTTGACCGGAATCATAGAAGCCATGAAATAGAATATCATTAATACCACAAAAGAATTCATTGCTATACTTTTGAGATACCCTGAAGAATTCCTGTGTAGATCTTATCCGCTTGCATTGCGAAGAGATTTTCAATTCATGGTGCACTGGATGAATATTATAGTGACAGAGATAAGCAGTGATCAACACTCGTAAAGTTGTGAAAACCATCCATCATAAAGTCATTTGCTTGCAGGCCCTGCATTTAGTTTAACAACTTGGAGTTGATTCTCATCTTCAGCAGGAATCGAATAGATGGGAAGGGGAACAATATGTGAAGGTGGGAAATTTTAAAAAAATTAGGTTAAAAAATGCGAATATATTTCCATTGGTACATTAAAACAAATTTAGATATAAATATTCATCTTAGCAAAGGCTTATATACATTTTCATCTTATCTAAAGCTTCTCGTTTTTATCATTTGATAGGATCAAAATGACTTTTTTTAAGAATTGATCTAAAAAACTTATCTTCTAATAATCCACAACAACATTTTAAAGGTATTTATAAATATTATCAATCTTTATAGTAGAATCGAGATCAATAAATTTAATGAATTGGCAAAAAGAATGAAATTAGTTGGATCATATCAGTATGGATGTGATTTAGAGGCATGGACTCAAACTAGATTGAGGCACAAATGTTGCAACAAATCCAAGGTGCACACAAAAGAGAGGTAACGTTCCTAAATTAAAGATGATTCTAGAATCCTCATCAAAGCTATTCATCTTTAATCATCAAGCTATGTAGATTTCTTCTTCACATTTAATTTCAACTTCCTAATATCTATGCCCACAACTATGTTATCTAGATTAGTCCATGTATTTATTGCTTACATTATAATTGATGTAAGTAACACACTTTTCAATAAAATTATATTTTCCTCTATAATATCTTACTTAGAAAGATTAAGATGTGATCTAAAAATACAATTTTAATCAAATTTTTGAAGTAAACATTTCCATCACATAATTATAATCCTGTTTAATTTTAAGTTTCAAAAATGAAGACTTATAAGTTCATAACTAAAAAGGAAAAATAAATAAATCTTTTCAAATATATCAAGGTTAAAAAAAATAAATGAACAACTATCAATGTTAATTAGTGGGCCAGCCTAATTAGTGTAGATATAACAACCGGTACATATGATAAAAATGAAATAAATTCTCATAAACTAAATGAATAAAACGATGATACTTATAAACTTGATGCAAATATGTCATTACAAAGGTTCAAAAACGACTCATCAAATGTGAAAGGAAATTTGGACCTAAATTAGACAATTCTATTTAATATTCTGTCAGCACTCAATTTTATGAATTTTATTTTTAATATTTAATTACCATGTAAAAAGGCTAAGAATTTATCAATTTCTGTCGTGAGAAGGCTCCAGTAGAATCCTTCAATGCTACAGCTGAGGAAGCATCTCAAAGTCAATGTACTGCAGTTGTGACAGGTTGCCAATAGTATTAGGCAGATTATTTAAGCATACAGACCCTTCCAAGTATAAGTGTTGCAGTTGTGACAATTGGCCAATGGTATGAGGGAGGTTAGATAAACTTACACACCCTTTCAAGTTCAAGTGTTGCAGCTGTGACAGTTCACCAATTGTATGAGGGAGGTTATTCAAGCTTACACACCCTTTCAAGTTCAAGTGTTGCAGTTGTGAGAGGTTGCCAATGGTATGAGGGAGGCTATTTAAGCTTACACATCCTTCCAAGTTCAAGTGTTGCAGCTGTGTTAGGCTGCCAATGGTATGAGGGAGGTTAATTAGGCTTACACAACCTTCCAAGTACAAGTGCTGCAGCTGTGACAGGTTACGAATAGTATGAGGGAGGTTATTTAATCTATCGCATGATCTCAGGTCCAAGTGTTGCAGCTGTGACAGCTTGCCAATGGTATAAGGAAGGTTGTTTAAGCTTCTACACCCTCTCAAGTCCAACTGCTGCAGTTGTGAAAGCTTGCCGATGGTATCAGGGAGGTTATTTAGCTTATCACACAATCCCAAGTCTAAGAACTGCAGATGTGAAAGGTTGCCAATGGTATCAGGGAGGTTATTTAACCCATCACACCATCCCACATAGAAACGCTGCAGCTGTGACAGGTTGCCAATGGTATAAGGGAGGTTATTTAAGCTTCTACACCCTCTCAAGTCTAAGTGCTGCAGCTGTGACAGGTTGCCAATGGTATCAGGGAGGTTATTTAATCTATCACACCATCCCAAGTTCAAATGATGCAGCTGTGACAGGTTGCAAATGGTATGAGGGAGGCTATTTAACCTTTCACACCATCTCAAGTCCAAACGTTGCAGCTGTGACAGGTTGTCAACAGAATCAGGGAGGTTATTTAAGCTTCTACACCTTCCTAAGTCCAAATGTTGCAGCTGTGATAGATTGCCAATGGTATTAGGGAGGTTATTTAACCTCTCACACCCTCCCAAATCCAAGTGCTGGAGTTGTGACAGGTTGCCAATGGTATAAGGGAGATTTTTTAAGCTTTCACACCCTCTCAAGTTCAAGTTTTGCAACTGTGACAGGTTGCCAATGGTATCAGGAAGGTTGTTTAAGCTCTCACACCCTCCCAAGTACAAGTGCTGCAGTTGCGATAGATTGCCAATGGTATCAGGAAGATTTTTCAAATTTATACGCTCTTCCAAGTCCAAGTACTGCAGCATCTGTATATTAGAAAGTGAAAGTAATGAGGATATAGAAAGGCTGTTGCTGTTTTTTAGTTGCATAATCTTCAATTGCCTGATGTTACCCACAAATCTGGAGTGGCATGGATTCCTTAGAGCTCTATTTGTCTTCCTTATTGCTGTAAGGATCGTCTTTATTGCTTTATTCATCCCAGTTGCAGAGGGACAATGTTCCAACCTTAACCATATCAAACTTGCAGGAAGCATAGCTAGAGTGTCTTCTGTCATGCCTTCAATGGGCAGGTTCTGCAAATGAAGATAGCGAAGACCAGGCCTGTACAACATTTTAAGCCTTTGTGAATTGCCCCCATTGAACCGAAGGCGAGAGAAACTGATGTTTTTGAAAGCGGTGCTTAAATTAGCAGCCTCCCACAATCGGGAACCCCCCATTTCTTTTTCCGCAATGGTCTGCCCAATGTCTCGCAAATGGTCATGCATATCAAATACACCTTCATCGTCAATCTTTATCAGTAACTTCATAGAAAGATTAAGTAGAGCAGTGTCTACCATACTGTACAATGATTTCCAGAAAACAATGGGCAATGTTTTGTCTTCTCCAATGAAGAAGCAAGCAATGTCTACAAATATTTCTTTTTCCTCATCACGAAGAGCATTGTAACTGATGTACAGTCTTTTGTGAATGTCTTGGTTGAGAGTAATGTTCTGAAGAGCTTCCGTCCAGTAACCTATGCTATCCTGCTTATCATACAAGAAGGATCCAATCACTTCCAATGAAAGAGGATGTCCTTTACAAGCTTTCACTATTCTTTTGGAGAGCTCTTCGTAACCTGGATTTGGAGATGCTTTGAGAAATGCATGCCAACTAAATAACTGGAGACCTTCATTTATCTCCAGTCCTGTTATTTCTTGGATGCATTCGGATGACACCCGAGCAACATTGAAAATGTGTTTGTCTCTAGAAGTTATAATAACTCTGCTGCCATGGGCTAGCCAATCCCCAACCAAAGCATCCAATTGTTCAACAGCATCCACGTCATCCAAAATAAGTAGCACACGTTTTCGTCCCAAAAGATCTCTGAACAAAGATTTGCCCTCACCAACACTGTCCACTTCTCCACCATATTTGGATAAATCTTTGAGAATTTGTTTCTGCAGATTCGTAAGGCCTGTGGGGTTTTCAGCAATGGCACGGACACTAAATACAAAGGAAGCGGCATCAAAATCACCATAATCTTGATTGTACACAGCCTTGGCAACTGCTGTCTTGCCAATACCACCAATACCCCATATTCCAGCTTTAATAACCTCCTCCATTGAACTGAGATTTAGTTTTTGAATGAGGGCGTTTATCATGTTGTCCATACCCACTGGATGCTTGGCAACTTCTAATGGCACTCTGTCCAATGTCTTTATCAGATCATTCACCACCATCTTTACTAGCCGAGCTTCGAAGCTGCAATGACCAGAGTAAGTCATTAAAAAATGAGCATACTTTATATCATAAAATGTGTATAGAGTTAAGTTTTTCTCACTTAAAAGTAAATTCTATACAGTTCCTTAGATATTATCTACAATGCACACATCTTTATAATTTACCATGTGAAATCTTTTCTACTTTGCAAATTTCATATCAATAATAAGATAATAGAAACAAGATAACTCATATATTTTTTAAATATATACCTTTTACAAAGTATATGTAACTTTCTCCTAATTCACTAATACTCACCAACATAAATCCAAACCTAATCCCAAATCTCATCCCTAATACTTCTCAATTAGTCCTTAATGAGAAGTTGCTGCAAGTTAAGACACTCTATTCTAACGGTTAATGGGTCAAAACATAGTCTACAGATGATAGGAGAAATCAACAATCATGCATCAAGGTAAATGACTACTAAGATTTCAAACAAACACTGCTGAAAATACAGAGAGGAAGAGCTACCTATGAGCTATCACAATATGCAACGAATGTCATTTCCATTGAAACAAAAGGAAAAGGAGATTTTTCTATATAGAAATGAGTTGATAGTTATTTATCTCTCAATAGAAAACAATGCAGTTTGAAAAAAATGTCAATTTTAGAAAGGCACGTCCTAAAAGGACTAAGTAACGAAAGGTGGAAGATGTATTATTGATGGTGATTCACATCAGCCCTAAAGCAAGCAATGCAATTCAACATACTTTTAAAATCTCATCCTCCAAACCCACTAATTACCATCAAAACTATGTCACCCAAATAAATTTCTTCCAATTATTTTTAGTTTATTTTAATATTTTCAAATCTGTCTTTCCTATTCGATTTTTTCAAGCACAAGTGCAAATGTAATGAAATGGGGTTAAAAGTCTAAAATTATGAAGAAATTCAATAGCATAGAGGCAAGAGCGTGTGCAATATGACAGAGGAACTCTGGTGTAATTTTTTAAAGTCAAAACACAAAATAATGCAAAACATTTTTATATTAAAATTTTGTAGTGGACATGTTAAAATATTGTGCACATTAAAAGTCTATCTTCCACTTAACTACTGTTTCTTTGTAAATGTTCTTTCTGAATTTGGTTAAATTATTGAATTTAGGCACATTAGTTTGGATTTTGTTGTCTTTGTTAATATTGTGCAAGTCCAATATAGTTTGTAATTTATAAAATTTAGACAAATTAAATCTGTTATCTTAATTATTGTTATGATAAGGTTGTTTAAGAAGTGAGTTGATTGTTAGAAGTTTTGAACTTGAGACTTAAATTATGAATTAGAAGAAAAATTAAAATTACACAAACATATTTTGGTTCAGGGAATCAGTTTGAGAAGGGTAAGAAAGTATAGTTTAAAAGCCAAGGAAAGTGGATGAGAAACTTCATCTGAAATTTTATAATTTATGTTTTAATGTGATTTTTTTATAATAATTAAATAATTTATTTTCATTATTATTCTGAAATTTTAATTATAATAAAATTTAAAATAATCATTTCAATGAAAATAATTTATAGAAAATCAAAACAATATTTTAAAAAATACATTAACAATTGAAAAAAAATAAAAAGAAAAACTTTTAAATAAAATTTAAAAATCTCCAATTTAAAATATTTAAAAACTAAGCTCTTGTATTATTAAGCTCCTAATAAAATAGATTCATATTATTTCTATTAACAATATTTTTCCAGTGCTGTTTTCTGTTTTTATTTTGCCGTTTTTGCTCTGTGAGCTGGTTTTTGGGGATTGCGTTCCCATGAACTGTTTTAACTTTTATGTTTAATGGTTGTTTTGTTTTAAGTTCCTTTTGTTCTGAACTCTTGGATCAGAGTCCTGTTTTTTAATAAAAAGCAATATTTTTCCAATTCAATATAGAAAAGTTAAATAGTAAGTGAAATTCATTACTTACCCTTGAGTTACATCCAGGGACCAGCCTGAGCGAGAACAGATCTGGTGAAGGGCACGCTTCCACTCATCAATTTCTTCTCTTGGGTAACGATCTGAATGTTTGAGAAATGATTGGCAATATGGACTGGACTACTTTTCAGAATATCTAACATCAGTTGGATTCACATGATAAAATAGAGGAATGATCAGACCAGGGGTCCTCAACATTGCAGAGGCCTCCTTCAGACACCAAGTTGAGTCTGCGTAGCTTTTAGAAAATATGGGAATGCGTATGGCACTGCTTTCAATTGCTTTCTCTAAGCTCAACCCGATCATTTCTCCCTTTTCTAATTTGTCACTGTCTAAAAAGGCATTCAGTCCTGCTGCGGAGAGAGCTTCAAAAAGATGATCAACCAGAGTCTTTCTGACATCTGGTCCCCTGAAACTCAGAAATACATGATAACTCTTATCGCTTTGGAAGGCAAGTTTAGTTGTAGGAGGCTTGTATTGTTCCATCTTAAGCTCTGGATCTCAAGATGAAGGCAGGCTTACTAATGATAGAAAGAAAATAGAAGATTCAACCCAAAATTCCAGATTTTGAACTCAACCATATGAATGTTTCAACTCCGCTCACACACTGCCGTGCTTTATCTGCTTGTAGGTTGCGAATGATAGCCAGCATTGACTAAAAGAGACAATGAGGGCGGGCCCATTTTTACTTGGTTTTTTCGATCCCCATCACTTTCTCGACCTTTTTTCCAGCCAGATTTGTCAATGTCATGGCGAGATCACTGGCCCCGGCCCCGCAAGCTTGACCGCTTTTATTAGTGTCTTCAACTTATTTCCCGATGTATACAAATGAAGTAGGGACACACATATACGGAATTGTCTATTTGACCGTATTTATTAATTAATTAAAAATAAAGATACAATGTATTCTTTATTCTTAATTAATTAATAAATGTGGTCAAATCGCTGTTTGGTAGGCTGGAACTTCTCACTTTTCTTCCGCGTGCGACAAACACCCGTAGACTTTGTTATGCAAGTGGCCGGCAAAAACAAAAAGATCAAAAATCCCCACTACCTGTTTTGCCGTACGAGCCCAGGAGGTTACTATGTTACCTTCAAAAGGTTCAAAACATGGACGACCATCGGTGGCCTAAGCTAATCGTAAAAGAAAAGTTGGATAGAAGAAGGAATACATGGATGAAACAAAACAAAAAATGGATGGAAAAGTGGGGTGTGAATATGCAAGATTGTCCAAGTTCAAATGAAGAAATAAAAAAATATGTGAAACAAAAATTCAAAAAAGCTTTATGGACAAAACAATCAGGGCGAAAAAAAGACTATTATATCAAAGAATTCAATCCTAAGGGGGACCATGATGAAAAGGCATATATAGGAGCAAATATTAAATGGAGAGCAAAGATGTTGATAGCTCAACTCCGAACTAGCTCACATCGTCTTAGATGTGAGACGGGCAGATGGATGGTTCCTAAAGAAGAGTGGGAAGAAAGAATATGTCGTTTTTGCGACATGGGATTAGTGGAGACAGAGTGGCACTTTGTTATGGAGTGCTCAGCATACAAAGATATTCGGGTCACTTATGGGGACATCTTACAAGTGGACAACTTAAATACCTTGTTTGAGGAGGAAAGGTTGGTCAAATCTGCAAATTACATCATCAAAATTCACTGTCGTAGAGCTAATCTCGAGCGATCTAGAATCTTAGTGGACGTTATTAAAATATTTCATTTCATTTCATTTTCGGTGTGAAAGAGAATATGAAAATGTCTAAATCTTAAACTAGCTTGCACCGGGGGTGAAGGGGTACACCGATAGAAATGTATATGTATGTAAACATGTTAAGAAGTGTACTTTGTAGTGTTTATATAAGTTTGTAAAATGAGTTTGAAATACATTCACAAGATATTTTGGTTTACAAATGTTTGGAATAAATAGCTTATTTTTTGAATTACAATTTTTTGTATAGCAAATTGAAGGAAATATTTGTAACAATTTGAATTGTGATGCTTTTGTAGTAGATAATTCCACATATTTATATGAGAAGACCCTACACAAAGAAGTTTGTGTTGTTCTTTTATTTGTCCCTACACATTAATAGTGAAATAAAATTAAATAAATAACATATATGAATAAACCAAATAATAAAATAAATCTTAAATAAATGTTAACAAAATAATTATGAAATTTTGTATTCTAATCTTTCAATTTACTTGCTCTTGCTTTAATAAGAAAATGGAGGCTATGCATATACATCAACTTAGAGGCATGATAAATGTTAAATCTTTCTATGACTGTGTTCAAACAATTGCTCATCTCCCTTTTATAAATGGTTAGTTGGGCTAAGTTTTTTTTTCTAATTTGAACATATTATAATAATTTAATTTGTGAGTAGTTTTAGTGAAAAGAGAGAATAATAAAAATAATATAAAAAGAAAATATATATTTGTAATAGAATTTATAATTATTTTGAGACATTTAAAAAAAATCATAATGATTAAAAGAAAAATTAATTAGATATAAATAGAAATATAATTCTAAAAATGAAATGAAATGAAATAATTAATTAATTAAAACTACTAAAATAAAAGATAAATCCTAGAAATAAAAAATATTAAAGATTAAATTTTTTATATAATTGATGAATATTTAAATAATTTGATATTGTTTAGATTAATTTAAAAAAAAAATTGATAAAAAATTAAAATTTATTAAATTATTATCTAAATTAATATTTGTCAATAATGATTACAATATTTTTAATTAAATATACAATTCTTTATAAAATATTTTATTTTATATACTTTATTTAATAATTTTTTTAAAAAATATTTTTATACTTAGAGAATGTTTACATCTTATATATTTGTTTACATTTATGAAAAATAAATGCAAACTGAAAATAAAATTTGAAGGTGCATGCATGCCAGTGTGGCATTGGGTAAAACAAATTTGGGTGTTGTTAGCCACACACTACAACAAATGTAAACAAGCATGTAAAAATCTTGCATTGAGTTGAAGGCTGCAGAAGCTCTAATACCTGATATTTTTCATTTTATGCTAATAGATTGAAGCAGCAGATGGAGGTAAATTGGATTATGGTTTTATATAAAGTGAAATTGCTACAAATCAAAATTTGGCAAAGTTTTGTACTAAAAAATGTCTGCCTGAGAACTTTTATCTACACTTTTTAATCATTCCCTCCTTACCCACGAACCCCTGGTTGATCTGAGCATAAAAATGCTTGAGTCTCTGTTGGTCGAACACTCAATCCTAAGAATTCCTGAACTTCAAACCGATAAATAGATTGCAAGACAATTCTCTGAAAGATAACTTTATGAAGGTTTATTTTGCCAAATGCAATTGTCTACTTTCCTAGTATATTCGATGATACTACAAATGATCATATTTAAAGAATATGAAGACAAGGCGATCCATTTCCAAATATTAGGATAGATTTTTAATTGCCAACTTTGCATACTTTATTGCATTTCACTAACTGGGTAACTATAAAATGGCTATTATCCGTTATACCTTTTTCTAGTTATTTTGTGATTATGAAGTAAATTCCATTAATTTGTAGGGGCTTCTTAAATGAAAAAATGAGGAGCATAGTGATTAGGGCTTTGAACAATTGATGGTTTCTTTTTTTCATTTCACTTTGTCTACAGCATAGCTATTTTCAATTCAGTCTTCCCATCTTTGACAGAGCAGTAGAGTTTTAAGTTTGTTTATCCCTTTTTTGTATTTTTTAGTAACATAGTTTTATTAAATTTATTTGACATGTGAGAGTTTTGTGCAAAGGAAACGAGATATAAATTCTGTCAATTTAAGAAAAATAAGCCAAAATAAAGTTGCACATTATTTCAATGACTAAAAACTCCCATAAAAATGCAAAAAATGATGAAAATCTCATGACACAAAGAAATCTAGACTTTATTTATGTTCTTAGGATTTTCAGGTGAGCTTTGCATGCGTAAAGATCATAGCACTCTACCCCCTTTCCCTACTAGAAAGAGTTAGTGAGTTGTAAGATGACAACACTGCCATCCTGACCATCTAAGCCTTCCAGGGATGGAAGAGACTGCCAATTTTTGCACCTTGCAGCCCCACTTATCACACATCATCACCTCCTGAAGCATTGACAACCAGTGAAGAAACAGACCTGAAACTTGCTCAACAAAGATTGCACAAATATTGCAAATTTTGTGAGCAAAAGTCGGTGCCTTTGTGAGTAGATGCAGAGTCTGCCTTTGTCAGTGGATGTAGAGTACACATCTATTTAGCCTACCATAGATTATGTAACTTACCATTGTTCTTAACTCAGAGCAGGGATTGCTCTTAACATACCATTTTGTATTTTGTTGTGTTAAAAAGTCTTCATTTATGAATCAAATTGAAGTTTTATTTTCCAATTTCTATGTTTTTAACACATTGTATGCTTGTAGTTTACAAGAATAACAAGCAACAATAGGCCTGGGAAACTTGAAAAAAAACTATTAAAAACCATTGCACAAGATGATGTCAAATGAAAGGTAGAACAAGTGATTGCAAGAAATTATTTGAAGTCAATATATCATATTGAAGTCACTATACCGATATACCATAGGAAAAGTGATAACTTTGCAAGATAGTACCTGGATTCTTCAAATTCATGTTGCCGGTATGTCCTATGCGTATTCTGCATTGAGTAATCTTTGCTAGTTCTATAGTTTTATTGATGTTATTAAATCTATTTGTAGAGATAGTGGGCGGTGGGGCGATGATCTACAATATAGTGCAACAATGCATTTAACGACTACAATAAATGAAGTAAAAGAAAATTTCTAGTTTGTCTACAATAAATGAAGTAAAAGAAAATTTCTAGTTTGTCTACAATAAATGAAGTAAAAGAAATTTTTTGGCAGTTCAAACCAAATAAGATCTGTATGAGTTATTTATTTGAAGGGGCATTTGATAGTAGCTACAAAATTGATATTTTTAGCTGATGTGAAATGTGACATATCTAATCAAACAAAGAGTGCCAGCAGCGAGCAAAATTCAAACAAGGAGTGTCAACAACAAGCAAAATCTGAGAGAAAGATATTGCGCATTTATCTCATCAACCAGCATTTATATGCTTTGGCTTTTTTGCCGTTAAAGTTTACATTTGACTGAAACCATAACCTGTTTTGTGGGAAACTTGTCTAGTTTACCAGCGTGAGACAGGTTTCAGACCGAAACCTCACACCATATATAGCCTATCAGCTAATAATAATTTTTTTAATAAATAATATAAAATAAGCTATTGGTTTATATATCTTAACAACTGGAAGAGGAAAGTACCTGTGTGAAAGAAAGAAAAAATAGAAACTGATTTTTTTTTTAATAAATAATATACGAGCAATCGCACCTTGGTGTGCAATGGGTACGCCCAAGAGGTTTGGAAAATCAATTAGAGAAAATTTTGGTTTCTTTGGTATATATCTAGTCCACCGTAGATCTCAAAAGGAACTCGGTTCATCTCATAGATTCATTCCCCACGGAGATCTTTCACACTGAGAGCTTCATTTCAGGAATACAAGTGATGACATCATTCTTGCAGCTTCCTGTGTCATCTGTAACCCATTCACCGCCACTGATTAATGTAGAGGAAAATCAACAAAAACAAGTCTTTTTACATAAATCACTATAGGAAAAGCAGGAAATTTGATTACCTTTGAGAAGGATATAACCTTGGTGAATGAGGAGAGGCATATAATAATAGTCAGAGAAATCGCAGGCACTAGTTGTCCAAAAGGCAACTCTGGGTACGCCAAATTTGTTGGCGATCTGCTGAGTAAAGGAGAATACCCGGTCTGCGGTGGCATAAGCTTTTTAACAATATTTTCGACATGAAATGGGGCATGCTTTTGCAGGGACTCGCAAAGCTCAGGCAGTTTCAAAGTGCGGCCATGGTCTGGCGGAAGACCATCTGGGAAGGTCTGGAACCTCAGGTACTTAGTAGACGTATTATAAAACCGCTGCTCAGTAGATAAATTTCTTTTTTCTTAAATGCATTGTCTTTTGAGCAGAATATTATCAACGGTGCACTCCATTTCAATCGTTGGAGAGAGGTCAACGGTGGATTGGAAAATTTAGGTTGGTCTCTTTCAAATTAGATATGCAAATTAATATTAATTATGGATAGATTTTAATGACTTAGATAACAGCAACACTACTGACGATATGTTGAAAAATGTATTTTTCAATAGTTGTGATAGCATTTGTTTATACAATGTCCAATATTTTTAACAATATTAAATCAATAGTTTGTGATTTGAAGTTTTTAGTGTTGATGATGAATGAATTGTATTTCTTAGATCTAAAAAGCAACAAATCATGTGATACCACATCAGCACCCAATAAAACATGATGTAGATATTTAAGTATTGGTCTGACTTTTTTCTTGGATCTCTTTGGACACCTTGACAAAAAGCATGCTGATGTGGCCCTAAAACCTTAATTATAAGCAGGGGACTTGCCAAGTAGCTATTGTAAAAAATTGAGAGTGATTTGAAATTTCCACTAAGATTTTGAGAAGCGCCAAGTTAGGGTACTCAACTACTAGGTCCTCTCCCCTAATTGTTCGATGCACTTTTTTACAACACTTTATAAAATACATGTGCTATTTTCCATAGCACTCAAAAAAAAATAAAGCTCTTGTATTTGCTTATAAAATATAAAATTATTTTTCATTTAAAATAATTTATTTTGGTTTAAATTAACACATATAATTTTGTTATGAGAATGAATTTTATAAAGCTTTAAAAATGTAAATTTTATTTGTGCCTAAAGTATAAATATAATAAATAATATATATATATATAATCTAATATATATTATATATTATATAATATAATATTTGATATAATATTATATAGGATTTAATAATATCTAATATAAACTTATAGATAATTTATATATAAAATATGATATAATTTAAAAACAAATATAATCAATAATATACTATTATATAATATATAAATGTAAATATAAAATAAAAAGATACATGATGTATTTTTATTTGTGCTAAAGTAACTCTTGCTCTTTACACATCCTCGTTAATTCATAGAGGATGGTATTGTCTTCATATACATTTTTTCCATTGTTCATAGTGTTTTTCATTATAGATATCTTTGAGTTTATGGTGTTTCTCTCTCTTCCTCTACCATGTGTTGAGTTCATGGCCTCTTTTATTTACAAAAGTGGCCCAAAGATTTTATATTAGTTTACGTTCCATGTGTTATTACACTATTCTAAAGGGTTTTTGGTTGACTAATTAGCTACTTAGTAAATGTTTTACCAAATAAGCCTCCACTCATTTTCCATTGGAAATACTTATATATTTTTAATGTATATGATTGAGAGAGCTCTCTATAAAATTTGTAGAGATTGATTTGTTTATGCTTACTTTATATCTTATATATTACTTATTTGCATAATGAAGTTGATTTAATTACATGTTATTTGCCACTAAAGCCACTGTTCATGTTAGATTTGGTGCTTAGGAGTTGATATTTGCTCACATAATTTATGAGATTTATGTGTTTCAGCTTTAGGATTTGCAAACAACCTTTATCTTGATGTAATACAATTATGATCTATCAAGTAGATTGTTAAAAAAATGAATAAAGGTGTGCATAGTAACAGTTTTTAATTTTCAAGTTATTTTTCTCTCTTTCTTTTGTATATACTATAATATTATATTCTTACAATATATAGTTATATAATATTTTTTATTATATATAATAATATAATATATTATTTATAAAAATTTATAACATTATAAATTATTAATATAATTGAAACTATCACTTCTTTATTGATATATTTGTTTCACAAATGACCTATCAATTGACCCGTACCATTGCAAAGGCTTTCTTCTTTTCCTTCTTTGCTTTTTTCCCCATGACCGTTTGCCACCTGTCCTCCACCCTTGCAGCCTCCTTTTGCCATTCCAAAGAAGATTCACAGAGATTTTTCCAGACTCCATTCCCACAACTACCTATTTGTTGGTTCTCACCGTTAGCCTTCTGCTTCCCAACATTTTTCTCTTGCGGCCTCACCACTCCATTTTTCTCACGACACTCTGGTGTAGTAGCCCCATTTTTGAGGATCATCTTCTTTTCCCTTCCATTAAGATCAACTCTATCACTGTTCTCAGCCGGGTTCCCTTCCTGTGTTGACACAACATTATTTAATTGTTGATCCTCCCTTCTTACCTCAAACACCAGCGTCTTCCCACCTTGACTTGGAACCCTAGAAGCCCGTCCCTCCTCTCCATTGCCTTTCCGTTGAGAACTCACTTGCTTTGCCTCCTATTTCTCCACAATGTAGTGTTGGGAAGCCACATCTTTCCACCAAGACACAATTTTGTGTGCCCTGTGTTTGGAACATTCTACAGCCACGTGCCCAGTTTGATAGCAGACTCTACATCTAAAGGGTACCCCTTCGTAGTCCAAGGGTTGCACCCAACAACCCTTTGAAGTTTTTAGCCTGATCACCTCCGGAGGCACCTTGGAAACATTCATTTCTACCAAAATACGTGCATAAGTCGAATGTATAAGATTGGAAGATCCTTTATCCACCATTAGAAAGCTTCCAAAAGAATTCCCTATAGCCTCCAAGCATGAATCAAACCAAAACTGCAAGGGAAGGTTAGAAAGTCTCACCTAGATAGGAGCCTTCTCAAAAACTTCAGTAGCTGGGTTAAAAACTGGATGCCAAGGTTTTAGCATCAATGTGTATTTTTCTTCCCAATCCCAGTGATAGTCACAAAGGATCTTTTTTTTGTCCTGTTCCTTTTCAAAAACAACAATAAAGAAGCCTTTAGCCATAGGATAAATCTGTACATACCCTTCCAGGACAGGCTTCCAGTGGTTAGAGATCCACTGATGTAGGTCAATTAGGCTTGGCTAGAAACCCCTGAATCTCCCAATCAAATCTAGTCCAACAAAAACTCTTTCAATAGAAGCCACTTCTTCTTCCAGCTCCCCGACTAGTTCCAAGGTGATTGATTTAGAAAGTGGATGGAAAGTAGAGTCTTCTCCACCCCCATCTGCAGACCTTCTGGGTGGGTTCTTTGCTGCCTTAAAATGTCTAGATTGATTCCCCTCAACCTTAGGCCTCTTTGAACCCTTACCAGCCTCTTCTCCCCCTGCGGCTGCAACATCCTTTTGGCTTCTTTTCTGAAACGGCCCTCCGTCTTTTGAAGTCAGGCCTACTCTTCTTTGTCCTAAGGGCTTCCCTACGCCTTCCATTTGATTGGGGCCTCCAACCTATGCCAGCAAATACATTGTTATTGCTTGTTCTTTCCACCGTCTTCAAAGCATTGTTGTCCCGACCATTCTTCTTACTGCAGTCGCTCTCTTTTCGCTGCGCTTCACAGATTGTTCCTTGAAGAATCTTTCCAGCACCATTCGAACTAGGCAAAGCCCTATTTTCTGCAGGGGATGACATTTGACCATTGAAAGGAAGCTCTAAATTGTTTATGTTCCTATTTAAAATAATTTCATATTAATATATATTTAAAATTTGTAATATATTTAAATCTAAAAATAAATATAAACTTTAAATAAATATATATATAAGTTTAAAATTTTATTTTTATTTTAATATAAGAATCACCACGACACTCCATGCTCTCTACCATTATAAAATGATTGTCAATAAAATTACTAATTTTCTACATTAATTTATATATTTTAGATTTATTAAAACCAAACGTAACCGATGATAAAATGCTGGGCTGCTTTATTGATTCAAATAATTTTTACATTTTAATTAATTTGTACCTTTAACTATTTTCACAAATGCTATCTAATATATATGAAAAGAATGTTTATGTGAAATTTTTATTTAACTTTTCTTACTACTCTCTGCGTAGAAGAACTAGGATAATAAAGTAGTACTTTTGCCGTTCTTACTGAAGTACTCTGGCCATTCCAGCTACGATGCTCTGCTGGTAAAGATGGTGGTGAACGACTTGATTAAGACATTCGACAGAGTGCCGTTAGAAGTTGCCAACTACCCAGTTGGAATAGACAGCCTGAAGAATGCTTTCATTCGCAAATTAAACCTATACTCAGAGGAGGAGGTCATTAAAGCTGGATTATGGGGTATCGGTGGTATTGGCAAGACCACAGTTGCCAAGGCCGTGTACAATGAAGTTTGTCATTATTTCGACGATACTTGCATTGTATTTAACGTCCGCACCACTGCTGCAGACGCCACAGGTCTTCCAGATATGCAGAAGAAAATTCTTAAAGATTTAACCAAATATGATGGAAAAGTGGAGAGTGTTGATAAGGGCAAATCTTTGTTCAGAGATCGTTTGGAACGAAAACGCGTGCTTCTTATTTTGGATGATGTGGATGCTGTTGTACAATTAGATGCTTTGGTTGGGGATTGGCTGGCCCCTGGCAGAGTTATTATAACTTCCAGAGACAAACACATTTTCAATTTTGCTAGGTTTTCATCAGAATGCATCCAGGAAATTACTGGATTGGAGATAAATGAAGGTCTCCAGTTATTTTGTTGGCATGCATTTCTCAGAGCATCTCCAAGTCCCAGTTATGAAGATCTGTCCAAAGAAATAGTGGAAGCTTGTGAAGGGCATCCTCTTTCATTGGAAGTGATTGGATGCTCCTTGTATGATAAGGTGGACAACATAGATTACTGGGCAGAAGCTCTTTACAGCATTAGAGTCAACCAAGATCTTCACAAAAGGCTCTACATCAGTTACAGTGCTCTGCGTGATGAAGAAAAAGAAATATTTGTAGACATAGCTTGCTTCTTCATTGGAGAGCATAAAACTTTGCCCATCATTTTCTGGAAATCCTTGTACAAGATGGTAGACTCTGCTCTACTTAATCTTTCAATGAAGCTGCTGATAAAGATTGACAATGAAGGTGTATTTGATATGCATGACCATTTGCGAGACATGGGGCGGACCATTGCTGAAAGAGAAAAAGAGGGCACTAGACTATGGGAGGCTGCCCAATTAGGCACCGCTTCCAACAGCTTCAATTTCTCTCGCCTTCGGCTCAATGAACGCAATTCACAAAGACTAAAAATGCTGTACAGACCTGGTCTTCGCTATCTTCATATACAGAATCTGCCCATTGAAAGCATGACAGAAGAGACTATAGCCATGCTTCCTCCAAGTTTGACATGGTTAAGGTTGGAACATTGTCCCCCTGCAGGTGGGCTTAATAGATCAATAAAGATGATCCTCACAGCAATAAAGAAGATGAATGGAGCACTATGCAAGTCACGTCACTCAAGATTTGTCGGCAACACTGGGCAATTGAAGATCATGCAACTAAAAGACAGCAACAGCCTTTTTGTCTCCTCGCTATTTTCACTTCCTAATGTGCAGCTGCTGCAGCACTTGGACTTGACAGCACGTAGAAACCTTAAAAAGCTCCCTGAAACCATTGGTAACCTGTTACAGCTGCAGCGCTTGGATTTGGGAGGGTGTGAGAGGTTAAACAACCTCCCTGATACCATTAGCAACCTGTCACAGCTGCAGTACCTGGACCTGAAAAGCTGTAAAAGCTTAAAAAATCTTCCCGATACCATTACCAACCTCACAGTTGCATCACTTGAACTTGGGATGGTGTGACAGGTTAAATAAACTTCCTGATACCATTGGCAACCTGTCACAACTGCAGAACTTGGTCTTGGAAGGGTGTTTGAGGTTAAATAACCTCCCTGCTACCATTGGCAACCTTTCAAAACTGCAGCACTTGAACTTGGAAGGGTGTTTTAGGTTAAATAACCTCCCTGATACCATTGGGAACCTGTCACAGTTGCAGCATTTGGACTTGGGACATTGTACACATTTAAATAGTCTCCCTGATAGTATTGGCAACCTGTCACAGCTGCGGCATTTAGATTTAAATGGGTGTTGGGATTTAAATAATCTCCCTGATAGTATTGGCAGCCTGTCACAACTGCAGCACTTGGACTTGAAAGGGTGTTGGCACTTAACTGACCTCCCTAATAGCATTGGCAACCTTTCACAGCTATTACACTTAGACTTGAGGTGGTGTTGTGGATTAAATAACCTCCCAGATAGTATGGCCAACCTGTCACAGCTGCAGCGCTTAATACTTGGGTATGTAAGCATTCGGAGAGCTTGGGTGTGGAAGCTACGAGAGATGTTACCTCACCTGTATGTTTGAATTATTCTAGTGGAGTTTTCAGAGGTGCAAGGGCAGAAAATGAGACATTCTTAATCCTTTTAGATTGTAATTAAATATTGATTTTTTTTATTTTACTTTTTCCATAAAATTAAATTGTTCAAAGATGTTCGATTTGAAGTAATAGTGAATGATTTCTAGAGGATATTTTTAGGGGTTAAAAGTTTTCGGGACAGTATATTCTATTATATTATAATATTGATTTTTATTTCATTTTTTTATAATTAGTATAGATATCTTCACTGTATTTATTTAAAAAATATCAAGAAATATATTTTTTAGTTATTTTATTCATTTAAAAGCTATTTTAAATTATTTTATTTATTTAAGAATTATTTAATAATTTTAGTTTTTTAAATAATGTAAATTGTATTTTATTTTTTATGTACAAATTCATGACATGTTGATGTCATTATACAATGAATGAAAAATCTGATATTAATTTATATTGTGAAAATATTTATTTCAAAAATTTGTGTTTAAAATTAATTGTATGGTTTATTAAAGAAATTTAAATCTTTCAAAATTGGAATTTAAATTTGGGTTGACCCAATGTTTTAAGTCATTATTGTGTGTCTCATATAAAGTACGAAACTTCTTGCATTACACTTTGCAATTGTATTTAGAGAATTAATTTCTCTTCATTTTAAAAGATTCAAAAGTTGTTGAAGAATTTTAAAGCATTGTCATTTGGACAGTTACTAGAGCATCAACATCAAGGACATCTCTTGCATGGTTAACTGTTTTCTTTGATCATTCCTAAGTGCCATTGAATTGATATCCTACAAGTTTCACCAAGAGAAGACATACTCCTTGTTATTGACAAGCTCCAAACCACACACAACCCGTTTTTATATAGATTCAAAACACACATTTCAAAGAGAATATTATAGATTGTATAGAGATCAAATCTATATAGTGAAATCAAAGCTATAAGTACACAGGATAGATCTACAAGTGTGTGATGAATCTTATAGTTGTGAAGTGACCTAGATAGATAGACAAACAATGAGTTTCAATATTCTTGAATATTGTTCATAGCACCGCTAACTTTTTACATATTAAAAAATTCATTTTCAAACATATATACTGACATATTTACTTCAAATTTATAATTAAATAACATTATTTTACTCGTTTAATTTATGAACATTTACTCCAATTTTATTATTTGTCTAATTTATTATATCTAGACTAATTAACATTAATTGTTGTTAATTTCATTTTATTAGTCTAGGTTTATTTGAAAAGGTTAATTTTTGTGTTTTTTTTTCAATACAAACCTTCTAATTTTATTATAAATATCTAGAAATAAAAAATTAAAAAGAACAATACTTAAATTTTGTGGAAATATTTAGTTCAAAAATTTGATCTAAATTATGTTTTTGGGTTACATTTTAAGATATTGTAAAGGAAAATATACTTTCCTTTAAAAATACTATACAGATTAATCAATTAATATAAAGAACAAATATATGTATTAATTTACATAACTAAGTTCTAGACATAAATACTAAGAAAATTGAAACAATAAAACATTAAATACAAAAGTTAAACATAAAGAAAGGTACTTAGCTTGATGATTAAAGATGAATGAATTTGATAAGGACTCTAGAATCTATTTTTCTTTAGCTTAGGAATTGTACCTTTATATATATGTTTTACGTCAGATTCGACGCATGACTTGTGCCTATATCTAAGTTACTTTTGTACCTATAGATTACTTTTGCATGGACATGATCTCTCTAGCTTTGTGTTATTTTCCTCTAATTTGGTGAATTTGTTACATTATTTTCTTTGAAGTCTAGTGATATTTAGAGACTCCTTTGAAGGGTTGTTGGATCACTAAAGGAAAAGTTCTCTTGATTCAATCCTTAAAAAGGACTATCTTTATGGTCATGCTAAATGATAAAAAAATAAGAATATTTAGCTATTCAAATGCTCTTAGATCAATATCTAGATCTATATTTATTTTAGTGCACCAGTGGAAGTGTTCATAGTATGTTTTTCTCCTTGAATGTGAATGATACTTGAATTAATAATCCATGTGTCAAATGAATGCATTTAAATATAAATACATAGTAATAAATTATGCAAATATGTGTTTAGTTGATTCTAGGTGAGAAATGAATAGGTGGGAGTTTGTAGAAATATAAATTATTTGGGTTACAATTGTAGGTGTAGGATCAATTACACACAAGAAGAATTGACTACCTAATTTTGAGAGAAACTTAATTCAAATTTCATTATTCTACTTCCAACACATATATATAAGAAGTTGTGAATTAGATTTACAATTCAAAAGTTATAATTAAAATAATATACAACAATCTTTTGGTCATTAGGATAAAGGTGACAGAATCAAGGTGAGAATGAAATGATTGGAGTTAAGCACATGGATAGATATATTAAATGATGAATATATGAGAATATTGGTAAAGTGGATAAATTATGGATAAAGGATGTGATAATGTGTTTAAATGAAAGAGTAATAATGCCAAAGAAAGAGTCAAACTTCAAACAAGATTGTACCATTTGTTCATATTTAAATGTATTAAAGTATTTTGTCAAAATTAACACAATACTAAATGAGAAATGACATGAATACACAAATTTAACAAATAAATATATGTATGTATTATTAGATTTATAATAGACATCTAATATAATTTAAATATGATCATATATCACTTGTATCTCATATTTTTACTTTAATAACAATGCTATCTTTGTATTAATTCTTGAAAACTCCATATTTATTTTAACTATATTTTTAGGCTCTAGAAATAACAATAAAATAATAATAATAACGATATTTACAATGAAAACTTCTAAAATTGTATATGTGAGACTTATATAATATTAGTTGCAAAGGCCTTTTATAAAGACATAAGGAAAACTAAAAAAAAACTACAAACTTCTCATTGAACCATCTAAAATTTTATTCTATGTGAGTGACGACTTTTGTGGAACTAGAAAACTTTAACAATACAAATGTTCTCTTATCTTGCTTTTGAAACTCAACTAATTTAACAACATTTACTGGATTATTTTTCAATTTAAATTAACTGCTATTAAAAATTAATATATTTTTCATGTTCATGTTTCATTCTTTGTAGTTTTTAAATGTAAGTCGCTTATTTTTAAAATACGATTTACTATTCTACACATATTAACATAAAAAATAATTTTTAAAATTTTAATTTCAAATAAATCTTCTTTACTAGAAAAATAAATAGATAAGAAAAAACCAAATATAAATTTGTGACTAAACCATTCCTTATAATTGAAAAAAATTCTTTAACTTTGATTGTGAGAATTATAGCTGAAAAAACATATTTTGACTTTTAAATGCCTTGAAATTTTGAAAATAAACACATTAGCCTATCGTACTATTTTAACCATATTAATTCATATTTTATATATCGATTTACTTTTCAAAAAGGTTTGAAACTCTTTTAACATTTTGTATTGGTAAATTTTGAGCACTGCTACGAATGAGCAGTACAACATTCCAATCTACAACTGCTCTATTCTCTATTCTCTCTGCAATATTTGTGCTGGTTTTCACCAACTGTTCTATTCCTTATAATATTATAATGACTTTTTAACTTTTTTTATATTTAAGATATTTTTTATTATTGTTGTTCAATTATTATATTGTTTAAGTTTTGATCAATTTAGTTTATATAAAGTGTTTATCTTTTGTAAAAGATAAATTTTCTCTTAAATTGAATCCATCTTCATTAAATAAAGGGAAAACACATAAATATAAATTAATATAGATTAATAAATAATTATTTGTAGGTGTATGTAAATCTATATTACATAATCTTCAAGAAAAATGAATGAAAAGAAAATGGATTTACTTTGTTCAATGACTAAAGATAAATGACATTGATGAATATTTTGGAACTCAAACTATTTTTAGTCTAGAAATGATGTCTCTCTATTTGTGTGTCACACAATTTGTGCAAGGATTTTTCCTTACGTAGATTGATTCTATGACTTTGGGTACTTATATATCCACAATTTTATCCTCCTAACATACAAACTAGTTTCATTAATCTAAAATACTACTATTTGATTCACCAAATTTAGCTTTATCGTCTCTAATATCTAAATTGATATCATTTATACACACCTTTATAAGATTGCTAGAATCACTAGAGAACATTTAAATTCCTAGGTCAATTCTTAGAAAAGGACTAGTTTTACAACCATGGTGATAATTGAAGACATCAAACTTTAGCCATGTGCAAATGCTCCTAAGATGGATATGCAAGATTTTATTCTTTTTAATGTGTCGATTTGAAATATTATTGTAGTGATTATTTCTTAAGATGAGATGATATTTGGATTTGAAGGGATATTTAGGATTGAGGTGATTTTAAATTAATGCAAAGGAATCACTCTAAGTACTAAGACTAGCAAAAACTTACATGAATTTGTGGTTGGTCAACTAAATGGGTGGGATTTGGCCAAATTTGAATTTAAATTTTAAAAATTTGGGAGCTAGATCTATGGATGTAAGATATATCTACACCCACAAAAATGACTCAAGATGGTGGAATAGTGATTTTTTTGTAGGAAATAAATATTTAATTATAATAGGTATAAGAAATTTAATTAGTATGGGAAAATATGTAGACATGGATAAGATATAGATAAACATGTATGATGTTTGGATTGGGATATGTGTAAGCTAGGGAAACTCAAGTTAACATAATATTATTTCATTTGTTGATATGCAATTGGTTTGATATATTTTCTCAAAATGAGAACAAACATAAATGGGAAATAAAATGAGTATACAAATAATCATTAAATTTTTCCCCCACTTTAAGATGCATTTGAATCCTAGGATGGTCATGTATCTCAAAGTATGTAGCACTCACAAACACCCATGTATATTAAATATTTTTACATAAAAGGACTTTCTAGATTTTATCTAAAATATTGGACCCTACTAAATATTATCATGTAAGTTTGTCCTTCAACATGCATGCTCCATATGATCCTACAAAATAGAGAAAAATGGCATGGGTAGTGTGAGGCCCACCTCTATGCTACATCTAGTACTTGGATTATTTTGAGGTTGATTATTGTCTATGCCTATTGATACCATTGATGATAGGACATTTAAACGTTTAAGTTCATATGATGATTTGATCATGATTACGCTACATGCTTAATTAGTTGACTATGATGATTGATCTAATTTTATGTTGGTTATTGAGTTTATGTAATTTGAATCTAGAAATATAATGATGAACGAATGAAACAAATGGTGTGAACTGATCATGTTGCAATTGGATGAGTATGCAAATTAAGGTTAATAAAAATGGGATAAGATAGGTGATTAATGATTTTTCAATTATGTGATGAGATCTTTATGCTATGCGAATTATGAAACTTGTGTGAATGTAATTGTGTGATTCAATTATTTTGATTAATATATATATGATTTGCTTGGATGGATTAATGTGTGCATCGAGTGTGCAGGTACATCTTCCATGGCCAAATGGAATCGAAGGCAACCCTTGGGAACCTTGAGTAATTTAACTAGTGAAACCAAACTATAGTCCATTTGGAGGGACTATAGTTTTGTTTTGTAATGTATTTTATTAGTGATGTAAATTGTGAATGTTTGTAATTGCCATGTCAGTCCATCTAAGACGTGAGTTGTCCATCCAAGTGGAAAAACTCGGATTTGAACTTTTAAACAATTTTTGGATATTGAAAAGTGATATTTTTAAGTGTTTTATGGGTTTAAGGTCCCTAAGGCAAGTACCTATGGGTTAGGTACCTTTTCAACTCAAAATCTTGGGTCAATATCAAGATTGTGCACTATTTTTTAGGCCTTTAATAGCTTTGACGAAAATAAGGTTTTGGGAAGTGGGATGGGGACTAGTCTCTTTTCATTCCCACTTCTCCAAGTTGCCTTGGAAGGCTCCCAAGATCTCACACATGTGTGAGCATACATGGGTGAGTGTGCTTGGGAGAATGAATGAGAGGTTGACAAATGTTAGCTCCCCATTCAAAGGAATTCAAACTTGAGTTCCTATAAAATAAACTCAAAACAAGGGTTATGGGTGTTCTTTTTGGCATTCTTTATTTTGGTTGAATTTTGGGGGTTGAGGAGATTGAAACAAAAGCTTGGAAGAAGAGCCTAAGTTTTGTGGATCCTCAACCCATCCTTCCTTAAGCTTGGTTTTGAGGTAGATTCACCACCTTTTTTTGTTTCTTTATATTTTTATTTGAAAGATTAAATGTGTATGTAAAAATGTTCTTGGTATTTTATCTCTTACTTTTTGCTTGTACATGTCTACTTCAAAATACTTTTGGTGCTTGTTTTCTTGTGTTGTTGAATGTGGTTTATGTGATAGGAAAATGTTTGTATAGGGATAAGCTCACCCAAAATTTGGGCAGAGCATCCCTCGTTGGGGATGGTATGGAGTAGGAACCTCCATGGGGATGTTTAATCCCTCCTTAGAAGAGGAGAGACTCAAAAAGGGTATGAGTACCCATATGTAATTGTGAAATGGTAGAAATGGTTTTGGCGGTATGGGTTTTGGAGAAAGAGGAGATATTAAAGAAGAGTTGTATGTGAAATGATGGGAGTATGATATTGACTTGTTGTTGTTGTTATTATTATGAGTCCCCATATGGAGTTCGTAGTCCACCCTCCATTCCCCGCTTTGGATTCTTGATGGAATTCTAAAGTTATGTGAAAATCCCTTGGGTGGGTGTGAAATTTTTTGTATGTTATGTTTGTTAAATGTTATTGGGATTTATTGTTTGTACCTGGTTCCCATTTTGCCTCCTAGTTCGGGGGTGGTTGGTTTTCCAACCAAAGGATGGGAGGTGAGCTCATCTATGGTCATGAGAAAAGATCCCAGTATGTCTTTACTTGTGCAGGTTTGGTGGATAATGGTGAACAAAGTTATCCTTGGAGGAAATCCAAGTCATTACCTTATGTTATTGTGGCTATGAGTGTATTGTAAAAACCCATTTTGAAGGGATTTTGGGGTGTATCACTGTTACAATGGGTAGGAAACCCATGTTAAACTTGTATCTTGTTGTTAGGATAGATCTCTATGTAGCAATTAAATAATTCCTATTGTGTTCCTTTGCAAGGAGAAATAATGAAAATATGTATTTTATTTTGGGAAAGAAATTAAAATACTATTATAGAGTGTTGTCATTCTATTTTATATTTCTTGAAAAGAAAAAAATATATACAAAATGAATCCTTTTAGAAGTTGTATATTAAAATAAATTTCATGCAATGATCGTACTGGTAGTATATTATTCTATTCCATGAGTCTAGGTGGTTTCTTGGTTTGGAATATATTTCTCAGCTATAAAGTTTTACACTCTCAGATTTGAGAAGCTTGCTCTATGTTATGTGAAGACTTGATTCAAAAATTAATGTTTATTTTCTTAAGGTAAAAGTTTAGAGGGAGATATATATAATGTTAGTTTAAAGATATATATATACCTGTATACAAAACTTTGAGTTGGATTTCTTAGGAATTACATCCCTAAAGGAAATCTATTGCATTTTAGCGTGATACAATGTTACATTTCAAGAACTTGGAAAAAATATTATGACAACTTCCATTTGTTCTGTACACAGCTAATTTATTTAAACTGTTGCTTGTAATATATGGAGATAACTTAGAAGTAAATTGATATAGGATTATAAATTATTTTGTATAGTTAACTTACTGCTGAGTTACACAGAAGATGTATCATCACAACTCCATTTGCCCAATCAGATTTTAGTAGAATATGAATGAAATAAAATGATAGATTTAAAACTTTATCTAAACCTAATCTTAGATGCACGGGGAACATATGACTTGCACATAAGCGAATATGTATGAACATACACTCAAATTAATCAGTCATTTATAATAAAGAATGTGAAGGGTAATAGACTTTAAAGTATTCTATAGGGATACATTTCAATGGGCTAGGAGACAAAAGTGCTCATAAAATAATCAGTCAAAAAACAAATAACAAGATGCATTCACTAACTCACAACCTACATAAAAATTTACTTGGTAGTATGAAGAAATTGTAGAATGGGGAAGAGTAAACATTTTTATCTAAATTTCCTTATTTAATTCTTATATTGGTTCTGGGGAAGCTTGACCCACACAATAACAATACCAATCTATGCTAAGATTGATAAATAGCAACAAGATGAACTCGAAACTGCTTGCATGCAAAATGATGAAACTTATCTATCCCTTGCATATAGGTAGTGTTTTGGAATAATAAAGAAGATAAAACATAAGACTAAATTTTATTGGGGGAGATCGTACAAGAGGCTTGAATAGGGTATAGTATTGTTTTGGATTACTCTTTATGCATACATTTCCAAATTAAATAACTGAGGATATGAAGATTACAGCATACCTAAAATAAATGTAACTGCGCATTTATCAATGCCTACATCTCTGCAAATGGCAGTTCTTTGACCTCTATCCTTTCCTCTCAACAATAATGGTCTAAAACATTGGTTGGGTAAAAATTTTTATCTGAGATGAAACGATAGTCTTGGGTATGCATAGAACTATATGGAGGGCTAGATCTCTTTTGAATTCCTAGAAGGAAGGTCGAGTGTTAAACTTCTACCAGCCCATTATAGCCCTGCCTTAATCATTAGTAATGGGTGTGTGCCAGTGGTAGTTAACCTGTAATACATGGATAGGGTGAGACGCATTGTTGCACAGTACTCAAACCATTGAGTAGGGGAGAATAAATGAATAAGAGTTGGAACAAATATACCTGCACGGGTTGTATGAAACAATTTCTTGGCTAGTGTATTAGTCGCAGCCACAGTCGTGGTCCTCTACATGGATCATCTGAAACTGCATAGGAACCTACAACATCTCAAAAGAATTGACAAACCAATGACTCTTTTGAGCATTTAAATAGGTGAGATGTAAGGAGCAGATAAAAAAGTGAAGTTAATGTGTTTATGGTGTAAAATTGAAATTAGCGCCAGACTAGTCTTTGGATGTTAAATAAATTGTTCCCTTGGATCGATGAGTGCATCTATCACATCCCTTACTTGCCACACCCAACTAGTCTTAAGAGTAATATGCCCACAGTGGAGGAACGGATTGGTGGGCTCAGGTACTAAGTGTTAGGGGTTTGAGAGTCCAACACCAAGGACGCAGGGAAATCACCCTCGTGACTGAGTGCAGTCCTATCCTGGGGCTTGCACCAGTGTTCCAATAAGGTGAATGCGCTGGGGAGTGGAACTCATACCGTGGAGCACAAGTCGGATTCAACAAAGGAGTTCGAGTTAAGCCGGACACCCTGGGGGTGGACGCAATCCTAAAAGTGGACTCATCGAAGGTCGCGACTCAGTGAGTACAGGTCAGGACACAAATTGGGGACCTGGGCTAAGCTAATCGGATCCCCAGTGTAGTGAACGACTTAAGGAGGAAATTGGGGGCTTCGCTCATTCCTCGGTGTCATCCTACCGCCTGCTGGGATTTGTACTAATAGCTTATATAGGGGAGCATAGACATCCCCAATGTAGTTGAAATCACTACACCTAGATTATCACCAACAAGCCCTCAAAGCAAAGGTTCATACTGCATTGAATGCTCCCAGTGCAGAGAGTTCCAAAAAGTGCATAAGCAAGCACCGCGTTGAGGTTAGCCTCGTCCCTACAAGGGGGACCATGGCTGTGGATAGGGTAAGCCATTGTGTATCTCAATTGGGAGAACGCGATGCTCCTCCTAGAAGATCAACAGAGATCAGCATCAACAACAACAAGTTCTAGTCAGAAGTAGAACAGGGATCAGAGGTCACGTGAAGGGGTCATCAGAACCTGAAGAGTGTCGTGTTCCTAGGGGTAGTTGTTCAGTGAGTCAGTGACTCATTGTTTGTAACCAGTCTTGTGAGAGTAACAAAGACTCTCTTTTATTGTAATTGAGCCAAAGGCTTTTTAAGACAATAAAGCTAGTTATTTACCCTACATTCAGATTGGCAGCCGCCCGGTTGAGGATTTGTGAATACCGCCGGTACTAGTGCGATCTCGTGCTAGAGTCATGATTACCATTCTGCTACAAAAGAAAGAGAGCTCGGTGTTTTTAAGTGAAGGCATAATCTGGATCCGTCCCAAAGAGCTAGCATCCTTCGGAGTAGCTCGAGTAAGCAGAAAATAGTGCCGCAGGCCGATTAGGAAAGTGTGCTATTTCAGTGCAAAAGCTAGCCCCCTGACAGTTGGTATCAGAGCCTAGTCTCTCGATACGCTGAGTAGAGGTTTACAGAAAAGAAACCTCGAGCCAGTTAATTCCATGTTGATGAGAACAGCATCAGAAGGTCCAGGAGGCTACGATGGAGAGCGCGTCCCTCATGGGGAAGAAAGTCCCCATGTAGATCAGAATCTACAAGATGAGCAGTCACCGAGAGCACGGGCAAGGCTCAACATGAATCCCCGTCACTTGAGGACAAGGACAAAGGACCGGTTAAGTGATTTGGAAGAGCGAATGTTGGAAATAGAAGAAGTCGGTTCGGCATACCAAATTAGCCAGTTGGAGGCGGAAGTCTCTACACTGCAGAGCCAGTTAAGGGCTGGGATCAGAGAAGAACAGAGGATGGAAGACAACATGAAGTTCGTAAAGACCCTCGTCATGACGATGTCTGAGGGAGGCGTCGGCTCTGCTCTCCCAACTAAACATCCATCAAAATACAACGGACAACAGAACAATAAGGTCCTAGAGAACTACTTTTGGGACATGGACCAGTATCTTGACACAATGTCGGGCTTGTTAGAAGAAGCCAAAGTCAAGACTGTCGTGACCTACCTTACAGATGTGGGGAAGCTCTAGTGGAGAAATAGAGTAGAAGATCTGAAAGCAGGCAAGCTAGTGCCAGTGGTAGATACCTGAGCCAAGCTCTAGGAAGCATTGTGAGTGTAGTTTAAACCAAAGAACTCATCTTGAACTGCTCAGATGCGACTCATGGATCTTGGACTGCCCGGATGCGACTCATGGATGGAAATTAAGGACATGTCTGAGCAAGATCAGCTATTTTAGTTCATGAGGGGACTACCGCCGTGGGCTCAAACTGAGCTCAGGCACTCAAATGTGACGACCTTAAATGCAGCTGTCGCAATTGCTGACCGATTGACCGACTACAGCAGGGAGTTGAACAAAGAATCGGGTGGCCAGCAAAAATTCAAGAAGAAGACTCAGTCGGTGTCAAAGGACAACAAGGACCTAGTGAAGGCAGGACCGAGTACTTCAACTAAGGCCAATGGAAATCAGAAAAAGGGGCCTGGCCCCAATTTGACAAAAGGATATGGAGGAGGATCGAAGAACACAACCAAGACACTTGGTACATGCTTTATCTACAACAAAGGAGCCCATTGGGCTAGAGAATGTCCAGAGAGGCAAAGGCTAAATAGTGCAGATGGCTCAACAGAGTAGGATGAATCAGCCACAAAGTTGGGAGTTGTCAGTTGCATGCACTCATGCGTCGAAATCAGGTCAGTCAAAGGCCACAACGGCCAAACCAATGGATAAGCATAAGTTGTGCTTCGTGGATGCACGCCTAGATGGAAGAGGCATTGTTGCATTGGTGGATTCAGGGGCCACCCACAACTACATTTCGGCTAAGAAATCCAAAGCAATGGGACTCAAGGTGCAACTAGGCACAAGTACCTTTAAGGCAGTCACCTCACCAGCACAGAAGATCAGTGGTATCATCCGGGATGTACCCACATCAGTTGGGAGTTGGCATAGTAAGATGGATATGATGGCCATAGAAATGGAGGATTTTGAATTGATCCTAGGCCAAGAGTTCTTAAGGCTCAGAAAAGTAGCAATAATCCCTCACCTGGAAAGTCTCATGTTTATGAACCCAGTTCAGACGAGTCTAGTAAAGACGACAGAAAAGAGACAGAGTGGGAAGAACCAAGTGGTTTCAGCTCTGGGCATGAAGAAGTTGGCAAAGAAGAGCAGCAAAGAACCAATGTTCTTAGCCACCTTGCTCAGAGGGTGGGATGAAATGGACGGTGTCACTAAGGCACCCATTCCACCAGATGTCAACGAGATCATATTAGAGTTCGAGGACAGAATGCCAGAAAAGCTACCAACAGAACTCCCATCGAGAAGAGCGGTGGACCATCGAATAGAATTGCAGCCAGGAGCTAGACCTCCTACCCAGGCACCATATCGGTTGTCTGGCCCTGAGATGGTTGAGCTTAAGAGGCAGCTAGAAGATTTGCTAGAGGCGGGATACATTAAGCCATCTCGTTCACCATATGGAGGGCTAGTATTGTTTCAAAAGAAGAAAGGCAGAACACTGAGGCTATGCGTAGACTTCAGGGCACTCAACAAGCTTACCATCAAAAACAAGTATCCCCTACCATTAATAGCAGACTGCTTCGATCGCCTGGCAGGGGCGAACGTCTTCACAAAGTTGGATTTAAAGCAGGGCTACTATCAGGCCAAGATTGCAGCAGGGGATGAAGAAAAGGTGAATTGTGTGACCAGATATGGGTCATACGAATTTATGGTTATGCCCTTTGGGTTGTGCAATGCTCTGGCGACCTTTTGCACACTTATGAATGACGTGTTCTGACCGCTATTGGATAAGTCAGTGGTGGTGTATCTAGATGATATCCTGGTGTACAACAAGACCATGGAGGAACATAAGGTTCACCTAGCGGAGGTGTTTGAGTTGCTTTGGGAGCACCAACTCTTCATTAAAAAGGAAAAATGTGTTTTCGCCCAAGAGGAAGTTCACTTCCTTGGCCATATCGTGGGCAAAGGTTTGATTAGGCCGGATCCATAAAAGCTCCAAGCAATCAAGGATTGGAAGCCGCTTCATAATATTCATGAAGTGAGGCAGTTTTTGGGCTTGACAAACTACTACTGTAAGTTTGTAGCAGGATACAGCAAGATTGCGGCCCCGTTGACAGACCTCTTGAAGGACTGAAAATGGAACTAGTCAGATAAGTGCAGGACAGCGTTCGAGTTACTCAAGGAGAAGCTCACCATGGAACCAGTGCTTGCTCTACCTGACTTCAGTAAACCTTTTGAGGTGTAAAGTGATGTATCAGACTATGCAGTTGGGGGTGTTCTTATGCAAGAAGGGCATCCAGTGGCTTTCGAGTCGAGAAAGTTGAAGGATAGAGAAAGGATCTATCCCGCCCATGAAAAGGAGATGATAGGGATCATACATTGTCTTCGAACGTGGAGGCACTACTTATTGGGTGCACCGATCATTGTCAAGACAGATAATATTAGTTCAACATACTTCAAGACACAGGCAAAACTCACACCAAAGCAGGCTAGATGGTAGGAGTTTCTAGCCGAGTTTGATTATGAGATCTAATACAACCCTGGAAAGCAGAATGTTGTGGTGGATGCATTGAGCAAAAAAGCACAATTAATGGCAGTAGAGGGTGAGTCAAAAAGTGATGAGCGCAACGCAAGTTAGGTGACTCTCTCATCAGAAATGGTTGAGAACATCAAGCAGGGCTTGGTGGAAGATCCTCAAGCTGCAGCTCTATGGAAACAGTGCAAGGAAGGGAAGACTCGGAAGTTCAGTGATCAGAATGGTATCATGGTATTTACCCAGAACAGAGTCTATGTTCCCAAATACAAGAGTTTGCACTGAGACCTAATGTACGAGTGTCATGACACCTTGTGGGCAGGACACCCAGGACAAAAGAGAACTCTTGCACTCTTGGAAAGAGGGTTCTATTGGTCGATGATGCGGAAGGATGTAGATGACTATGTCTGAAGTTGCCTCATTTGTCAGCAGGACAAGGTTGTGATGCAGGCACCAGCAAGCTTGCTCCAACCCCTACCAGTTCCGATTCGACCTTGGGCCAGTATATCAATGGATTTCATAATAGGACTACCCAATGTTGATGGTTTTTCAAGCATTATGGTTGTAGTCGATAGATTCTCGAAGTATGGGATCTTTGTGCCATGTCAGACACCGTGCATAGCGGAGGTTGTCACTGACTATTTCTATCAGAACGTGGTAAAGTATTGGGGTGTCCCACTAAGTATCATCAGTGATAGGGATGCACGTTTCACATCAAATTTCTGGACAGAATTGTTTAAGCTCATGGGAATGAAGCTCCTCATGTCCACAAGCCATCACCCGGAGACCAACGGCCAAACCGAGCGAGTCAATGCAGTTTTTGAGGATTATTTGAGACACTTTGTGTGGTCGAACCAATCAAAATGGTCGAAGCTTCTGGATTCCACACAGTTCTGTTACAACTTATAGAAATTGAGGTCAAGCCAGTATTCGTCATTTCACTTGGCAACTGGGCAACAACCCCTGACCCCGCATACAATACTCAGTGGATACAAAGGGCCATTCCCTACAACAGTAGATCACCTCAAGGATTGGCAAGATAGAGCCGACTTGGCTCGCCATCACATGGTTAAGGTTGCAGAAAGAATGAAGGGGTACACGGACGCAAACAAAAGGGTCGTGGACTTCAAAGTAGGAGACAAGGTACTCCTAAAGTTGGATTTGATTCAATTCAAGCCACCCAAGGGCTTGAGTCATTCTCTCATAAGAAGGTTTGAAGGGCCTTATGAGATCATGGAGAAGGTAGGTAAAGTAGCCTACAAGATGAAGCTTCCAAGTCACATGCGAGTGCACAACTATTTCATGTGAGCCAGCTCCGTCCAATGCATTATGACGTAGAGGACGCAAGTAGAAGCATTCCTAGTAGGGGACCAACGAATTTGTTGGATAAGCCCAACGTGCAGATACAGGAGATACTTGCAGTGAAGGAGTGCATATTCGGCAACTACAGGTGGCATGAATTCTTGGTACATTGGCAGGGCCAGTCCAGGGATGAAGCAACATGGGAAAAAGTAGAAAGCCTGTGGAAGTTTGAAGATCAAGTCTTGGAGTTCCTCCAAAGGGACTCCCAGGCACAGTTTTAAGCCTCAAAAGAAAGTTGGGCGCATTCTCCGCACCAGTCCATCAAGGTGATTTGTGTGCAAGCATCAGGGACGTCGCCTAGTTTTAAGTGGGGGAGAATGTCAGGGGTTTGAGAGTCCAACACCAAGGATGCAGGGAAATCACCCTCGCGACTGAGTGTAGTCCTATCCTAGGGCTTTCACCAGTGTTCCAATAAGGTGAACGCACTAGGGAGTGGAACTCATACCATGGAGCACAAGTTGGATTCAACAAAGGAGTTTGAGTTAAGCCAGACACCCTGGGGGTGGATGCAGTCCTAAAAGTGGACTCATCGGAGGTCGTGACTCAATGAGTACAGAACAAGACACAAATTGGGGACTTGGGCCAAGCTAATCAGATCCCTAGCGTAGTGCACAACTTAAGGAGGAAATTGGGGGATTCACCCATTCCTTAGTGTCATCCTACCGCCTGCTGGGATTCATACTAATAGCTTATATAGGGGAGCATAGACATCCCCGACATAGTTGAAATCACTACACCCAGATTATCACCAACAAGCCCTCAAAGCGAAGGTTCATACTGCATTGAATGCTCCCAGTGCAGATAGTTCCAAAAAGTGCATAAGCAAGCACCACATTGAGGTCAGCCTCATCCCTACAAGGGGGACCATGGCTGTGGACAGGGTAAGCCATCGTGTAGCTCGATTGGGAGAACGCGACACTCCTCCTAGAAGATCAACAGAGATCAGCATCAACAACAAAAAGTTCTAGTCAGAAGTAGAATAGGGATCAGAGGTCACGTGAAGGGGTCATCAAAACCTGAAGAGTGTCGTGTTCCTAGGGGTAGTTGTTCAGTGAGTCAGGGACTCATTGTTTGTAACCAGTCTTGTGAGAGTAACAAAGACTCTTTTATTATAATTGAGCTAGAGGCTTTTTAAGACAATAAAGCTAGTTATTTACCCTACATTCAGATCAGCAGCCGCCCGGTTGAGGATTCATGAATACCGCCGGTTCTAATGTGATCTCGTGCTAGAGTCATGATTACCATTCCACTGAAAAAGAAAGAGAGCTCAGTGTTTTTAAGTGAAGGCGTAATCCGGATCCGTCCCAAAGAGATAGCATCCTTCGGAGTAGCTCGAGTAAGCAAAAAACGGTGCCGCAGGCCGGTTAGGAAAGTGTGTTATTTCTGTGCAAAAGCTAGCCCCCTGACACTAAGCATGTTTTAGGGAAACTCTTGGTAACGTCACCGGTATATTCATGTGCTTAGAGCAGCATGGAGGAAAATAGTAGAGAAAGCTCATTTACATCACTTGCGTCTGTCAGACTATGACACCACCTGCATCTTGTAAATGATAGGTTGGTTGGTCACGTTGGCAGCATAAAATCAGGAAATAAATTTCTGTATGAGTTGTGCTAGGCTCTATGGATACCAATGGTTGGCTGATCTCTCTTCCCTAGCTCATTAAGCCCGGAAAGAAATTCATTTGTCCATATTTTGTTATAATAATAATAATCTCCTTCACTCAAGGCTCTCAAAACATATGAGTAGAGTGGGACAATATATATACATCTTGAAGTGGTTAATCGATATCCACAATGCCCCTGTGGATGGTGAAATCACTAAAATAGAATCTCCTACTTTAAACGATAATTCATTTAAGCAAATAAAAATAATAATAATAGTTATAGCCATGCAGTAGATATATCAGACCACCCTTTGACTTTAAGAAAAATGGCGAATTGGGAGAGAGGTTTCATTCATGGTGTTTGGTATTTATATTTGGCAATGGATAACATCGTGAGGATATTAACATACCAGCAATGATATTGATATCAACAAATCAAATATTGATCAAATTAAACTCAGCAATGATAAAAAAATGGTTTAGTGTGCAATGAACATGAGCATTATAAATAATAGATTATTTTATTTATAAGCGAAAGGAATAGGAATAGTAATTGATACTCTCTTTATAACTGTTGGAAATCTAATCCCTACTAGTCCTCCATAGTTTCTTCAATCTTTGCCTGCACATATTTGTTCATACATGAGAGCATTTATTTCCCAGCTGGAATGTATCATCTTAGCCTCTGTATCATCAAGACAAGTAGTGAGGTTAGATTTGATTAGACTACATATTAATTCCTCCAGCCTGTCTATTGTTCCATCAGTTGTCTTCACACGTTTTGTGGGTGGTCTAAAATATACTATTTTATTGCATATTGTCTATCATACGTAGCTGATTAATCTTCTATATATTGTTGAGTTTGTTGTGTTTTGTACTCACTCTTTTGGAGTCCAGCTCTATAGAGCTGTTCATGAGTTTGTGGTGATCTGAAACCACCACTGTTAGTTTGTGGCCAATTGAAACCACCTCTATTAGTTTGTGGTCATATGAAACCACCCCTTGTTAGATACAAGATGTAAAGAATTAATGGTGTTTGTCACTAAGCAGTAGTCTGATGAATGACTGTAATGTCAATATGGTTGAATGAGCAGCAGCTCAGAAGATGTTTGTAACTATCTATGTATGAATGCATTATAATGGTGTTTTAAAGAATGAATTGAAATCTATTTTCTGTTTGTGTTCCTCTGTTATCTCTCTTGTTTCCTACAAATGGTATCAGAGCTAAAAATTGAAAGCCGCAAGTGCTTTTTCAGAAGAGAAGAAACTGTTCAGTGTGAATGTCACTGCCTAGCAAGAAGGTCGTTCAGAAGTTCTCGTTGCCAAGAATGAAAGTTTTTTTTGTAAATTCAGTGCATTAGTCCAAAGTACAACTACAGCTATTGGAGGAAAGGTTAGTTTTTTTAACATTACTTTTGATATGGAGTGTTTGAAGAATGAATCAAAGATTTAGATGCTCTAAAGATGGATTCATTCAAGATAAAGTTCACAAACAAAGGAAAGTTGAAGAAGTTGTAGCTGTTGTTTTTCTTTTACAAAACGCCAGAGTCATGTAAGAAGAGTCAGAAGAGCTCAAATATGAGTAAAATTTGGAACTGCTGTAGCAGTTGAAAGAAGTCACATAAAGAGGAGGCACATGAAGTTGTTAGACAAGAAAATGGTGAAAGAGTCATAGTTGTGATTAAGGGGGAGTGTTGGAAATCTAATCCCAACTACTTTGTAGTTTCTTCAATCTCGACGTACACATATTTGTTCATACGTGAGAGAATTTGTTTCCCAACTGGAATGTACCATCTTAGCCTCTGTATCATAAAGACAAGTAGTGAGGTTAGATTTTGGGTTAGATTTGATTAGACTGCATATTAATTCCTCCAGCCTGTCTGTTGTTCCATCAGTTGTCTTCACACGTTTTATGGGTGGTCTGAAATATATTATTTTATTGCATATTGTCTATCATACATAGTTGGTTAATCTTCTATATATTGTTGAGTTTGTTGTGCTTTGTACTCACTCTTTTGGAATCCAACTCTGTAGAGTTGTTCATGAGTTTGTGGTAATCTGAAACCACCACTGTTAGTTTGTGGTCATCTGAAACCACCCCTTTTAGATACAAGATGTAAGGAATTAATGGTGTTTGTCACTGAGCATTAGTCTGATGAATGACTGTAATGTCAATATGGTTGAATGAGCAGCAGCTCAGAAGATGTCTGTAACTGTCTATGTATGAATGCATTGTAATGGTGTTTTAAAGAATGAATTAAAATCTATTTTTTGTTTGTGTTTCTCTGTTATCCTCACTCTTGTTTCCTACAATAACATTTTTCTATTCCCACTCTTCCGCATGTATGGTGCTTGCCAAAAAAAAAAGAGAGTTCTAAGGCAATACGTATCAATAATTATATATAAAAGAATAGAGAAAAGTAAAAGAGTTCTTTATTTATATGGATCACATATATATGTATGGGAATTTTCCTTTATATATGTTTTCTTTCTTTTTGTTCTTATAAAAGTCCCTTTGTAAATTAAGAAATGTAGATTAAGATTCCCTTATTTATATTTTATATACGTGAGATAAAATGTGAAGATTAATTATGATTTTTTTAGTGAATGAAATAAATAATTTATTTTTTTTTTCAAAGGTGCAATGCACCCATAATATTAGGGGTAAACGCTTTTTTTTTACCGGAGCTATGAACTGGATACAACAAACCACAAGAAACAACCAAACCTGGGAGCACAAAGGCCCAGCGAAGGCACAAGGCCTGCGAGCACTTTGGCCCAGCGAAGGTTTGAACCCTGGTGGTCGTCACTACAACCAAGCGACTTGACCACCGAACCATGCCCTTATCGGCGAATGAAATAAATAAATAAATAAAATAAGAAATTTAGATTATTTATATTTAAATTAATAATTTTATTATGAGAGTAATTGAAATAAATGAAGTATTTATGTTTTTATAAATATTTAATTATGTATTTGAAAATAGATATGTATACAACTACATAATATGTACGTTAAATCATACATAGATTTTAATGGCATAAAGTTAGAAATTAAAAGAAAGCAAGTGAATTGATGTGGGTTGTGTATGTATATGCTTGAGTAGCAATGTAGGACTTAGGACCTTACTATCCATTTGGGTAGGCATTTGGGGTCTAAATTGACAATGAGATCAATGATTTAATTTAAATATCAGTAATTTCTAGCTGCTCTTGCATTACACACGTTGATTAAAATAGTAAGAAGGGTTGAGATGTAACTTTCTAAAAGAAGTTCAAGGAAAGTCACTATATCAATAGAATACCGTATATACCAGTTGTGTTGAAGGATCAAATGGCTAAGTTGCCATATTCCCTCCCTTGGAGATTGATCTATTAAAACGTTGTTTGATTGACTTGACCAACCACATTAATCATAAAGGCATTATTTGATTCAATGCTAGTCAGTTGGTGGTAAACCAAAGTGTAATGTTAGAATATTAGGAATTTTCTTTCTAGTTGTGAAGGTGTCATGTATTCATGTCCTTTCTTCTAGTGACTTCCCCACTCTCCGCACTTGGGTGACGAGTTGATGGTGATGTGCAAGTGTGATGTCATCTGATGCACATAGATTGCTAAATCTATAGTGTCTATACCTGGTGATTCAAAAAAAAAAATAGTTGTGTTTTTCCTTGGAGTAAATTTAGGGCATATCACACAAATAAAAATGAAAATATTTGCTAGCTAAATTATTTTTTTATCAATCATATATAGTGAAAGGAGAGGAGGAAGAAGGGTTAAATAAATTATTCTTGTACAAAAAGTGATTAAGCTTCACCTTGATTTAAAGTGCTCATGGTATGTCTAGACACATGGGGTAATATTATGTCATTTAATAATGGTCAATCTAGTAATGCTAACAAGTCTCTATATAGCATGTTTCCCTCCTTGAACAATCAATCATAAGAGTAATAAACCATGCATGTAATCATGTAAACCATGTATTTTAATAATTATATAAATTTATGCATTATGTACTAAGAAAGAAGGTTATTTATAGTGATAAAGCATAGAAAACATGTGGGCTAGACATGGATATCAATGTATATGGTTTCCCCCAACATGTGGAATGTGGAAAGTGGTAATGAGAGCCTCAATACCCAAAAAATCTATAAAGTACATGGGTTACTAATGTTGGAGTTGATAGTGAAACCCACAACTCCAAAAAATCACCTACAACCAAAACACCTATCACATTTAAGGAAAAAAAAATGTTTTTCTATGCAACCATGAGAGGAGAATCGATCCAAAAACCATGATGGCTTATGTATTGGTTATTGAATTAACCTAGATTAATAAAATAATGAAATATTAATTCTTATAATCTTATAAAAGCAAAAAAGGAAACCTAGATGAAATGTTAGGTGATGATTAAGTTAGATCATGACAAGTGTCATCATACTATGTTATGAGACAATGTGACCTAAAATAGCTCAATCTAATAATAAAATAAAACATTTCCTAAGTTTAGCTTAAGTGCACATAAAGTAAAATGGACCTCATAATCTAAAATTAATTATTAGATGATTTTCCTATTTCCTCCAATGCCCCCCTTTAGATAAACTTAGGGAGAAGCTAAAAACTAATGATAAATGTAATGATGTATGCATCAATGGGTCTCAAATACAAGGCATGGTGAGGTACCCATGTACAAACAAATGAAATCTCTCACAACCAGAGAAAAGGAGAAAACCACATGGGAAAAAACTCCTCTCCAAAAGGGATAAATTAAAATAAATGTACTACAGAAAGAAGGATAGAAGGAGGATTCGATATGACCCCCCAAGGACTAATTTTCTATCACATAAGTACAATGAATGGCCACCCAATAGGAGATCAAAATTGAGTATATGAATCCAACCCATAAAGAAATAGCTTATGTGCCAATGATGAAAGCTTGAAGACATAACACAATCCATTGCCAACAAACAAAATTTCTCCCCTTAGGAATAAATAAATCCACTAGTGATTGGAGAAGCCATTTCCATAAGTTGGATGAATAGGAAATCCAAATCCAAATGATATGTGCCTTTGAAAATACTCAAATATCCACATGGCAGAATGAGATGATGTCAATCTAAAAATGTGTGAAGACGGATGTAGAACAAGATGTGAAGACAATGATAATGGGCTAACAAAAATGATGTGGTTTCCATGAAAGAGGAAATGAATGTCCTCAAAATAGTCCTCTAAATATGTAATCTAAGACTCTACAAACAAACTCACATATAGGAATTATTTATATATTCCTCAACAAAGCACTACACATTCATCTTTATCCTCTCATTTTTAGCATTAGAGTATTGAAAATAGCTTCCCTTGGAATTTAAAAGCATCCTTAGCTAGGACCTTGATTAAAATGATATGAACACACCAATATTCTCTAGACCTTCATTACACTCCTAGGTAAAAATGTGACTCTCTAATATATCACATTTTCAATTCATTAGTAGACATGTACATCATGAGCAGCCAGTTACATACACCTTAGGTTGGTTTACATAACTATTCTTATCATATCATAAGTGTTTACCTCCAAGTATGTTTCAATGTAATGAGGACCATTGCTTCTTAAGAAAGGGTGAATGATTTGAGCATAGCCTTGCATTGGTTCATTAAGTCATCATCAAATTTCTTACAATTTTATTTATCACACACTAAAAATAATGGAGACTATTTCTATTCAAGGAAGGGTGAATAATTTGAGCATATTTTTCATGCATCATCTTTTGATTGCAAGTATTGAGCATTGTTTCAAGGACACTACATTAGGGGCCTTGTGCTTTTTTCTTATATGCTCAAACAACACCAAGATACCTCACATATAGATGTACATCAAACAATATGGTTTTATTCACATCTACATGAGCATCACCCCAAAAATATTTGATGCATCTCAACGCGATTTTTTTACACATGCATCTAATAATTAAACCACACAATCTCATCATTGCATCCTCAATATAGTCATTCCTTTGTAGGATTTTTGTGAAAAAATCTACAAATTTTCCTGGACCTCTTTAAGTGTTAAATGATTTTCCTTGGTAACTTTGCATTGGACCATATATGTGTCATGTACATGGATCAATATCATCCACATGTTTTTCTTCCATACTTGCATGACATCTACTAGGCTTTATGCCTTGATTTTTTTCTCTATATAAGTTTGGAAAAAGCAATATAAATGTTTCACACCTATTATCATTCTCATTATATATTCATATAAAAATACTTGTGCTATATACATTATAAAGTAGAAATATCACATGAAGACTACAATTTTGAACTAGCATTCCTCTAAATTAACTTGGCAACCAAATGGATGCATTTCCTATTTGATAAAAATAACCTAAATTCTCACCTATTTTTTTTATTTTAGATGTAACCTAAATTCCAATTATGAATAGAAGAACATAATTTTTGTCATATATTTATCATATCTAGCTCATGATATTTTTCATGGTAGTATGAAGCTTTCACATTTCAAGTGTGCTACAATGAGATATCATATTCTTCAATAATATACCTCGACAATATTGTCACCATGTAGGATTGTACACATGTTCTATCCATAAATTGGATCAATTATGGTTTACTTTTCCTAGAAAAACCTTGAGCACAAGTGATAGTCTCACTTTTTAGTTATATGTGTTTGTGTAATATTTTATTCACCTTGTATATGTACTTTCCTAAGTGTTATATTGTACCTATTTAATAAATTTACTTAAGATATTAAGAATATTTAATTATTCTGACCTAGGTAACTAATAATGACATGTGTACACCTTGAATCGAGGTACATAAGTGCCACCACTATCTCATCAATCTTTGACTAATGGTAGTTAGGTGTTGCCTCTACTCAATCAAGACCATCTCTATTTTAGTTAGACTAATTTAACTCATTTTTTGATTAAATTCATACCTCTTGGACATGTCGTCTCCTTGATTCATGCATCTAATAGGTCTATATATTTGTATGTTACTATTTGTATAACTAGACTCTATAATATTGAATATTGAATATTGAATATATGTATTATAGTCATCTAGATTTGTGATTATCCTATAAGCATTTTTTCTTGGGTAGATTTTGTGTTCATAAAAAAATATAGAAAAATGTGCTATCTAATGTAGGAGAATATAAGGTGTAACATAAATCTTGCATCAACTATTTTTTTTTTCTTTTTGTTGATTTGTTTTTTATAAGCTTTCTAATTTTTGTTTATCTACTAGTAATATCATGGTTACTACTCCTATGGAGGTTCATGATCTAATGCTAATTCCATGTTAAGTTCTAAAACTTAGATCTTATTTTACTCATGAAAGAAGGTTTACTTACATGTCTCACAAGCATGAGACAAGTTCTAGGGGGTAGTTATAGGATAATTTTTTTTTCCTAGACACATAATCCTAATAATATGTGTATAGGTCAATGTACTACATTTTTGGTTGGATATTACATCAAATTGTCCCTACTAAATATTAGAAATTATACATGAAGAGTGTAACAACCCTAATGTTCTATTAAGTAAACTTTCCAACATTTCACGCTAACTGAAAATTCTATGATGACATGACATAGCAATAAAAAAATTTCTTCCCATAATGTAATTTACATGCATAATTGAAACAACACTATTTCCAAACTTTCATTGTATTTCATTGTAACTTCACAAATCTTCCAAGTACATAGATATCATATTGAATGAACTCAAGTATAGCATTCATGATTACATCCTTCTACATAAATGAGTACATAATATGTTCATAGCTCCTCTAAGCTTCATTTGGAAATAACTATACAAACTGGTCCTGATGTCCCTACATCGGTGCATACATTTTGAATGTCCCTGGTCATTGGTGCAAAAACTCCAGTTGTCCCTAATACTAGCATACACATCTGCAAACCCTAGCCACCAACTAGTGAGGAGAAGCATCACTCAAGCACTTTTCTGCCAACCATGGACTCATATGTGGTCCCCCGCACATCTATCAAAGATAGATGGCCCTACCCTTTGATGAAGAGATTGGTTGGTAAACCTCATATCCATAGCCTATCTGAGCTTAGTATTGTGTCCTACATGACTAGAACTTGTAAACCCACAATATGGAACTAGCATGTAATATTGGATCATGGTGAATTTGATAATGTAAAAAGTGGCTATTTACACTACTTTGGCCAAAGTGTTCTCAAGTGATAATCCGAATGAAGGTCAATCTATTCACATACACTTCTACAAGCTCATTTTGGATCTTGGCCATTCATATACTATGTATAGGTAATTTCCTTCCCTAGGTAATCCCTAACCTTTAAAATAGCCTATTTCTCTTTTAAATGCTTTCTATGATATCTTATGGATATTTCCATCCTTGGTATAAGCTTTCCTATTCCATGAGCTAACTTAACATACACAAGCCATCCACTACAAAAGACAATCTAGTTCCAAGTGTAACCCTGTAATCTAGAGAGTAGCTAGATACAAGCTTCTTCTATATTTATGGACTAATTATTCATAAATGACTGACTCTAATCAGTACTATATCATACTAATAGGTGGTTCTCATCAAGAGAATAGCCACATTAGTGATTGACCTCAATTAAAGCATAATCATAGCAATAGATGCTTCCCTTTGAGAGTGTGCCTCTTTTAATAAAAGAGCTAATCAAAGTAGAGTCTTGTTAACAATATGACTTCATTTGAAGAGTGTAAAGTAATTAACCAAGTAGCTACTTTAACTCACTAGGTATCCCACCTATGTTTCCAATCATATAGAATTCCATAAGCTCAAGTGGTTTGTACACATCCACATGGGTGAATCTCAATCTCAATATTCCCTTCCCAATCTTAGGATAAACAATCCTAGGAGTAGACACTAGCTATCTAAGTTAAATCAATAACCTAGCTAAGAGTAACACTTATGCCACTCATGTTTAATCATATCTAGTATGTAATACCTAAGATAAACACCAACCTCCTATTATGGAATAAATACAAGCACATCATAAAAACTGCATAAAAGCTTCTATTTCCTTTTCAAAGACATTCTAGATACCCTAAATGCAAGTACTCATAAAAGACACTTCAAAGCATTCATGGAGAAAAATATTTCAAAAGCTAAAACAATAAAAGAAGAAATATCCCCATGCCTGTTTTCACTTATCCAATCAATTGACAACAATGCAACCTCTCCAAACAGCAACAAGCTTAATTATAGCTTCCCAAGAAACTTCCCAATAAACCTCTAATACTCAAGTTGATAGAATACTTCTCTCAAATACTACTTCTCCTTCAATATAACTGAACTCTCTCTCTCTCTCTCAATAAAACTAAGTAAAGCTAAAAATAATGCAAAGTAAAATTGCTTGCAAGAATGCGTCCTCACAAATGAGTTTGTCTTGCTATTTATACTACAGCAATGAGGTCTTACATCCTATAGATTAGGCATGTATATGGACAGTAAAACCATGCACAACCTACTCACTCGACTTAGCCAAAAGGTGGAATCGATATAAGAACTAACTCAACAAAACATCTACATATTGATCTTGCTAGATTGACAACAAATAAAGACATTTAAATTTGCACATGGATAATTCGAATTATCTCTAGCAATGGACATCTATAGGTATAAGGAAACAAAGGTGGTGCCAAAGCTTCCACACTATTCTCAAAGTTGGCGCAATTTCCATGTAATTAGAAACAGTCAATAACCAATTTGCAACACCATTCCTTCATTGACTAAGTCTGGGTGTGAGCTGAATCAGACATTTATTCACTTTGACAAAGTCATCGACCAATCACTTACTTTTTAACAGATGTTGGTTTAAGCTCATAGACATGGCACTTTAAGTTTTACCAAGTCAAAGTTTATCTTATAATAGGCATCGAATAATTCTCCATCATGCATCGACATAATGCAACAAGCTTCAAATGAAATATATGTGTTCCATAAAGCATGACAACCAGAGTAAAACTCAGCCTCTCAAGATACAGTCATAAGTAATATATGTGGCCTTTGATATTCTTATGTTAATCGAACCGAGTTTACATAAAAATCAGCCCCAAAGCATTGCTTGACCTCCATACGTGCTATTGAACTCAACATATCACTTGATTTGTATGTTTGCTAAGGTTGTGCCCTATGTCTTCAAAACCTTTATCATTCCATCTTATAAGTGTTTCAAGCGCAGCCTATATTCATCAGGAATATGAAACTTACAATGCGCTATGTATAATACACAGCGCTTTGACATCATGTGAAGTATATATATATATATATATTTACAAACATATATGATATATATCATGTACTATATTATGCACTACACCTTTATAAACACATATTTACAAATTTGACTTCTATTTAATTATCACATATATATCTAAAAAAATGTTTGTTTATATGCAAATACATACATACATATATATATATATATATATGTCCACAAATAGCTTTAATGCTATCATATATATAGATATATATATATATATATGTATGTATATTTATATTCAAATATATTATATATATTCCATGATAATCAAATACATTTATATTTGATATTCAAATGAATTCAAATGAGTAAACATTTGCATGATAATAGTAACCCTATCGACTCTTATATATATATATATATATATATATATATATATATATATATATATATATATATATATATATATATATATATATATATATATATATATATATATTCTTATCCTCATAATATATACCCATTCTATATTCAGATGTATAACTCTTTTATCATATTCTATAAATAATAATGTGTGTGTATATTTATACACATATACTTATATAATAGATACATATGTACACTTCTCTGATAAGCATTAACTCTTACGAGTGTATTTGTGTATATTTACAAGAATATGTTCATTATATATAGCAATATGATAGTCAAGTAATCCATTCAATATTGAATGATTATGACCTCATGACTATATTCAAACAAGCATAATAGCAAACATTTATATACATATTTGCATATCTATTCATATTTCATCATATTCGCATGGACATCCCATTATATCCATCATACACGTATGTTATCATAAGCATATATTTGCATATAAGCATGTATCCAATACTCATTCCACCACACAGTCAGGAACAGTAACATAAGGAAGGTCTCAAAAGTTCAAACAAATAAACATCACCCAATAATGCACTCGGTAGTAAACAAGACCTTTACTAATGTAGACACATCAAACTAGGGATGACTTACCAACTTCCCACTTCTATGTCTAGATTCAACCATTCTACTGTGAGTGTGTGTAAGCTCAGATAGTTTACGTTACCGGTTACCTGACCAAGATCTTCTCCTGAGTGATACTTCCCCTCCGCTTGGAGGAATGAACATTTACCTGCAACCAAGTTAACACATTCTCACGACAATCAATTGTTCACAAAATATGTAGTATATGTAATACACCTCCTTAGTTAGAATATCAAATCAATATCCATCATTTCACCCATATGCATTTCTTCACATATCACTAAATGAGATAACATTTATTCATAATTCTTTTGATAACAAAGTGCAAGCACAATTTATTCATCTTTAGAATTCACATTACATTCACATTTTACCCTACTTAGTAATAGTAAATAGTAGTTACACAATTTGGGGTGTAACAACTAGTTAGCTCTAGTTCAAGACAACTAGGTTTCGTTAGTGTCAGAATCCTACATTTAGGGGTCATCCCATAATAATGTGTCCCACTTGTGGGACAAAAAATATGAACTATTTTTAAAGAAAACATTAAATCTTCATATGAAGGAAAAACCTTCATTTGAAGCTACCTTCAAACAATGGTATTTTGTTATTTTAATGAATATAAATAATATTCATTTGAAAGTAACTTTGAATGAAGATGCTTTTTTAAGTTTCTTTTAGGAAAATGAAATGGCTTTATGCATTTGTAAACTACAATATAGAATGAACAAGTCTAAGCACACAATAATGATGAAAACCTAGAGGAAGCCCTTGAATGAGGACCAAAGACTATTAATGGTTAGCTCACTACCTATAACTAGGAAGCATTTGGAATGCTCATGGTCCTCTCAATGTATCTTCTAGATTGCTAACAATCAACAAAGCAACCCATGGTACATTTGTCATTTTTAGTTTACATATTTATATTTTCTACTATTTATCTAATTTCCCTTCTATATATGGATACATCTTCTAGTATTTATCCTTTTTTCTTCCTAAACCTAAGTATGAAACCTAAAAGTGAAACCCTAAACATGAAAAATATTAAACCTTAAACCTTAAATTTGAAAACTTGTTAATGGGTCCTTAGTCTATTGGTGAAGTCAAAAGGTTCTAAATGAGCCCACCAGGGATCAAGTCTTGTTGAGTGCAAAGGCTTCGACACTGAAAAAGGGATGAGGGCAGGATCATGCCCCAAACGAATTTGGCATAATGGATACCCCTCAGTCCTTGGCTTTTAGCTGAAGAGGTTTAGCCCAAGAAGGCTCGTGCTCCCCTATTGAGTAGCTAAAAAGAATTTGTGAATGACTTCCATCAAATTTTTTTTTTTTGAAAACTTAAACCTTGGAATCTAAACCCTATTTTCCATGCACTAAATTTCTTAGAATTTTAATTCACAAATAAATGTTCAATTATGAGATCTTTGCATGCAACATACAATGAACAAGTCTAAGCACACAATAAAGTCTTCCTCCCATTTTCTACGCTATTTGTTTTGATGTGTGAGAAGTAGAAGTCACTAACTTCACCACTTTTCTTTCGTGTGCGAGAAACACCTTGTTATCAGCGTAGACTTTGCTATGCAAGTCACAGACGACAAAAACAAAGAGAGTTTTTGCACATTACAGAGGGAAGATTGGACAAAATTCTAGAAAAGGAAGACCAAACTTATATTCCACCCTACAAGACACGTCAATAGGCACAAATTTTGATGTATTTTATAATTTTAAAATTTATTAAATTGTAAATTTAAATTATTATATTTTGATATAGTTGGATATAAATATGGGAAAAAAATATAAGGAATTTATATAAAATAAATATAGATATATGAAATATATTTATTTAAAAAATATAGAGAGTGTCTTGTTATTTGGTCTTTTCTAGATAGATATATTTGAAATATTTTATGGTTTTAGTAAATTATTAGTTCTTGCTGATAGGCAGGTTTACTATTGCAATCAGTGCATTTGCTTTTTAATTAGTCGCTTGGCCAATGAGATTGCGTTGTTTAATTTTTTTTTGTCTTTTTCCTATAGTCGGGATTTTTGCTCATATTTTTTGAGCTTGAAAATTACAGTTTATCTCTTTTTCTATTGGTTTGAGTAGGTTGATTTTTCATTTTCCTTTAAGTAAATTAGGAAAAAATGGGGAGATTATAAACATTATATATTGTGGCAAATATTTAATCGGGGGATGCATATAGTGCGAGTTTTGGCAGCGAGTTGGTGTGTACTGAAGTAGTGAATGCATGTTTAATGCATTAAATGCAAACTTCACGATATGTGTTGGACAGGTGGTGCGTACGCAAGCAGGCAATGCATAGTTAATCCATGAAATATGAGGCAAGTGATTATTTTTATTATTGTTTGTTGAGAAGCTTGTGTGTTTTTGGTTGTGGGTTGCGACGCTTGTGATTCTATGCAATGCTTGAACGAGGGAGGAGCTGAAGGAATAGTGTGCAGCTGGTGAGTGGGTCATCTATTTTTTTTTATACTTGATAAGTAGAAGTGTTAGAGGAGAAACTGAATGGTTTGAGCAAGGTCTTCTAGACCATGGGTGCGAGATGTGTTGGAGGGTTGGCGGGTAGATATGTAGTGAATGAATAGTTAATTGATGAAATCTTAGGCAAGTGTTGGGTTTTGTTCAAGTGCTCATTATTGTTTAATTATCATTTGTTGAAAAGCTTGTGGGTTTTTAAGCTGTTGGTTGGGGTTTTGCATGTTCGTTATTCTATAAAAGTGTAGTGGTCGTCAATGGCTTCGCTGTGTGTTTATGATACTTGATAACTAGAAGTATTGCTTGTTGTTACAAGGGATAATGGGGCAAGTGGGTACATTAAATTACATGTGCTTTGAGCAAGGTCTTGTGGACTGTGGGGGCAATGAATGCGTTAATATGTGTTTATTGCTTGAGTGGCTAGTATGCTATCAGCAAAGCTTGGAAAGCAAAATATGTGAGATGTGTTGGAGGGCTGGTGGGTACAAAAGAAGTGAATGCATAGTTAATTCATGAAATGTGAGGCGAGAGTTGGGTTTTATTTGTGTTTATTCTTGTTTGTTTGTTGTTTGTTAAAAAACTTGTGTGTTTTTGGCTTTTAGTTTCGTTCTTCAATGTTTGTTATTCTGTGGCAGTGCACTATTGGTGAGTGGCTTGTTTGTGTGTTTATGATGCTTGGTTGGTGTCACAAGGGCTAACGGGGGATGCTTGGAAAAATTATCATGTTGCTCTATTTGTTTGCAATATTTATTGTCATTTTTTTATCGTTCATTGAAAAGCTTGTGGGTTTTTTAGCTATTGGTTGCAGTTTTGCATGTTCGTTATTCTGTAAAAGTACAGTGGACATCAATGGCTTCATTGTGTATTTATGATAGTTGATAACTAGAACTAAATTGTTTGTTGTTACAAGGGCTGATGGGGCAAGTGGGTACATTGAATTATATGTGCTTTGAGCAAGGTCTTGTGGACTGTGGGGATAGTGAATGCGTTAATTATGTGTTTATTGCTTGAATGGCTAGTACACTATCAACAAAGCTCGGTAAGAAAATTGTGTGATATGTGTTGGAGGGCTGTTGGGTACAAAAGCAGTGAATGCATAGTTAATTCATGAAATGTGAGGCAAGAGCTGGGTTTTCTTTGTGCTTATTCTTGTTTGTTTGTTGTTTGTTAAAAAGCTTGTGTGTTTTTGGCTTTTAGTTTTGTTCTTCGACATTTGTTATTCTATGGCAGTGCACCATTGGTGAGTGGCTTGTTTCTTTGTTTATGATGCTTGGTTGTTGTTACAAGGGCTAACAGGGAATGCTTGGAAAAACTTATCATGTTGGTCTATTTTTTTGCAATAATATTGTTGTTTCTGTGGTTGAGGTTTATGAATAATGTATTATTTGTCATGGACTGTGATCATTTGTTTAATTTTTCCCTGTAATAGGAACAATTACTTGCAATTGGAGTTGGAGGTAGACTTGTATATGAGTGCAAATATACTTGGTTGTTGAATGAGGGACTGAAAGGTCAGATTCTTGTATCATTCTTGCCCTTTGTTTCCAATGAATTTTAAGTCTTCCAATGTACATAAAATTTATACTTTGGAAGAGTTGTGAATGATAAAGGAGAAGCTTGGTTCAGGAATCTGACTTATTGAATAGACAAATGAGCATAGTGAATGGCATGTCATGTAATTCATAAACATGAAACTTTTTTTCGTTGAAAAGCAGGTAACTATTGCAATTGTTAATTTGTGTCAATAGGAAGTTTTACAATTGCATTTGTTGAATTTGCTTTTCAAATAGTTGTTTGTTGTTCTTAAATTTCTTTCTTGTTTGTTTATTGTTTGTTGAAGAGCTTGTGTGTTTTTAGTTTTCCATGTTCTTAATGTTAGAAGGGTTGCAGGGACAAATGGGTACATATAGTTGGTTGTTGAATAAGAAACTGGAAGGTCTGATTCTTGTATCATTTTGACAAATTAGCATAGTGAATGAAATGCCATGTAATTCGTAAACATGAAGCTATTTTTATGTAGAGAAGCAGGCCGCTATTGTAATTGTTGAATTTTCTTTTGAATTAGTTGTTTTGCCAGTCAAATTGCATTGTTTAAAATATTGTTGTCTTTTTTCTATAGTTGGGATTTAAGGACATATTTTTGTTTAAGTAAATTAAGAAAATAGGAGGATATTGTGTATCTTGGAAAATATTTAATCAATGCATGCAAATTGTGGGTGCTTTGGTAGTGGGGTAATGGGTTCTGAAGCAGTGAATGCATTTTTAATTCATTAAATGGAAATTGTGCGAGGTGTGTTGGAAAGCTGGTGAGTATGGAAGCAATGAATGAATAGTTAATTCATGGAATCTTAGGCGAGTGTTAGATTTTGTTTGTGCTTATTATTATTATTTTTATCATTTGTTGAAAAGCCCGTGGGTTTTTTAACTCTTGGTTGTGCTTTTGCATGTTTGTTATTCTGTAAAAGTGCAATGGTCATGAATGGCTTGGCTGTTTGTTTATGATACTTGATAACTAGAAGTATTGCTTGTTGCTAGAAGGGCTAACAGGGCAAGTGGGTACATTAAATTACATATGCTTTGAGCAAGGTCTTGTGGATTGTGGGGGTAGTGAATGCGTTAATTATGTGTTTATTGCTTGAGTGGCTATTACCCTATCAGCAAAGCTTGAAAATAAAATTGTGTGAGATGTGTTGGAGGGTTGGTGGGTACAAAAGCAGTGAATGCATAGTTAATTCATGAAATGTGAGGTGAGTACTAGGTTTTGTTTGTGCTTATTCTTGTCTGTTTGTTGTTTGTTAAAAAACTTGTGTGTTTTTAGCATGATGCTTGGTTGTTGTTAGAAGGGCTAACGGGAAATGCTTGCAAAAAATTATAATGTTTGTCTATTGTTTCACAAATTTTATTGTTGTTTCTATGGTTTAGGTTTACGAATAGTGTATTATTTGTCATGGACTATGCTCATTTGTTTAGTTCTATCATTTGCCTCTAGTATTCATTTGCTTGTAAGCAAAGTAGCAAAGTAGAAGTAGACAACAAATTTTCTAGATAACTGTAATGCATTGTAGAGCAGTGAATGCATAGTTAATGCATTAAATACTATGTCAATAGTGGCACAATTGTTATGTTTTCTAAGCCTAGGGTTACATTGCACAGTTGTTATGTTATGTGGGCTATGATCTGCAAATACTGTAAAGAACATTTTTAAAAATTGTTATGGCTCAGTAGAGTTTGTTAGCTATTAAATATTTGTGAAAATACATAGAGTTCTATTCTGCTAATTTACTTAAACAAAAATGAGTAGTAGACTTGCTGGCATTTAATGCATTGGCTGTAGATTTTGACAAGCCTGCCATTTCCAATGTACATTATACAATTGCAATAGTGAATTGCTTTGATCGTAGCAGTGACTTGCCTTTGAGCAAAATGCCATGCACATGAAGTGCATGATGGCAGTAAAGTTGACACAATTTGCATTCAATTATTAATTTTAGCATTTTCATTTGTAATACTTCTATGGCCAATGAAATTTGATTCTCTTGCAGTAGGTTTACTATTGATTCTAGTTTTGGTAAATTAGAAAAATATGGGAACATTATATACTTGGCATTTATGAACATATTTTTGGTGTTTGAAAAGCATTATTTATTTGTTTTGCTAGTGGTATGGAGCAATCCCAATACCTTGTAGTATGTGAATTGTGAAAAACTGTAAATGGTAATGCTCGCGTATGCTTTGTTGTGTTGCACACATTGTGAATGTCAAATGAGTGCATGGATGGTGAGAATGGCAAGGGTGTTAAATGTGAACATGTGAGAATATATACTTGGAACAATTTTTTTGTTGATTGATGCATTAGAATAGTAGTATGTTGTTGCTATATAGAGCAATATTGTTTAAGATCTTCACTGTAGAGACTTACAATGCATTAATTGTGGCTTGATTGCTTTCATACCATTGGCCTAATAGCAAAGCCTATAAAATTTGGATTTAATGACTAGATGTTTGCAAAAATCCATTGTGTTGTTTTGTTTCGCTTCAGTATGTATCATTTTGTTGGCAAAGCTGGCACAATTTGCATTTAAACATTAAAAATTTGCATCAATCTAGTCTTCTCTTTTTTGTTATACTTTTGTTGCTGGCTCTTTCGTCTATATTACTATATCTCATGTTATGTGACTTAAAACTTTCTGCTATTTTTTTTTTGTAGTTGGCATCTTTTCCCTATATATGCTAGGCAATACTTTATTTTCTTATGTATCGGTTTAAATGGATTAAATTCTGGTGTTGCAGCTTTTTAGTATGCAATATATTAGCAATACAAAACATGCATGTTTTTAAAGAGCAAGTTGCTATTGCATATATTGCATTTCAATTTGTCATACTTAGTTGGCCAATGAAATTTATTTGAATTTTTTTATAATGTGTTTCTATTTCACTTATTTGTTTACACAAAGAGGAATGGTGGACCTACTATATGCAATAGAGAGAGAGGTAGATATATTTGAGACATGAAACATTAAGTTGATACTTGATTGAGTTTTGTTTGAGCTGCTTTACCAGTTACTTAGTTTGTGTGGATAAATCAGTAAGCAATAACATCCACTTTATAAAAAAACATAGTGAATGTAGAGGGCATGTTTACTATTGCATTTACTGAATTTGCTTTTGAAATAGTTGCTTGATCAATGAAATTGAACTGTTTAAAATATTTTGGTCTTTTTCCTATAGTTGGGATTTAAGGACATATTTTCTGTGTTTGAAAATTATCATTGTATACACCTAAAAATGGTCACATCACATTGTTTGGTAATTAATTAAATATTTTTAATATTTAATTAAAACTCTGAATTCCAACTATGTATAAATGAATTTAAATAATTTATTTATATTGTTCATTATTTCATTTCGATTAAATAAATAAGTTTATTTAATCATCTTTTCGTATTCATTTCTTAATTAATTAAATAAACATTATGATTTATATATATTAATTATCATATAATTTTAATTTGAATATTTTATTTAAATAAAGATTAAAATATTCTTCTTTTCTAAATTAAATCTTCTAAATATCATTTATAATTAAATATTCCAAAATATTTAATTAATTCTTCTAATATTTCATATTCTTCTAAAGTCACATTATAATTAAATATTCTAAAATATTTAATTAAATTTTCTATAGTATAAAAATCAAAAATAAAAATGCAATAAATGAAATTAAATAAATTTATTTATTAATTTTGGGATTTATCTTCAACACCCGTGAAACAAACTGCCCAAACAGAAAATTTAATTTTCTCTGTTTCTGTGCAGGCTTGTTCCCGTGGGTTGAAGACATGAATCCATCCTTCTCTCCAACCTCTCAACCTCTTCCATCTTCTTCTCAACCTCTCCATCTCTCACCTTTCAATTCTACCAGACAATCTCATAGCCGTTGATTCTTGCCAGCCAAGATTTTTCCTGAGAAAAGCTATAAATATGACTACCGGGTACTCTAAATCATATAGAAGTTTTAAGCAGGAAAATTATAGTCAAATTGCAAATAGTATAAGTATTCATAGCATTCATAGCATTCATAGTATTCACAGTATTTTCATAACATAGCAATAGTAGCATAGAATCATGATATCTTCCGTTTACAGCCCCTGTGCATAATTCACAGCCCTTGTCCATATCCGTATCAGGATTTTCACTCCACCAGCATATAGGATAGAGAAGCATTTTCCTTTTTGCATACCCATTCTACAGGTTGCCATTCGGAGAAGCTTTTCTTGCATAATCTGAGAGCAGTAGCTTCCAAACAAATCCCTGGAGATAGAGGAAAATGAAACGGCTCTAAAGAAACTCTGTTTGTTTCATTTGAATTCAATTTATTTAGTTTTCTTTGGTTTAATGTTTCATTTTGTGTTTTGTTTAATCCATTTAGATAACTCAAATTAACAATACACATTTTTGGCGCCCACCGTGGGGCACTTGCCCCTATTTCTCACATCTTTTTGCAGATTTCTTTGACAGGTTACAGACAAAAATAACGGATTAGCGCAAAGAACACGTCTTCGAAACTTCATCTCCAGTTCAGCACATTTGATATGTTTTGCAGCACCCGTGATATGTTTTGTAGCACCCGTGATATGTTTTGCAGCGCCCATAATATGTTTTGCAGTGCCTATAATATGTTTTGCAGCGCCCATAATATGTTTTGCAGCGCTCTTAATTAATCTTGCAGGACCCGTAATACGTTTTGCAATGCTCTTAATTAGTTTTGCAGCGCCTTTAAGGATTTTTGCAGCGCCCATAACCTCTGTTATAGCGCATTCCTGCAAGTTGTAATTTGTAAGTTCAAAATAGTTTAACTGAATCCGATGCAACCGCGGACAGTTAGTAAATTTTTAAAGTAAAAAAAAAGCAATCCTAGGCTAGACATATAAGTTAAAATTAAGCAATCCTAGGGTAGACATCTAAATCAAAATTAAGCAATCCTAGGATAGACATTTCACACTTAATTTTGGGTTAAAAAGAATTTTCTGTTTGTGTGAAGCAACATCTTCACTTAGTATAGAAAATCTTTATTTTTGGCTTAAAATAAATCTATGATTGCTTTGTTTTTGGTGATAGGCCTATGCTCTCCCCTTAACTGGGTGATCAAAATGCCAAACTCACCTATTTCCCTTCATGCAATTTATTGTTTTATTAGCACCTTTTAGAAGGCCTACTGTAGTGGGAAAAAGTACTCACCCTACGGGAACGACCTAAGTGGGAACAACTAAAGCCAAGTTTTCCAACCCACTCTAATCAAATGCGGATGGTTGATGAAAATCCCATTCGACGGTAGTGTGCATTGATAACCATCCCCAAAACCTTTGTTCTAAAGGTAGGGAGGTCTCTCAAGGGAGTCTATCATTTGCCGCACCAAACGAAAACCCTTACTAAGAACCTAGTGTACTATCTTATCGAGTCAATTTCTGAACATTATATTAATCACAGTGCAGGGGAGGGAAGAATCTACCCCCAAGATACTCACCATATAACTACCAAGTATTTTTTGCTCAGAGGATCCGATATCCACTTCCGTCACTCTGAGTACGCACCTGGAAAAGACAAAAACATGGGCGCCCTTTCGGGGGTGACACAGCTGTGTGAGTCAACGTATTTTTAAGATGTGGGTTGTTGATTACTATGATGACCTACTTGAGAATTAAGAGTGAGTCTATTTGAAGTGCTTATCATGTGTAAAACCCGTTAAAACAATTTTTGAACAACATTTTGATTATACACTTGATGTTTAGCATAGGACTTAAGACAACTATTTTACAACTTGTTTGATGTGTTTTCAATACACTAATTCAGATAAGATCATCCAAGACTCACTATCACATTGATTAATCTCATGTTACGAGATTGGAAATCCACAACGTTTGTAAAGAAATCTGTTTTCAAAAGGATTAAAAAGCCAAAGAAACCCCTCAACCACAAGAAACTATTGAAGAAGCAACGATTCTTGTATCAAAGCCAAAAAGTTTTACTCAAATATAGAACCTTTCTTCATAGGTATCATGATTGTGTTAGAGGTCTTTCAGATGATTATGCTATAGAACCTTTGTATTCACAAGCTTACTTTCAAAGAAGAGCCCTTTCTCAAAGGCATAACCATAGTCAACGCATTCGCTTCTGTTATATTCCCTAACCTGCAATTGAATATTCTACTCGTCCAAATCAAATTTTGCAATAAAGAACTTAGAATACATTAGGCATCCGTCAAAACCAAAGTCCATTCTTTTACAAACCTATGATCAAAACTTCATACAGTGCAAAATCATCCTTTTCTTGACCTTTTGCTTACATTCCCGCTAAATAGGATTTTCATCCTTTCACTTAGGGAATAACACAAGCTAAAGATTAGAAATTTTGTGTAAGTCATAAAATATTCATTCTATCCTGACTTTCATATATATCACATAAATTGCACTATTTCACTCTTTTGATCAAAAGTGAGTAGAATTTGGAACAAAACCTATGCCTGTCTTCACGAGATCTCAAAAACAAATGGAAAAAGACGAGGGAGAAACCACTACAAGTAAAATGGGTGACCGTAATGAAAAAGAAGAGGAAACGTTTAATCTTGACGAATTAACAGATGAAAAGCTTCAAGAAGCAGAACAAGATCCTCAATTCCATACTTTTATGGAAAAGATTTTAGAACGAAACAAAGAACGATACTTTCTTTCATTAGCTAATTAAGGAGCTAAGTTACCTCACAATTTCGACATAGAAGGGATTAAACAAAGTCCTAAAACTCCTCCTAATGACTTTAGTGCTCTTAATCAACAGATAAAAGAATTACAAGGGAAAATAAAAGAGATGCAAGGGGGTACAACAAAGAAGTATGTTTTGGAAGATATATCTCCTTATCCATTCGATAGGAGTCTTCAAATGATCCCATTTCCAAAACATTGCGAGATTCCTAAGTATGATAGGTATAATGGAAAAACTAATCCCATTGACCATGTGAGGGATTTCCGAAATATGAGTCTAGAATTCGCCTATGACGATACCTACTTAATGCGCTTATTTCCACGAAGTATAGGTGTACAATCCATGGAGTGGCTTTCTAAGATCACTCCACCCATCAAAATTTTTGAAGAGTTAATAAATCAGTTCATATCACAATACTCCTACAACATTCAACATCCGATAACAATGCTTGATCTTTGCAAAGTGAAACAAAAAGTAGGAGAACCCTTCACTACATTCTTGCAAAGGTGGAGAGGGTTATTTGCGCAATATTCCCGTCCTATTCCTGAAAAGGAAAAAATGGATATTTTTATCAATAGCCTACATCCAGAATTAAGCTATAGGCTTAATCTTCATTGTCCTCATAACTTTGAAAAATTGATTAAAAATGCAATCACAATTGAAGGGGCCTTGGTTAAACGAGGAGTGATAAAACTTGATAATGCAAGTACATCAAATCAAAACAACAACAATAAAACAAGGTTTTGGAACAAAAACAAAAATGTTGTCAATGATGGTATAGTGGATGTAAATATTCTATGAACAAGACCATTTGTTTTCAATTTATCAAATGCTTCACGAAACAATCAACAAGGAAATACCAATCAAATGGGAAACAACAATCAACAAGGACAAACCTCCAAGCAAGAGAACATGATCAATCAAAATACAAATCAAAATCATGGAAATTTCAATAATAATCTTGGCAATACCCAAACATCAAATCCGTCCAGACTCCCATTCTTTTCAAATCGACGAAATTTTACCGCTTTCGGTCAATCTCTTGAGTCTGCTCTCAAGGAGCTTCTTGATAATAAGGTTATCACCTTACCTCCACAAAGAGATTATGAGCCACGAGTCAAACCACCATCATGGAATGACTCATATTATTGCAATTATCATCGATGTAAAGGTCATAGAACAAATAATTGTCAAGCTTTGAAAAATCTAGTACAAGATTTAATTGACAATGGTACCATTACAATTGAGGGACATCATACCAATGACGATCATCAAGCATTTAAAGATCCTTTACCCAACTATCAAAAGGGGGAAATGTCAGATACAAAAGCCAAAAGCATACACAATGTTGAAGACAATATAATTCGTCACATCTATGTAGATGATCAATGGGTTAATGTTATCAAAATCAAGGGAAAACAAGAATATCAACAGGTTAATGTGACAACAAGAGGTCAAGCAAAAGTTTTTCTAAAAGGAAGTTCATCTAAAACAACTATTTCTCCTCCAAGTCAGTATAATCTGGTTGATCAACTGAGAAAAACATCAGCTCAGATTTCTATCCTTGAACTTCTCAAAATATCTCCCATACATAAGAATATTTTAGAAGAAGCTCTCCTAAACACAACTGTTGACACTGATCTGGATGTGAACAAATTTCAAGCCATGGTGGGACATTTGTCTTCCCCCACTTGTCTTTCATTTTCTGATAAAGATGATGCCTCTATGACACATCCACATAATTCCTCGCTCTATCTTGAAGTCATGATCCATAAACACCGAATTAGACGTGTCTTAATAGATGGAGGAGCCGATTTAAACATTTGTACTTTAAAGTTAATAAATGCCTTGGGAATATCAGAAAATGAAATTGATCCACGAAGGAAGATAACTATCAAGGCATATGATGACGAAGAAAGAGCTTCTAAAGGATTGATATTGCTGCCTATCAGAGTGGGACCTGTTGTGAAGAACACATTTTTTCAAGTTTTAGATCGGGATCTTTCTTATAATATACTTTTGGGTCGTCTGTGGATTCACGATAAGCAAGCAGTACCATCAACATATCATCAATGCATCAAGTTTCCTTATGAAGGATAGGAAATAACTATACAAGCTGATTACAATAGTGCCCAAACTTGTTCAAATCTTCGAGTAACTCAAGATGCCTTTGTCCCACACAATAGGGAAGCTCTTGTTGTTTCTTCTTCCAATCTACAAGGCCAATTGCAAGAATTGACAAAGAATCTTGATACTAAGCTAAAGTTCAAAGACAAAGGGGTCGGTGAATATTCATTATCTCTTTCTACCTTACCTCCTTCTTTGAGGTCACATGGGCAGCCTACCTTATCAAATCAAAAGATTGCAACAGCCTCTACATCTCAAGCTTCTGTGCCAATCACAAAGTTTGATGGAAAATTCATTAAAGCTAACACCACTGAAGAAGAAGCTAAAGATAGGGACATCCTAAATTGGTTATACAAAGATGAAAATGACTCTCTCTTGCACATTAAGTTGCCTAAAGAACAATATGGTAAGGGGTACGCTATCATGTAGAAGATGGGCTATGAAGGAAATGGTCCTATAGGAAAAAGAAGAGAAGGAATCGTGGAACCAATTCAACCTATTTCAAAGCATTCAAGTGATAAAACAGGACTTGGATATGGTAAAGATAAAGAAGAATCTACTTCACAGCAAGCACAATTAACTCATGAAGGAGGATAAATCTCAGATAAACCTCATGAATCAGTTTTCCAATTGCAGAATAGTTCAGATACTGATTCTAATGAATATGAATGGGACACCATTTATAATGATGAATTTTGGAGAGACAAACAAGTTGATACCATACACAAATATGCACATGTTCTCATACAAGGAGAAGGCTCAAGGCCTCCACTTGATTTTGTTTTACAAAGTGACCATGACTCAAGTGAGGATGAATCAGATTCTAACGAGATTGATGATCAACAGGAGAATACCATCATAGACCTTGTCTACCATGAGGATGATAACCATATCATGACTTTGACAATTCAAGACCTTACCCAGCCTAATGATCCCATGCCTTTAGTTTATCCGGAACTTATTGATTGGGACATTGAAGCATCTATCCACATTCCTACATTCCATGATGATGAAGATATTATAAATTTCCTTTGTTCCTCAAATGACGAAAACAATTGTTTCATTCAAGAATTTAATGCACATGATTTTGATAAGGAGGGTGTCAAGTCTCTTAGCTGTAAAATAAATGAAATAAAAGATGGATCTATTGGTGAAAACCGAAAAATGGCAGTGATAGATCAAAACAAGAGAAAAATAAAGAGTGAATCTGACAGTAAAAACCTTTCTGAGGCACTGAAGGATGAGAAACTTGACACTCTTCCTAAGTATTATCATGAAAGATCTTCTATTTTGATCGAACCAACAGAATCAATTAACATAAGTACATCGGAGCAGCCAAAAAACTTACAACTTGCAGCATCATTAACAATTGAAGAAGTCCTGAAATTCATGGAATTCTTGAAGGAGAATCAAATCAACTTTGCTTGGTCATATGCTGATATGCCAGGGTTAGATCCTAATCTGATAATGCATCATTTATCTATTGAACTACGAGCAAAACCTGTAAAACAAAAGCTTAGAAAAGTGCATCCACATGTTGCATTATTGGTCAAAGAAGAATTAAAGAAGCTTTTGGATGTTGGATTCATTCGTGCTATTGATTATGCCGAATGGATTTCCAATATCATACCTGTTTCAAAGCCAGATGGAAGGATCAAAGTTTGTACAGATTTCAGAGATTTAAATAAAGCTTGTCCCAAAGATGACTTTCCTTTGCCCAACATAGATATGATTGTTGATTTAACTGTTGGCCATGCAATGTATTCATTAATGGATGGATTTTCAGGATATAACTAGATAAAAATTACACCAGAAGATCAAGATAAAATAGCATTCACATGCCCTTGGGGTACCTATTGCAAGAATGTAATGCCATTTGGGTTAAAGAATGCTGGAGCTACTTATCAAAGAGCAATGACAACAATTTTTCATGATATGATGCATACATTCATGGAAGATTACGTTGATGATTTACTTTCCAAATCTCACACACGAGAAGAACATTTAAATATCTTGTCAAAAATATTTACCAGAATGGAGAAGTTTAATGTTCGACTCAATCCAAAGAAATGTGTCTTCAGAGTTACATCTGGAAAACTCCTAAGATACATTGTTTCAGAAAAGGGTATAGAGGTTGATCCAAAAAAAGTACAAGCTATAATGGACATGCCCCCACCATGAAATATCAGTCAACTTTGATCATTGCAAGGAAGATTACAGTCCATCAGAAGGTTTATAGCTCAACTAGCAAACAAAAGCTTGCCATTTACACATTTATTGCATAAAAATGTCCCCTTCAAATGGGATGATAAATGTGAAGCAGCATTCAATCAGATCAAGCAATATCTTACGCATCCACCAGTTTTAATTCCACCTATTCCAGGAGAGCCACTCATACTCTATATTTCAGCAACGGAAGTATCTTTGGGATCATTACTAGCATAAGAAGATTCTACAGGTAAGGAAAGGGCCATATACTATATCAGCAGAACCTTAACAAGACACGAGTTAAATTACAGTTTCATTGAAAAAGCTTGCCTTGCAGTAGTGTTTGCTTCTCAAAAGTTGCGACATTATATGTTGGCTCATACAGTTAAGCTGATAACAAAGATTGATCCATTAAAATACCTATTAAGTAGAGCTACTTTAACAGGGAGACTGGCAAAATGGGTAATGATCTTAAGTGAATTTGACATTCACTATGTAGATCGAAAAGCTATTAAAGGACAGGTCATTGCAGATCAGTTGGCTGAAGTAGCTTTACACGAAGAAAATCCAATGCATATTGAGTTTCCTGATGCAAATGTCTTCACAACAACAATTCAGAAATCATGGACATTGTACTTTGATGGATCTTATACACAATATGGCTCGGGGGCAGGGATTGTTTTTGTTACATCTGAAGGACATACCATCTCACGATCATATCGATTGATGTTTCCTTGCACAAATAACATTGCTGAATATGAGGCATTGCTCATAGGATTGAAAATAGCTTTGGAATGGCGGATTACAGAGCTGCAAGTCTATGGTGATTCACAACTTGTCATAAATCAAATAAATGATGACTATCAAACCAAAGATGATAAGTTGCTACCTTACAAGAATATGGTGGATGATTATAAAAAGTATTTTGTGTCAATCAAGTTTTCACAAATATCAAGAATTGATAATAAAGCTGCAGATGCAATGGCTACCATTGCTTCATTATTACAATTATTAGAAGATCAAATCAAGCATGAATTCTTAGTGGAACAATTGTTTTCTCCTGCCTATGATAATCCTGAAACCCAAGTCATATGTCATTTAACCGGTTCTGATTCACCTTTATATGGCAAGACTTATACCTTCCTCAAAGATAACATCTTACCTCCGGATTTATCCCAAAATCAAAAAAGGAACTTTATACGCCAATCATCTCGTTATATTTTAATTGGCAATATCCTGTACAGATGTGGTCTTGATGGTACACTCCTTAGATGTCTTGAACTTGACGAATCTGAAAAAGCCTTACAAGAGGTTCACGGTAGTATTTGTGGAACTCATTCAAGTGGTTTGACCTTAGCCAAGAAACTTGTCAGAATCGGATACTATTGGCCTACTATGGAGAAAGATTCTTTTATTTTTGTCAAGAAGTGTTCTAAATGCCAGATTCACGGGAATCTTATTCATGCACCTGCGCAGGAACTGCAACCTTTCATTTCAACATGGCCTTTTTCTCAATGGGGACTTGATCTTGTTGGAAAAATTCATCCTTCATCGTCAAATGGGCATAAATTTATCATCACAGCTACGGAGTATTTTACAAAATGGATTGAAGTTGTTCCTCTAACAACAGTGACTGGTAAACAAATATCTTCATTTATTCTGAATTTTATTATATGTCGATATGGAATTCCTAATTCTATTGTCACTGATAATGGAAGGCCTTTCAAGAATCAGGATGTGGATGAACTTTGTGAAATATTTCACATCCAACACAGGTTCTCTACACCTTACTATCCATAGGGTAATGGTCAAGCAGAAGCTTCCAACAAAACAATTTTGAAGATCTTGAAGAAGACAGTAAATGATGCCGGACGTGATTGGCATGTCCAATTAAATCCAGCTTTGTGGGCATACAGAACCAGTATTCGCACACCAACAGGAGCTACACCATATGCTTTGGTCTATGGAGCAGAAGCTATCTTACCACTAGAAGTTGAAATACCTTCGCTTAGGGTCTCACTCAAGGGATTGATAAGTGATGAAGACTATAGAGTTTCTTGCCTCCAAGAGCTAGAACTGTTAGATGAAAGACGTCAACATGCAGCTGATCATTTGAAGGGTTATCAACAGATTATGTCTCGTAGTTACAATCACAGAGTTAAACCACGGACATTTCAAGTGGGTGACTTAGTCTTGAGAGAAAATCCACGTAATCAGCAAGACAGAGAAAAGAAAGGGAAATTTGAACCTAACTGGCTTGGTCCATTTGTCATTATTGCAGCATACAGTTCTGGTGCATATCAGTTATCCACGTCAGAAGGGGACCTGTTTGAAGAACCAATCAATAGTATTCATCTGAAGAAGTTCTATGTCTAAAAAGTCTTGAAAAAATCAAAAAAAATCATAAAAAGTCCTGAAAAAAAATAAAAATCATTAAAAGTCCTGAAAAAAATAAAAATAAAAATAAAAAAAATTAGAAAAATCCTAAAAAAGTGCAATAAAAACAAGTGGTGAAAACCTGGTAAACAGGCGCTACTTGTGATCAAAATAGGCTCCTCCATTTATTAGTTTATGTCTTGTTTTCACTTTTGGCATTATCCATTCATATCTATCATCTGTATATATCTTTCATATCCATATCATATGACAGGGATCTTTATCTTTCATCATGGCTTGATGAAATTTGTACATATCCATACTCTTTAGGTTGTGTTTACACTAGGGGGAAAAACGCAGAAACCTGTAATGAAACATAGACTGAACAAACAAGAGAAGGGCAACATACTTTTTGAACATCACAAACAGACATAAAATAGTTTGTTAAAACATAACAAACACGGTTGTATCAAATAAATCAAAACATGCTTATTCAATGCCAATTAAAATCAAAATAAACATGATTTAAACGACTGTTGAAACGATAACATCAATGGTGATAACCGAATTGGATGATCTTAATCTGAATAATGTTTGAAATACTTTAGGCAAGATTTGAATGGTTGTTTGATTTTCCTATCATATCTCTGGAGCAATTCGATGATGTACTGAACTAGAAAAGCAAGGAAGGAGTATGATTTTTATTTGTCTACTGTTTGTGAGGAAATCATTACTACTATGCGAATTGTTCATGAGACATGCTCCATTACGGATCATGGATGACATTTCAGAATTTGCATAGGAAACGGGTTAACTCTTGTCTGTTTATGCAAGCAATACTCAGGTCATCTCGGTTTAATTATACCTAGATGCTTGTATTAACTTGCTATATTAAAAATCATGAAAGCAATACTTAGGTCATCACTGGTGCTAACATACCCTTTATGCTTGTATTAACTTTCAACATTTCAAATCTCTATGATGATACAAAAAGCCAAACTAAGCTCTCCAAATGGCAATATTGTATGGATGTCCTGCATGGTTAGTATAGATTACATTCATGTTAGAAACTGCATTTTGCATTCATAAATTCCCAAAAAGTTGGCAAAGAATCAAATGGTTTATATCTTTTCAAATACATGACTGAGTATATTTTGACATTCACAAAAACATCATTTCATACATTTTTCATATATATATTTGCATTAGAAAATCATAAAATCGAAGCATACATCATAAACATATGCATTCATCAAATAGATTTCATTTCATAAATCATGTATATATAAATATCATAAACTATGAAAACATCATATCATACACATCATATATCATCATAAATCATCACTGCATTTCATATATCTCAAAAATGAATGTCAAAATGTACAAGGATGTCAATTACAAATGATATAACATCATCAAAAATGGGATTATCTCAAGGTGTATACAACATGTCTCAACAGAATATCATGACAATATCATCTACAATGCACTAGGCAGTGCTATCCTCTGATGGTGCTGGTCTGGGACCTATACCACCTGTCCCTGATGGACCTGTACCACCTACTCCTGATGGACCTGCACCGCCTATCCCTGATGGCCCTCCTGGAGGTAATGGCTGTGTCACACCCCTGCTGGTAGTACGAGACCGACCATGAGTAGACCGTGACGGAGCATAACTCTCCCTCCGCTCAGGTGGAACCGCATCATGATATCTAGTCCGGTAAAACTCTGCCTCTCGGGTGGCTCTAGTAACCTCTCTCATCATATCACCAGTCAAGGTGCTAGCTGCTACTCTCTGTAGGCTATCTGCCAAAGCAATGGACTGTTCACCTCGCTGTCTAGCTGTGTCCCTCTCAGCAGTAACCGAAGTCAACTATCCCTGCAACTGTGAAATCAGGGCCTGTGCCTATGCTAGCTGGGTCTGCAAACTCTATACTGTACTCTGTAAAGAGGAGAGCTGACCTGATACTGCCGGATCTACTGAAGGAGATGGGTCAGTGTGTCGTATCCGTGGTCCACCTCTACTACCTCTGCCACCTCTCCTACCACCTCTCCTGCCACCTCTATCTCCACCCCTACCATCACCACCATCATCTCCCTCTGAATCATCATCTCCTCCACTCTCGTCATCATCACTGTCCTCTGAATCGTCATCCTCTAACGCTGAGTCTCTCTGTTGTCGTCTCTGTGCAGAAATAGGAGCAATAGCCTCATCAGGATCAAACATACGTGGTGTTGGATGCTCTAGGACATACTGAAAATATTCTAGAGTTGTCCCTGCGTCAAGGACATCCACTCGGTAATCCCACATCACAGCTCCTAAACTGGTGAACTCTGCCACTGCTGTCTCATATGAAATTCGTGGACCCCATCCTGCAAGCTCTGGCTGTCGCCGTGCATAAATGGCCGAACCCACAGGCATACCCTGAATCTGACCAAATTGTCGACACACTCGTCCAGCAAGAAATCTCTCAATGATCCATGGAGTCTGCCCAATCAAAAATCTCGAAGTACATACATACGACATCTCTCTCGCATCCTCTGGCCATGGCTCACAATCTAAATACGATCTCCAGCATACTATATCCAGACTATCCAATAATCACTGCCAATGCACTAGTTTGCCCAGTCTCGGCTGAGCAATAATGTGAGCATATCTCCATCTGTATGATCGACCAGCTGGTCGCTGTCCTTGAGTCAATGGATGTAAAACAGCAAAATTCTCCCATGACCATATCTGTAATAATGAGCACCCAACAACAAAACTCTAGCCTCTACCATATACAATATGATGTAACTCATCATATAAGTGGGCTAGCATGCATGTACCCCATGCATATCGTGTCCCCTGCATCACCATACTCTCCAAAACACGACCCCACCCGATCGCGAACCCCTTTGACCTATGGTCGGGGCACAAAACACCTCCAATGAATCCTGCAAGTACAGATGGTAAAGGTGGATAGGTATCTGTCATCTCACCCCATGGGATGAAGTATCCAGCAATATGATCATCTCTAAAAATCCTCCTCAAAGCATCAGTGCCTCCAGCCTCTCGGCTATCAAAAATAACTATCTCTCCCATCACTGGGATCCATAAGATGCGATATACATCCTCGGGAGTCACTGTAATCTCGCCCGTTAGTAAATGAAATGTGTTGGTGTCACTATGCCACTGCTCTGCAAGTGCTGTCAATAGAGCCCTATTGAGGCGAACCTCGAGCATGTCAAGTAATGCACTCAATCTACATGCATCAATCACATCTCTATCTGACTGTAATAAATGTGGAATCAATGTCCATGTGCTCAGAAATGTCTCTCGTAACTGCAAAACACCTAATCTCTCCTATTGACATATCATCAAAGCAAAATCAATCTTCAATCATCACAATTTATCAATCAAAACTGAACATCATGTTATTTGTTTTTCATCATCATGAAACGCAAATATATCCAAATCATGTTTGTTTTTAACAACCTTACAAGCAAACAAATCAATGAAACTATTTGTTTTTCATCGTCATAGAAAGCAAATAATCAACATCACGTTTTCTTTCTAACAACTTTAGAAGAAAACTTATCTGTCCTATTTGTTTTTAACAACTTTAAAAACAAATCTATCAGCTCTTATTTGTTTTCCAACAACTTTGGGAACAAATTTATCAGGTCACAACAACATATGATTAAAGGCGCTACAAAATTGGTTAAATGCGCTACAAAATTCATTATCGGCGCTATAGAATTAAAGGCGCTATAGAACTAATCAAAAGCGCTACGAAATCTATCAAATGCGCTACAAAAAACATTAAGGGCGCTACGAAATCTATCAAATGCGCTATTATATCATATACGCTATGAAAATTATTAAAAGCACTATAAAAGTTATCAAATGCGCTATAGAATCATATGCGCTACGAAAAATATCATATGCGCTACGAAAAGTCTCAAGGGCGCTAAAACACACTTTTCTACATCACAATATTGAAAAACGTGCACCAAACGGAAACTTTTCGAAAAGCAGGAGATTTATGGGATACATACCGGAGGTCCATAGTGCGCTGGCCGCTAATGTCGTTGGATACGCTCGAAATGGTGCTGGTGAACAGGAAGTGCCATCTTTCTAACTCAGAGCTCAAAATTTGCAAATTTTACTAGGTTAAAATTGAAAATGACATGGAAAATGACATTATTAACCTATATAATGGTAAAATTGGGGCATTTTATCACATTTTAACATAGCAAGGGCAATTTCTTCATCAATTTTTCATTTCATATCTTTTAAATTAATTTCTTCACATCATTATTTTTGAACGATGAATCGACATCTTCAAAATTATAAAAATAAAAAAAAAATCATAAAAATTGAAAAAATTTCAAAAAATTACAAAAATTCAAAATTATATTGATTCATCGTTCGCGGGGGCATATACCTATCAACTTTTCGACAGTCAACATCTGGGGCAAATTTCAAAATTCTTTGAAGCAATGCGTAAAACAAATCACTTCAAAGAGGGGCAAAATGTATACACCTAAAAATGGTCACATCACATTGTCTGGTAATTAATTAAATATTTTTAATATTTAATTAAAACTCTGAATTCCATCTATGTATAAATGAATTTAAATAATTTATTTATATTGTTCATTATTTCATTTCGATTAAATAAATAAGTTTATTTAATCATCTTTTCGTATTCATTTCTTAATTAATTAAATAAACATTATGGTTTATTTATATTAATTATTATATAATTTTAATTTGAATATTTAATTCAAATAAAGATTAAAATATTCTTCGCCGGTATTGGCATGGTGTGATGTTTTATAGGTGGCATTGTTGTTCTCGCCACCAAGGTTCAAACCCCATTGGGGTGGTATTGTTGAATGGTTGTATTCCGGTTCATAGCTCCGGTCAAAAGCGTTTACCCCTTGAATAAAAGATTAAAATATTCTTCTTTTCTAAATTAAATCTTCTAAATATCATTTATAATTAAATATTCCAAAATATTTAATTAATTCTTCTAATATTTCATATTCTTCTAAAGTCACATTATAATTAAATATTCTAAAATATTTAATTAAATTTTCTATAGTATAAAAATAAAAAATAAAAATGCAATAAATGAAATTAAATAAATTTATTTATTAATGTTGGGATTTATCTTCAACACCCGTGAAACAAACTTCCCAAACAGAAAATTTAATTTTCTCTGTTTCTGTGCAGGCTTGTTCCCATGGGTTGAAGACATGAATCCATCCTTCTCTCCAACCTCTCAACCTCTTCCATCTTCTTCTCAACCTCTCCATCTCTCACCTTTCAATTCTACTAGACAATCTCATAGCTGTTGATTCTTGCCAGCCAGGATTTTCCCTGAGAAAAGCTATAAATATGACTATCGGGTACTCCAAATCATATAGAAGTTTTAAGCAGGAAAATTATAGTCAAATTGCAAGTAGTATAAGTATTCATAGCATTCATAGCATTCATAGTATTCACAGTATTTTCATAACATAGCAATAGTAGCATAGAATCATGATATCTTCCGTTTACAACCCTTGTGCATAATTCACAGCCCCTGTCCATATCCGTATCAGGATTTTCACTCCACCAGCATATAGGATAGAGAAGCATTTTCCTTTTTGCATACTCATTCTACAGGTTGCCATTCGGAGAAGCTTTGCTTACACAATCTGAGAGCAGCAGCTTCCAAACAAATCCCTGGAGATAGAGGAAAATGAAACGGCTCTGAAGAAACTCTGTTTGTTTCATTTGAATTCAATTTATTTAGTTTTCTTTGGTTTAATGTTTCATTTTGTGTTTTGTTTAATCCATTTAGATAACTCAAATTAACAATACACAATCATTTACCTCTTCTTCTATAAGTTGGAGTAGGCCTATTATTCATTTTCATTTAAGTAAACTAGGACAGTAGGAAGACATTATATATTGTGTTAAATATTTAATCAGTGCATGCAATATGTGCGAGACAAAAAGACTAAAAATTTTGCTGACAAATGTGATATGTTGGTCTTAATCAAAGAAACCATTCCTAAATGGAAATGCTTTTGTATGCTTTCACATTGTACTAATCTTAGGACAAGGGCAGTTACTTAAGTGACTTTGTATAATTAATACAGTTGAAACAAGTTACTATTGCAATTGTTCAATTCACTTTTGAAAGAGTCGCTTGTCCAGTGAAATTGTATTGTTTAAAATACTTTTCTAGCAGGGTAATGTCTATCCAAGTAATGAATTCAAAGTAAATGCACTGTATGCGTGTACAAGGAAGAATACCTAGCTCAAAGATCTAAAAGAGTATTGTTTTATCTGGCAACAATAGACTATGAGATATTGGGATTGGTCCCTATCACTAGTACTACAGTGAAGCCTTTGATGCAATGTTCAAATTATAGAATTTGATTATAGAAATGTTTAGTTTATGGAATTTGATTCATTGGAAAGGTTTCTATATGAATAGTGTGTCATATGTCATGGACTGCACACATTTTTTTCCTTGGCCCTTATAACAGCAAGCAATAGTTCTTGTTAAAAAGTTTCACATACAAATAGATAACATGGAGAGCTAAAAACATACAACCTTCTGAACAAGCAATAAACAAACAATAATTAAGTATGCATTTGTTGCTTGCATACCTGCTAGCTTTCAAAGACATCTTGGACATTTTGAATTTAATGGAAATAAAACCAAAAGTGTCTAGATTATAGAATTTGATTTGTTTGCAAGTGTTATGTATCAATTGCATTAACTGCATTTTGTGCAACAAAGCTCATACATATTGGATTTGATTTTAAAATATTTGTCAAAATTTATTGTGTGCTTTTGTGTTTCATGTTTATGGATAACATATTCTATGTCATGGACTATGCTCATTTGTCTATTTTGTAGCTGTAACAGGGACCATGGGTTGTAACCAAAGTGGGTGAAAAAGATTTATATCGCTACAAATAGACTTGGTTCTTAAACAAGAAGTTGCAAGGTCAGATTCTTGTATCATTCTCTCGCTTTCTTTGCAATGAAATTTAATTCTCTCAAGAATATGGCTTTACAGATAGGCAGATGAGCATAGTAAATGACATGCCATGTAATTCATAAACATGAAACTATTTTTTCCTGATGATCATGTTGCTTTTGTAGACATAAATCTGTATAATTGTAATCATCGAATATGCAGTTCATTGGTTAAATATTTGTGAAATATGTATTGCTTCTAATATTGTGAGGAAGAAGAAACAAAGGAGCTATTTTGGTCTGTAGAGAATGTAGGGAAATGCTATAAAATTTGTGGCATTTGTCATGACTTTAACATTCATGACATTTGTCAAGAAATTACAAGTCATGGTGTTTGCCATGAATTTTATAGCATTTCTGACTTCATGCACTGGAGGGAAAGAGTGTTTTGATGTGTATTCCTCATATTTTTCACATGAATATGATTATGTGCATAACATGTTGCGTATGCGTCTACTTCAATATGGGTGTTCCAAAAAATATGTTCATCACTCCCAACTATATAATGTTCACATGTTTTGCTAAATTCCATAAGCTAAAATGAATAGTAGACTTGCTACAGAAAAAAAAACAAAAAAACAAAAAAAACAATATTAGATTGGCCAAGTAAATATTAAAAATGCAAATGAGAAAATTAAGAACTAAGTAGTAGAAATTGAGTATCTATAGAAATAAAACCATGAGTATCTAGAGTGGCCAAGTAAATATTAAAAATGCAAATGAGAAAATTAAGAACTAAAGTATTGTCTATAGAAATAAAACCATGAGTATCTAGATTATAGAATTTGATTTGTTTGTAAGTGTTATGTATCAATTGCATTGACCGTATTTTTCACGTGAAAGCTCATATAGTTTCGATTTAATTATTAAATATTTGGAAAACTTATTATGTGCTTCTTTGTTTCATGTTTGTGGATAACATGTTAGATGTCATGGACTATGCTCATTTGTCTAAATTGTAGCTGTAACAGGGACCATTGGTTGCAATCGAATTAGGGACCAAAGATTCATATTGTTGCGAGCGGTCCTGGTTCTTGAACAACATGCACTAAGGTCAGATTTGTGTATCATTCTCCCGCTCTCTTTGCAATGAAATTTAAATCTTGCAATGCATCTAAGTATTATGTATTGGAAGAGTTGTGAACAATAAAGTAGAATGCTTGTTCAAGAATTTGATTTTTGAAATAGGCATATGAGCATACTTAGTGACATGTTATGTAATTCATAAACATGAAACTATTTTCCCTCGACAAGCATGTTGCTTTTGCAAACAGAAATATGCATAATTGTAATCATGAGATATGGAGTTCATTAGTTAAATATTTGTGAAAAACTATGATGTTTTCTTAGTGTCCTAATTTTTTTAAATGAATATCAATAATAGACCTAGTGTACTAATGATGCATTAACTGCTATAGTGCCAAGGAGTCCATTGGAAAAGTTTATGCAATTTGCATTAGTGATTAAACATTTGTTAACATATACAATGTTCTACTTTCCTAATTTACTTAATAAAAGATGAATAGTATATGTGCTACAACCAATAGCGAAAGAGATAAATCATGATTTTCAAATATGAAAAATATATCCATGAATCCCAAGTACATAATGTTTCCATATTTTACTAATTTTCTAAGACTATGTTTATTAATAGACTCACTGCAAAATAATCAAATTTGATTGGGCAAGTGAATATTACAAATGAAAATCAGTAAATTAAACTACACTAAGCCCATTTTCAGTGGCAAAGCTCATACAGTTTAGATTTAATTCTTCAATATTTGGCAAAATTTATTGTGTGCTTCTCTGTTATATGTTTATCAATAACATGTTCTATGTCATGGAGTGTGCTCATCTCTTTGAATTGTACCTATCATAGGAACCATCGATTGCAATTTAAGTGTAGGACAAAGATCCATAGTACTGCTATTAGACTTGGTTCTTCAATAACAATTTGCAAGGTCAAATTCTTGTATCATACTCCTACTTTGTTTACAATGAAATTTAACTCTTCCAATGTGTGTGACAATTATGAATTGGAAGAGTTGTGGACAATAAAGGAGAATGTTGGTTCAAGAATTTGACTTTCCAAAGAAACAAATGGGCATAGTATATGACATGCCATGTAATTCATAAACATGAAACTATTTTTTTCTTTAAAGCATGTTACTTTTGCAATCAGAAATGTGCATAGTTGCAATTATGGGATATGCAATTTATTTGTTAAATATTTTCCAGAATTTATGGTGTCTTGCTACTTTTCTATTTTTCTTAAACGAATATCAATAATAGACCTATTGCATTAATCATGCATTTATTGCTATAGTGCCAAGCAACACACTGGGAAATCTTATGCCAAAATATATAGTTTCATATTCTCCTAAATTACTTAAACAAAAATGTATATTAGGGATAGTGCAAGACAATTAAATTTGATTGTGCAAGCAAATATTAGAATTGCAAATGACAAAATTAAGAATTGAATGCATATTGTGTCAGCTTTACTGGTATCATGCATACAATATGTTATTCGTAAACATGAAACATATACTTGCTAACAAGCTCTTCCAAAAAAATGAAAGCTTCAGGCTCCCAAAAAACATTTTAAACGATATATTTTGAATCAACAAACAACTATCTGAGAAGCGAATTCAACGATTGCAATAGTAACTTTTTTTAACTATATTCATTTTACAAAGTGACTTGAGTGTGAGCCTTTGTCCTAGTATCAATACTTTTGTTATGTTGTAACTATAGGCATTGTTTGTTGTTATTAAGCCTAGTTGCACACATGGATATGGACCTTGAAATATTGTAAACCTCCCAAGGATGAAGCTCTGACTGAAAGATTTTGTGTCCTAACTGAAGGTTGGAACATAAGGGGGTCTATTATAGTGCTACTACTTGATGCTACTATGTTTGGAGAGGGTTTAAGTGATTATGTTCATGGGTTGATAAGGAGCCTAAATTTGAGGTTTTTGCTTAACAAATGCATTGAGGTTACTATGGAAATTGACAAACATAATGAGTGAAGATGGAGGAGATGATAGTTGTTTCTAGAAGTTCATTTAAGAATAACAGGAATCTGGTAGTTCATGACTTTAATAGCAGAGCCAATCATGAGAAAAATAAAGTTATAATCAATGATATGAAATCACTAGTAGGACACCTTCAGGATGACCCTGTCTACTACAACTGCACCTGTGGTTGAATTTGAGGACAATGATAATCTCTGACTCAGGCTGATCACTTAAATGTGGATTGAAGTTACTGCCATGGAGAAGGGTGGTTTCTTTGTGTTTGTATGTGTATAACTATACTGCATTAAAAGATGCTAGTGTAAAACTGAGTCCTATGATCTTCATCTTTGATAGCTGGTTCTTTGCCATAGCAACACTAGCTTAAAGAGAATGTATGCCACTCCAAGGATGTGCACCACCCTATTTTTATATTGAAAAAAATACTAAAACTGTTGTGGCATCCTAATGATATTTACTTGCAAACATGAATAGACTTTGAAATAAAAATTTATTTAAAATTGTATAAATGAATAGGTTTAAATAACATATAAACTATTCTAACTAAATCTACACCCTACAGTAATGGAAAAATATTGAAATAAAAAAGAAAAAGTTTGAAATGGAAAGATTTCAAAAAATACTTTCAAAATTGATAAAATAAACTAGTTAGAACTTCCATAGTATTGCAAAAGATTTGATAGGCGAGTTTGTTAGAACAATTTTCTAAACACTTTTGACGAGTTTACAAGTAGCTCAACGTTTTTTCAAACCATGATTTGCATTATATCTTGAAATTTCTGCCCATGTAAAGATAATCACCAAGGAAATACATTACAAAATGAAGGAAATTTATACCAATTACCTATGTTACTGTCATTTAAACTCAAAATATAAATTGCATAATAGAATATTGGAACTGAACATGTTTATAACCTAGCACATACTTTAAAATCTGCAATATTGAGTCCATTTGAGAATCAGCTTGTAGGTTTATGATTGGGATAATATGTTCCCTGATGTAAGCCTCAGAAAATACTTTGAGCATTGCAAAAGATTTGATATGCGAGTTTGTTAGAACAATTTTCCTAACACTTTTGACGAGTTTACAAGTAGCTCAATGATTTGTCAAACCATGATTTGCATTATATCTTGAAATTTGTGCCCATGTAAAGATAATCACAAAAGAAATACATTACAAAATGAAGGAAATTTATACCAATTACCTATGTTACTGTCATTTAAACTCAAAATATAAATTGCATAATAGAATATTGGAACTGAACTTGTTTATAACCTAGAACATACTTTAAAATCTGCAATATTGAGTCCATTTGAGAATCAGCCTATAGGTTTATGATTGGGATAATCTGATGTAAGCCTCAAAAAGTATTACATCAAATCACAATTACCAAGCCCTATTTTTAGCATTAAAGGTAAAACTCAATCCAATTCTAATGGGCCATTTCCAATTATGGACAAAATTTTGACCTGATGAATTGCCTTATAATGTATTTACAGATGTAAGTAAATTTTCCTAAGGCGCTGATTACATACAATTTGATGCTCAAGGCATTCCTACAAATTGGCATGATTTTCATATTGATATTGAATAATAGAATTTACAAGAAGTTAGACACATTGTTGAAACAATGCAATATCAACACCTTTTATATCCAACTTTTAGAAAGCACCTTAGATACTGTCATTTATGTTGGCTAAAGCAAGGTGTCTCATCAGAATGGTGAATCCTCATCATCTATTCTTATTGGCTGAAGCAAATTAATGGGAGCAACTTGCACAACTCCTAATTATAAAAGTGCATTACATTCATGGCAAACCCATAGGTTATGAAGCAAAACATTCCTATTACTAAAGGTGAGTGCAAGTGATAGACAAGGCCTTAAAGCACTAGTTGTAAGATAAAATTAATAGCCCTCCTACAATATATACTACACCTTATCCCAACAACTTCAACGCTTCCTATAGTGGAACTCTTAAAACCTGCACTAGACAAAGGTATGTTTTATAATCTAGTTTACAAGCTTTTCTAAAATTCAAACAACCCAGCCATAGAAAACTTGGAGAATTTAAAAATCATGCCTAGGAGAGGTATTAGGTATGGCAAAACCCTTTATAAATGAAAGTACAAGGAGTGAGACAAAATATTCCATTCATACAACTATGATGGCTAAGAAAAAGAAAACATATTATAGCAAACATCTTGTAGAATCTCACCCTTCAAAGGGAGTTGCTTCAATAGATCTAACAACAGGGTAGGTTAAAACAATAGCTAAGCAGTGAGCAACTTGTTGGCTATGAGCGTTGGGCTATGTGGTCAGTGCATGGTCACCTTTCTACTCTTTGATACACTTCTATCTTTTGTAACTTTGATAGGCTTTAAGATGTGTGGCATAGAGATAAGGACACTTATGGTAGTAAATATCTCCCTTTAAATCCTTAGACATGACTCTTGAACTCTTACTTTATTGCAATATTAACTAAGTGCTACAACACAATTATGGCCTGGGGAGAGCCATGAAGAATTGAAATGATGTAATTTTTGTGCATAAGGCTACCATTCAGAAATCGGGCATACTCTAACAAGTAGGTTACATTCTAGCTCCTTGGAAAAATAAAACGCCAAACCACATAAATGGCCTAGGGTTCCAGACATATAGTTACGAAAGGACTTCAATAGAAAATAAAACCGGTGACCTCAAAAAAATAGGGCTAATTATTACAAAGCCTGTTATTGCGAAAAGATATAAATGTAAAGAACCTAGATAAAATGAACAAAGCCTGTTATTACAAAAAGTTAAAATAAAGTCGCTAGGGAATTATATATTCCATTCAACCTACCCACAAATAGATTTAAAACACTAAAAGTTGTAGCATGATAGAATAATGAACAATTCATTCAAATTTAATATTGTAGTACTTTTAGCCTTGGATAAAGTATGTTTTGGATTCACTGAAATTGACATTTTTCACAACAAAGTCTCCAAACCTTCAACGAATGGTAATTTTCAAAAATCCAATTCATCACCAACTGGGTTAAAAATGAGTGCCCAATGCAGGAATTCACAAAAGACAGAAAAAGAGAAAATAAAAAAAAAATTGTATATTTTTTATCATCATCTACAAAGAGGAATTAGGGAAAAAATATTGTTGCAGGAAAAAGAACAATTGCCTGCAAGGTACCCCTGCTCCGGCTTCTTCCTCTCCTTTGCTTGACAGTGGGATGGTTCAATATTTCATGATTAGTGCAGAGGATATGAAATTGTGTCCTGATTGCAGTAGAATGATAGAACTGTTGACAGGTGGCAAAGAAGCACTCACGCACTGCCATGGGATAAAAAACAGTCTGACAGTGTGCGGGAAAAACCAGTCTGAAAACCATCAACTATTTCACGGTTTGAGGGTAACAAATAGTCATATTACGATGTGAGACAAATTCACGGCGGCAATCTCACATATAATATAGCCTATCGGCTAAATTAATGGAAAAAAAAAGAAGAGAAAAAGATTAAATGAAGTCTTTGTTAGGGCGTTGCATGGTTAGGAATAATATATGGTTAGGAATAATATGAACAAAGAAAATAATATTTACATACGTTTACACTCCTTTATTCAGTGCCCACAATTTAAAAGATTCGAACATGGTAATATTTTTTCAAAATTCTATCGTATGTTCCTTCTAAAAATAAATAACTAAAAGTTCCCCCACTTATGAGTGGTAGAAGGGAGAGCTTAATATTAAAAGAAACATGGCTCATTAATATCTACCATGTGTACATGGAAATTAAAAAGTTTCCTCATAAACTTTTAGAAAGGGGAAAATTACAAAGTGAAAACAAAAAGAGATATATATTAATAGAAAGTTAAGTTGATTAATTTATAAATGAACTTATTATTTTTATTTAATAAACAAATAAGTGGTTTAACTATATTAAAGAGAAAGTGGGATTATATAATAAATATAATGTTTATAAGAAAATAAATATTTTTATATGTTATATAGATTATTGTTTGGAATTATAAGGAAAGTTATATTAGTTTTATTGTTAACAGTGATATTTGTCAAATTAACATCATTATAAATATAAATATTAATAGTGGGATTAATCTTAATATTATTAATACAAAAAAAATAGTGTTGATGAGAATATTCATAATTTTAATGATATATTGGTGTAAATACCATTTTATTATCGGGAGTTATTCATAACACCTCTTTATCCATATAACCTTTATTTTTGAGCCAACACGATACTTGTTCAAGGGTGTGTGTGATGGACTTCACACACCTGGCCTCGCCACCCCCGTATACCCCACCCTCAGTGTCGTGTCAGTGATGATGTTGCACGAGCAACGTCACCTGATGCGTATAGTGAGTTACCATGCACATGCATGGTCATTGAATGTTAGTATTCTATATTAATATTCAAAAAAAAAAATTGTTAGTTGTGTTTTGCCCTAGTGTAAATTATGGGCATTACAACAACTAACCTATAAAATATTTCTTCTAGTGCACTCATCTCCATTTAAACTCCCTCTAATCACTCTACTAATAAATTAGGGGTAGAGGAGGGGTGACTATTTGAAATTAGGGTGAGTGAACACTATTTATGATATTTAATGAGGGAGGATAAGAGAGAGAGAGAGAGAGAGGCAAAGATCACCACAGGGACTAGATTGGGATATGATCCATACTATTACTAGCATGAATTAAGGCTCTGTAACCACATTGAATTAGGTTGAACACTAGTTCGATTAGGCTCGTAGATTAGGCTCATTGAAGCCCTATCACCTCTAGATAGATATATAGACCTATATATGACCCTCCCATGGGAAATATATAGGGTAGGATAGCTAAATAGATTTCTAGCCAAATATCCATGCCATGCCATGCTATAGAATATTTAAGACATAACATCATTTAATAATGTAAAATTTGAAATGATAAGTTGAATATGAATATTTATATCAATATATATGATCATATAAAATCTTTGAGACATTTACCATGTGATGTAATATAATCATAAACAAGTATCTTTGAGCTATCCTTTTATTTCTCTTTAGTGAAGGAAAATAATTATAAAATAAAAGAGGACATGAGGGTTTGAATTTGGTAAGAAGCTTCTGAATAATATTGAATAGAAGAAATAGGTGAGCTCAAAGGAAGTGCATGAGAAAAAAAAGATAAAGATAAAGGAGTAGACTACATGGGAAAGGCCATGTTATTTGAAAATTATGTTGTTTCAAATCCCCCTCTCTATTTGAAGTATTTATAAAAAATACAAAAATAGATTTTAAAATGATATTAAAAATGTTGTTGACTTGAGTTTAAACATTAAGAAGATAAAAAATATAAGCATATGATTGGTGATATGAATTCAATTGTTTATTGAATACTAGGAGTAACACTTTGTTGTTGTACACATAGATGATTAAAATAGACAATATAAAATTGCAATGGATCGGTTAGGATTCAAACATAAGGCCTCTCTTATGCATGTTAGGGTGCTCTATCATTGAGCTATTGACACTCTTATGTTTTGAGTGTGGCTCATTCTCTAATACTCCATCTTAAGCCACACTTCATGCTTGGGCATCCTATTCTTGGATTTGATACCATGTGAAATTCTATGGACCAACTAGGCCTTGCACCTAGGACCTTTCTTATGCATTCTAAGGTGCTTTACCAATAAGCTATCAACTCTCTTATAGTTTGAGTGTGGTTTATTTTCTAATAGATAAACCTACCTAAATTTGCATCCATTTAAACATGAAAGTTAAGAAGCCAACCAAACAAGTGTTATGTAGTGACTAGTCTCTACCATTATACTAAGTTTCAAAGCAAGTTTAATAATGTGTTGAATAATGTTCAACTAGTCCCTCTAATAGTAATTAGAAAAATAATAACAATTATGACCTCTGGCTATGTGTAAGGGATAACTAGAAATAACAGTTGGAATTCCTAACTACGTACACAAATTTAGAGTAAAAGGATAATAGAAGGGAAATATTTTTCAAAGATTTGAATATGGTTCTAGGTTGAATTGATGATGGTGGTCACTATTATTATAGAAGAACTAAATCTACAATCAACTTGAGTTACATACATATTTAATTATAATAAATAAGATGCATAATAAAAACCTCACTAACCATACAAATTCTACTACACTAAAATTAAAATTGAATGGAATTATAAATTTCTTCATTATTATTAAAAACAACTAATTAATATTTCTTAAATATCATAAAAAAAACTTCAACTCCTACCAATAAATCCTTGTATATCTATGCCTATGAAATTGATATTCATGAGTGTCTAATTTGGAGTTGTGAAATTGATATAACATGAATCAATAGAAAATTTACTAAATAATAATGTTATTGAGATAAAATAATATCTTAATTAAATTCAAACAAAAACATACCACTTATAGCTAATCATTTTTATGTTGAAGGTGTTCCTTATATGAAGTTCATGAAACTCATTTTGTCCATCAACGATGTATAGTAGTAGACAAAGCATGCAAGATAATTATTTAGATTGTGACTATTCCCCCTCTTGACGATTTTTTGCTTTTAGATTGCGGTTGAAACAGTCGTAACCTTGATGCTTGAAAAAAAATCTAAGAAAGTGTCTCACATAGGTAAAAAAAAATTCCAGTTAATTAAAATATTTTGTGTCCCACACCTAAATACAGACTTTAACATATCCAGATTAATTTTTCTTTTAATGCAAATAGATTGAAACAAAGTTGTATGGAGATTGGTTTTGTTTTGTCTCATTTTTTCTATGGTAGGGTTTCATAGTTTCAAATTATTAAATTATATGTTGAAATTTTTATTATTAATTATATTTTAATAATTATTATATTATAATATACAATATATATATAAGGGAGAGAGAGAGGAAGAGATAGATTGAGGGATAGTGAGAAACATAGAGATAGAAATGGCGACGAAGATATATAGAGTTCTCTCTTTCTCTTCACATCTCTCTTTCTATATAACTTCCTATCTCTATCTTTCTATCCCTCCTCTCTCTCTCTCTACCTCTCTATCTGTCTCCCCTACCTCTATCTCCTTACCTCTCCCTACATCTCCCTCTCTTCCCCCTCTATCTTTCTCACTATACATATCCTTCTATCTCTCCCTCTTCCTATCCTTATAAATTCCTCTCCCTCTCCCTCTCTCCCTATCACTCCCTCTCTCTCCATCCATCTCTCTCTCTCTCTCTCTCTCTCTCTCTCTCTCTCTCTCTCTCTCTCTCTCTCTCTCTCTCTCTCTCTCTCTCTCTCTCTCTCTCTCTCTCTCTCTATATATATATATATATATATATATATATATATCCCTCTATACCTTTATTTCCATATCTCTCTCACTCACACACACACTCCCTATTTCTCCCTCCCTATCTCTATCTCTCCCCTCTCTATCTCTCTCCCTCTCTATTACTTTTCTCTATCACTTCATTTATCTCTCACTCTTGCCCCCTCTATATATCCCTCTCTCTACCTATATATATCACTTCCTATATCTCTATCTTTCTACCTCTCCATCTCCTCTCTCAATGTCTCCCTCTTTCTACCTCTATTCTCCCTCTCCCTCTCCCCCCTTTCATCTCCCCTCTCTATAAATTTCTCTCACTCACTCACCCCAACTATCTTTCCCAAGTTATATCTATCTCTCTATCTCTCCTTTCTACCCTTATCTCAACCTCTATCTATCCCTATCTATCCCTCTCTCCCTCTCCCTACACTCCCTCTTTCTATATCTCTCTACTCTCTCCTCTCTCTATTTCTCTCCCTCCCTCTTTATCTATATATACATATCTATCTCCTCTAATTCTCTCCATATCTCTCTCATATACACACACTCTCCCTATTTCTCTCTCCTTGTATCTATCTATGTCTCTATCACTTTATCTTTCCCCCTCTCTATCTCTCTCCTTCTCTCTATACCTTTCTCTCTATTTCTTTCCCTCTACCTCTATCTCCTTATCTCTCACTCCCCCTCTCTATCTATATCTCTACATCTCTGGTGCAGGAGCACCTAGGCTGACCTCCACTTTGTTTGTCTTCAATTTTGGCTTGTACCTGATCTTGGCCAAATCAGGGTATTAGAGTGTGTTTAGTTTGGACCTTAGAAGGTCTTGGTGGAGTGTGATGAGTTAATCATTAGGATTAATATCATCTTAATTATTATGTTGTTAAATGTTGTTTTATCTAGCTTTGGACAACATGTGTTAGTATATAATGCATTAAATGTGTTAAAGCCACATCCTCATTGTTTGAAGATGCTAAAGGTCAGTTAAGGGAGTTGTTGGCTCGAGATCAAGGTGTTAGAGGTCCTAAGAATGAGGATCATGACACAATCATGGAAGTTGTAAAGTTGTTGTAAAACTGCATGGTAACATCTTGTTAGGTTGCATGCAGCTTGAGTGGATTGGAATCCCTTGAAATCAGGGATATGGAGGTGACCGATTTCCCTTGAATGATGGAGGAGGCATCTAAGTAGAGTGTGGCTCGTAGTTAGAGTTAGTTTTTTTTTCATTGTAATCAAAGTTTTTGGTGTCAAAGAATAGAGAGCTTGTTGTATTTTCTGTGTAACCCATGTGTTTTCAAAAATAGTGATATCAAAGGCATTATTTTTACTGTTTTAGCATTGTATTTGTGTTCATTGGATAGAGTAGAGCAATCTTCATCTTGTATTCAAGTTGTTTAGTATAGATTTTTGGTTCTCAGTTTATAGATTAGAGTGTAAAGGTTGTAGTTCCAGTTTTGAGCAGTGTGAATTAGAATGGCTCCCCCATAAGAACTAACCACGGGATCTCCCTGCAATTAGTTTGAAATGACAAGGGAGCCATTCCATTGTAAATACTTAGCATTAGGAAACCCAAAGAGCCAAGCAAGAATTTGTTATCTCAAACCCTAGGCGAGCTAGGAATGCATGGTTAGGAGTTTGAGAGAGGAAAAGTGAAGAACTCAGGCAGGGGTAGAAGGTACAGTATGGAAACTATACAGTATTAGGTAGGTCTTGGTCATATTTTGACATACTGAAAAGGAATGAGGCTTGAACAATCCACTGGAGTGAGCAATTAGCAAGGAACTCTTAAAACCCTAGGTATTAGGCCTATTAGCCCTAGTAACCCTTGAATGTAGGAATCAGTTGTACGGTACAGACAGAGGCTTGAAACCCTATGAAAGATTTAAAAACCTGAAAAGGGTGTCAGGAAATGTAATTTGTTTGCTAGGTCCTTTAGAAAGTTAGGGCAGGAAAAGAGAAAAAGGGACTGGTAAGGGCTAGTGAGAATTAGGCCTCTTCTAGGCAAGATCTTGAGATCGGGTGAAGTGGAAGCTAAAGAACCTCAAAAATGTATACAAGTGGATGTGAAATGCAAGGAGACAGTATCTTTAACTCCCCTGCAAGCAGTTCTAGCAAGTTGAAGAAGTTGGCACTTAGACCCTTCTAAGTCCAAGGAAGAGTAATCAGTTGCAAGAAGGTGTTGATCTTCCAAAGGTAAAGCACAAGGTAGAAAACTCTTTGAGAAGAGTTGGAGAAGGACTAGGATAGTCTTCTAAGCTCAACAAGAACCCTTGGTAGAAGGTTCCAAGCAGGAGACAGTGGAAAGTCTTCTAGAAGATAGTGCAAGCAACCTTTGGTTATATCATACACCAATCTCTCTCTTATACACTCTATCTCTCTCGCTTTATATCTTTTTTCTCTATTTCTCTCTATATCTCCCTCTCGATCCTTCTCTCTCTCTATCCCTATCTCACTACCTCTATCTCTCCCTCTCTCTCCATATCCCTCTTCATCTCTCTATATCTCCCTTTATCCACATTACTCCATCTCTTCCTCTCTGTCTATTGATCTCTCTCTCTCTCTCATTCACTCCATTTCTCCCTCCATATCTCCTACTATATATATATTTTCTCCTTATCTCTCTATATCTTTCACTATCCTTCTTTATCTCTCTATACCTCCCACTATCTATATCTCTCCCTAATCCCCTCTTCCTCTCCCTCTCTCCCCCCTCTTCTCCCTCTCTCTCCCCCTCCTACCTATTCTCCTCTACCTATCTCTCTCCCTTCTCTCATTTCCTCTCTCTATCTTCCCCCCTCTTTATCTCTCCCCATCTCTCCCTATCTATCTATACCTCTCCCTCCCTTTATCTTCTCTCTCTCTCTCTTTCTCCCAATATATCTCTATCTCTTCCCCTCTCTAACTCCCCTTAATTCTTTGTCCCCCTCTCCATCTCCATTTGTCTATCTCTACTTCTTTATGTGTGTCTATCTCTATTTATCTCTCTCCCTCTCCCCCTCTCTATAACTTCTTATATCTTTATCTCTCTATCTCTCCCTCTCCCTCTTCTTCTATATCTCTCTATCTCTCTTTATCTTCATCTCTTTATCTATTTGTCTCTATCTTCCTCTCTCACTATATCTTCATCTCTATCTCTATCTTCCTCTCCCCCTCTATCTATAGATATTTCCTTCTCTCTATCCATTCATCTCTCTCCCTCTCCCTCTTCCTATATCTCTCTATCTCTACCTATATCCCTATCTCTTTATATCTTTATCTCTCACTCTACCTCTACCTCTACCTCTTTATCTATTTGTGTCCCTCTTCCTCTCTCACTCTATCTTGATCTCTACTTCTATATTCCTCTCTCCTTTATCTCTAGACATGTCTCACTCTCTCTATCCATCCATCCATCTCCCTCTCTCCCCCTTTCTCTCTTCCTATACTTTTATATCTGTATCTATTCACCTTTCTATCTCTATCTCTCCATATTTCTTCTTCCATCTCTATCGCGTTACCTCTCCATCTCTCTACCTCTCTCTACATATCACTTCCTATCTTTATCTTTATCTTTCTATCTCTCCCTCTCTCCCTTTCTATATATTTATCTCTTCCATCTCTATCTACCCCTCCCCTTGCCTACCAGCCCCCCTTCCCCCTCTCTCTCGCTCTCTCTCTCCTCGTCTATCTCTCCATCTTTCTATCCCTATCTCTTCCTCTCTCTCAATTGTGTTTAGATCATGTGAAGCTATCACTTCTCTATTGAGGCCTTTGTTGCACAAACATCATTTTCTAAATCACCTATCAATTGACCTCATATATGCACAAATGTATGAAGAAAAATAGACCAAAAATTTCCCTGATTGAACTTTCACACCTCTTCAATGTACCCATTGCACACTAAGGCCCGATTGCTAGTAATTAAAACAAACATAAAATATTAAAAAAATGAATAGTCAATGTTCACCATTACAATATGTCCCTACTTCACGTGGATACACCGCAAAAGACCTGTGGAAAAAGTTGAAAGTGGTGGAAAACGAAAAAATTAACAAAAGCGGGCCCGCCTGCCGTGCCAGTTTAATTGGCGTCACATAAGAAAATATTTAATAAAAGGGGGCCCGCCCTCTTTGACTTTTTCTAGTCAATGCTGGCTGTCATTTGCGATCTACGTGTAGATAAAGCACGGCAATGTATGAGTGGAGTAGAAAAAATTGTGCTCTTGAATTCAAGATCTGGAATTTTGGGTTGCGTTGTGTTTTCTTTCTTCCTTCCTCTTGAAATCCAGGTCTAAGATGGAACAATACAAGCCTCCCACTACTAAACTTGCCTTCCAAAGCGATAAGAGGTATCATGTATTTCTGAGTTTCAGGGGACCAGATGTCAGAAAGACACTAGTTGATCATCTTTATGAAGCTCTCACCCAAGCAGGACTGAATGTCTTTTTAGACAGCGAAAAATTGGAAAAGGGAAAAAAGATTGGATTAAGCTTGGAAAGGGCAATCGAGTGCAGTGTTATACGCATTCCCATATTTTCCAAAGGTTATGCAGAGTCAGCATGGTGTCTGAAGGAAGCTGCTGCAATGTTGAGGACCCCTGGCTTCATCATTCCTCTCTTTTATGATGTGAATCCAGCTGATGTTAGATATCATGAAAAGGACTCAAGTCCCTACAACCAATCATTTCTCAAACATTCAGATCGGTACCCAAGAGAAGATATTGATGAGTGGAAGCGTGCCCTTCACCAGATCTGTTCTCGCTCGGGCTGGTCCATGGATATAACTCAAGGGTAAGTAATTAACCTTACTCTCTGCTTTGATTTTTCCCAATTTTTTTGGTCTATGATTTTAATATGTAATGGGCAACACATATCTCTGCTCATATATATTCACAGTCAGTAATTCACTGTTGGAAAATTCACCGTCAACAATTCACCATGGGTCATGGCAGTGAATTTTCCCCGCAGTGAATTGTTGGCGGTGAATTTTCCCACGGTGAATTTTCCTAGAGCTCTTAATTTTGTGCTTTTCAAAATCTTATTTGAAAATTTCATCACTTCCATTTTTTTACAGCAGCTTACTTGTCAGTCCCCTACTTATAACTAAGGTTTCAGGGCCACATCATCAAATATGATGTCACATCAACATTCATTCTCTTGAGGTGTCCAAAAAGGTCCAAAAAAAGTTAAATAGTTGTACACTCAATCATGTTTTATTACTGTGTCGATGTGGTATCGCATGATTTGTTGCTTTTTAGATCTAAGGAATACAATTCATTCGGTTATGGGTACTCATCATCAACACTAACAATTTAAAGTCACAATATTGCAATACTGTTAAAAATATTGGGCATTAAATCAACAAATGCTATAACAAGTATTGGAACATGCTCAACTAGTGGATCCCTAATTTATTTTGGTTAATAGTCATTGTTCAACTTTTAGAGGAAGTATATGTGGAGGAGTGGTCCCATGAATACCTATTTAAATTTTTTGCTTCTTTAAATTTAGGAAAAAAAATTGAAGACAAATATTAGAAAAGAAGAAAAAAAATTGTGGAGCCACATGGCATTTTTGCATGAAAACACTCGACTCAAATTTAAGAGAAAACACACTTAAGCAGCTGAATAGAAACATGTAAACATAAGGTTTTAGGGAAGGGACATGGACTTCTAATTTTATTTTGATTTGGAAAAACAGAATTGATGAAGATAATATGTATCTCTCACTATAACCATTAATACAAGAGTTTGGTATGCAATATATAAATCTTAAATAGGAGAGGAGGTTGAAGGGTTTTTTTCCTTTCTTTTTTTTCACTTTTATTTAAATGTTGCAATAAATATTTTAATTTATTATTTTAATTTTTTAATTTAATTTTTTATTGAGATAAATATTTTAAACTTAATCATTATTAAAATTTTAAAATCATAATGAGAAATAAATTATAATCAATTGGTTATTATAAAAAATCATTCATTATAATATAAAATCTTAAGATTATAGATTTTTTTATGCTATCCACTTTTTATGGTCTCCAAACTCTACTTTCTTACTCTTCCTATATTTTCTTTGGCCAAACATGTTTGTGTAAAATATTATGTACTTTAAGTTGTAAGATTCAAAACTTTTATCATATTTTTTAGTTTAGGTGTCCTCACAATCAAGTTTGCTTCTTAATCAACCTTATAATAATAAGAGTTAGGACAATAGATTCAATTTGTGTAGGTTTCACAACTACATTCAACCCACACAATATTAACAAGGCAACATAAATCAAAGCCAATGTACATGAATATCTTCAATATTATTTCTCAAATTCAAATGTTAAATAAAGGATATTCATTGAAAATAATCAATAAAAAGGCAAAGGTGGAGTTTTAATTTGCACAATTTTTTACAATGTTGAACTAGGGTTTTCATATGAAAACTCATGCATGTTTTTGTGTATTAACCTTAGAAAAATATACTAGAAAGGGGTCCTCTATCATACTGCACATGCTCTTCTTTGTGTGTTGTTGGATCTATCACAATTTTAGCCCTTTAACCCCATCCCATTACATCTACACTTGTGCTTGTAAAAGATCCATAAAATATTTTAGTACAATGTAGTGGTCCAAAGAAAGAGACTTGAAGTTCATTTATAGTAAATTAAGGGCAACTAAAAGAGATTTGATTTGGGTGAAGAAAATGTGGGTAGGGGTTGAAGGATTTGAGAAGTGGCAGTTTTGGTGGCTTGTCTTTATGGTAATTAATAAGTTTGGAGGGCAAGATTTGGGCTTATGAAGGCACATTGAATTGCATTGCTTGCTTCAAAGCTAATTAGAAAGCAATATAGAGGATGTTTAGCATGTGATTAGATTTGTGTTGATGAATGTTAATGTCACAAGAAAGTTATGCAAAGCTAGATATTGTAGAGATAAACACTAAATTCAAGGCTTGTTTCTAGTGTCCCAAATAATTTAGTACATTTACAATCTATGTATTCTTTGTACAATATATATATAGGAAATTGTTAGCTCTTAGAAACATGTTTTGTTCCATTATCTTAATGCTCTATGTTGATATGAAAATTTCCCACTAAATACATAGTATAGTAAATTGCAAGGAAATTTTGAAAGAATGGAATTTTGCTCTTGCAAGTATTAATAATGGAAAATATTTCTATTTGAAAAAGAAAGACATACGCATTGTAAGAATATTTTGACCTTGGAGATTTAGTTAATAAACCAATGGAATAGCACATGCTTTCATAGGGTACTAATAAACACCCCTCATTTCATTTCTACCCATCAAATTTGTGTTTTTGATACTCTTTACATACACTAGTATAATTAAAATATCTTCCCTATTTTCATTAAGTATCTTATGTACCTATTTTTTTGTTATATTTTTGTATCCTCTCATTATTTATACCCTATGACTAAGGGCACTAGTTGTATCTATATCTAACTCAAACTAATTTTTATCCACATCCCATACATTAAAGCCTCAACATAGAAATTCTAGATGAGATATGACAAATATATCATCTTGTAAAAAGATTTGATTTAAAAGCATTTATATATCTCAAACCCTAAACCCTTGCCACACCAACTCTAACAACAAATCCCCCTAATAACAAACATCTCAATCATAATAGACATATTAAGCTAAATTATAATGAAAGAGTTTTAGAGATACCTAGTGACTCTTCTAAGTAGGGGCATGGCATTAGTAAAAGGTGTCCAATAACCAATCCCAAGAAAATTGATTAGGATTATGTTGATCCTACATGGCCTTGTCGTGACCATTATTTTGTTTGTTAACTACATTAAAGTTGGGATTAAGAAGGCACCCTAGCATTATGAGGCTCTACTAGAATACAAGAGTACATGTGGTGTAGAAAAAAAATTCATGATTCTAGCAAGACCAACATAGTGAATGGCATTTCTTCTTATTAGCCTATGTAAAATGATTTATTGAAGATTTGGAATACCACTTATAATCATCTCACCCCCTTTTTTTCATGCTTTTTAGCCCCCAATACATGTCCATGTCACATTAATTAAATTGTCCCCTTTATCCTTAATATTGAAGCAATATATTAGGTCATATTTGGGTTATTTAAAAATCCCCACTATGCATGTTCAAGATAATACATTGCTTTAGAGGTGAATCCCCTAGGTATTTGGTGAGGAGAATATGGTTAGCTTTAATAGACAAAAACCATAACTCTATTCATATTTTATAGTAAAAATTATGCTCATTATTTGAATTTTTACTAATATGAACATTTTGCAATAAATTAAGCAATTTAGAAGTTACATCTCAAGGTTTTTTATGTAAATAATCTAATAATTGATAGGGTGAGGCATGTGGATTTTTTCTTTTTGCGAGAATGAAATAGTGGTAAATGTTTATATTTTTAGATAATTAGAAATATATGTATTTGAAGATAATGTCTAATGAATGTTAGTTTTAGGATTAGAATTAAGTTAAGCAGAAACACAGCATAATAAACAATAGAACATAATGCTTTTACCCTGGGAAAACCCTCCTTCTTGAGGGAGAAAAACCCAACAACAATATATATCTTATATATTGAATAATGAAGCCAAATTCACTTTCACAAAGAGGCCAAATACAAGGCCGAATGTAAGCACCACACTTGATGCAAACACAAGATAATATATAACTCCTTGTTGATGTTAATATCAATCTCTCTTGATGATGAACTCGGCCTCCTTTTAGATATCGATTTGCGCTTGATAAACTCGCACTTGGATAGAAACGAACTATGAATGAATGATATGAACAAGCATCACATATATATATATATATATATAAGACGAAGAGAGGGGCGCCAACCATCGCGTCTCTTCACATCACCAAGTCAGCTCAAGAATAAAAGAACATAACCCAACAAATGTGGCGATCCAAGAAGTCGGCCTCAAAAAAACTTGAATTAACAAACAAACAATAAATATTATTTATTATCCATGTGACGTGTCTCTTCACCATCGAATGTCTCCAATAAAATAAATAGCCGATAAGGATATATTTAATTTTATTGCTTGATAATCGGGTTGGAAGATGAAACCTGATGTTGCCAACATCAACAATGAAGAACACAATATTTTCTTTTAAATCTTGTAAATTTTGGGAAATCCAATAACACTATGCACATTTTGTATGACAATTTTCTAATGATAAATTGAATTAAAATATTTGGAAGATATTAAGCAATTAGAAAACATAGTTATATTACAATCTTGGTTCTATGAAAAATTAATACAATGTGCATGCACCTTTTTTAAATAAAAACAACAAAGGTCACAATTGATTGTATTTGAATCATGGTTGTACAATTTAATGAACTTCTTGAAGCACTGAATTAAGAGGAAAAGAATGATTACTTTTAAAATTGAGAATATAATGTTATACCCTCAATGTTACAGTGTACATAGGGTTATGATTAAAGTCTGCTTGTGGCTACCTAGGGTACTGTCATAATAGTGGTTTACAATTCCTGAGAGGAACAGATTTTAGCTAAAATCACATATTTTTAGAAAATATAATGATTTAAGCCTTAAAAAGTTCCATTTTAAGGATTCCAATTGAAGAGGGTTTGATCAAGTCACCTTAGATCAAACCCCCTTGGATAGAACTTCGCTAGTTTTAAACCATACCTATAAATGCGTCTCTTTTACACCTATCAAAATGCTGATAAAAAATCACTTTTGATTTAGCTTTTCAGGGATCAAATGAATTCATTTAAAATTTATTTCAAATGATTATGGTATTCATCATAATAAGCTATCCAATGAATATAATTTTAATATGTTTTGGTTTTGTTATGTATTTGTTTTTAAGTTTTATTAAACATAGGTTTTCATCGAAAATTTCTTTATTCTTCACATGTGGAAAAATAGAAGATTATCAAAAAAATTGAAAAATATGAGTGCAGATATTGAAGGCCTTGATCCAACAAATAAAATAAAATAAAATTTTGACATATACAAAAAAGTTACCGTTATCTTTCACGAATTGTAATTCGTTTGACTTTGAAACTTGATTAAGGAAAAAATATTCAATAAAAACTATCTAACCAAGTGGAAGCACTAGATATCATAGTTACAAATAAATTTGAAAGAATTAGAATTTTATCCTTCATGGAAAAAAATTTATACGCTATACGGTGTGCGTCACTTTTTTAAAATGTTGTTTTCTAAAAAAAATAATTTTCGTGGGAGATGGAAAAAGAAGTGCAATTTGATTCCAAAAATTTTGAAAAAAATATTTTTAGAATCTACAGGAAAAATTTGATGAGACTCTAGTTTGCACCATCTTCAAATTCCTCACAGTTTAGCCGCTATAGGTGCCCGAATGTGAAGATTCAGTTAAAAATAATGATTTCAGTGTCCAGTTTGGCCAAAAATTGTAAACCACTATTATGGGATCACCCCCTAGCGTGTGCATAGGGTTATGAATAGTCAACTTATGGCTACCTTAACTCTTAATAATGATATCTGATCATTATCATATTCTTATTTAAATATTTAGGTTGTCCTATATATCATATTTAAGTGTCCAAGTAGGCCTAGGTGGTAGCCAAGGCATAATTAGGTATATGTAGGAGATAGAGATAAGTTTATTATCATCATATTGTGAATTATGTTCTCATTGGAGATATTTTGAGGTTTCCCCCATCGATGTGACTTTTTATTCTTAGTTATTATCAAGTATTTATAAAATATTCTATATTATATTCCTCTTTTGTGTGAGTTGTTTTATTACAAGTGGTATCAAAGCATGATCTTGGCACCATGAAGACAAGAAACAAGACAATTTTTTTAATATTGGAGGTCATTTTGATAAGCACATATCTCCCAAAATTTGGTGATTTTTTCTTAATTTTTTTAGAGTTTTTTAAGGAAATATTAAAGCTTTTATAGTCCAAATTGCAAAGAAATTGAATTAGTACTTGAAATTATGAATAAATATGGTATACATGAAAGTACGAATGCGGGTTTTTGTATGTTCTACTTCAGTGAATCAAAGTTTCATCCGATGTATACTACCAGACAAAAAAATGCTTTATTAGCATGGTAGTTAAAAGGTATTTTTTGGTCTTTTGAAAAAAATTGATGCTAGTCTTCTTGGATGGCGATCTGAATATTGTAAATTCTCATATTTTATATAATATAATATATATAGGCTCTAAGCCTTTTGCTTAAAAAAAAAGATCTAGGACCTAGTAAGCTGCAATAAATTTTTTAGATTATTTGGATTTGATTTGTGTGAATTATTGCCAATTTATTTTTTCCATGATGATGGGGCCTACAACAGGAGGCATAAAGAAAGCTATCACACCTAGAAAATCTCTAGATAAGGATGATGTAGAAATAGAGGATATTAATCCTAATGATGACAACAACAAGGTTAAGGAAGAAATTTCGTCAATGAGAAAGGAGATGATTGAGGGAATTTTATTGGTGAAGGAGATGCAAAGGAATATGAATGAACTATATTCACTTATTTATGGTATGAAATATAAGGGAGAAGATTCACATCATAAGGTGGTGAAGAAGGAGATGCAAAAGGTGATGAATGAACTAAATTCACTTATTTATGGTATGAAATATAAGGGGGGAGATTCACATCATAAGGTGGAAGATAATGCTTCTATGGGATATGCATTTTTTGGGCTTGACTTAGATCTCAAAAAGGATCAACACTCAAATAATCTTATGCCTAGGAATCTCATACCAAAGTTGGACATGAGAAAGTTTTATTGCAAGGATCCAACCAATTGCCTTTGCCAAATGGATCATCTCTTTGATCTTCACCATGTTCCAATTCAATAGAAGGTGGCAATAGCATCATTATACTTGGAACCAAACTAGAATTTATTTGGTATCACTAATTATGTGAATGGAAGAAAAAGAAGGGTTGTATGGTCGCATGGTAGTTTTTCAAGAGGAACTTGCTACCCATTATGGAGATAATTTTATGGATAGCTACTTCTTCTAACTCAAAAAATTAAAGAAAAAAGGAATAGTCAAGGACTATACCCATCAATTTCAAACCTTTTTTCTAAGAGTGGAGGATGTTACAAAATAAATTTTAAGAGTGGAGGAACACATAAAATATGAGGTACATTTGTTCATATCACAATCCTTGTCCCAAGTGATACTTATGCCAAGACAAGTTGAGGAAATATTTTGGGAAATAGGTGAAAAGGGCTTGTAAATATAAGCAAAAGGAGCTCTCCTACAAAATCATTGCCTTAGCCTACCAAGTTGACTCCACAAAAAAATGAAAAATAGAGAGAAAAAGGATTATGTTTTATTCTAAAAATAAATCATAAATGTGTTGAAAAAAAATTATTCTACATTGAAGGTCCAAATGAGGAAGAATTAATATTAAGAGGAAATGAGTTAGAAGATGAATCTAGAGGTACTCACCCAATCATTTCTTTTCATGATCTTGCTAGTTTTAGTGCCCCTCAAACTCTTAAAGTGGTTGGTTTTCTAAAGGAGAGAATGAAAATGTTGATTGACTTAGGAAGCACTCACAACTTCATTAACAAGAAGTTAGCTAAACATCTAAATTATTTTATATATCTTTCTCTAGAATTCCATGTCCAAATTGTTGATGGGTGTATGTTGTTCAAGAAAATTCCGTAGCATTAAATTAACCATGGGGGAATATCAACTTGATTTCCTAATGTTTGTTATTCAAATGGATGCAATAGATATGGTACTGGGAGTATAATGGCTCACTAATTTAGGAACAATTGAGATAAAATTTTAGGATCTATTCATGATATTTCACTCAGAAGGAAAGACATTGGAGCTAAGAGGGTTGTGTGCAAATTACCCACAGATGGTAAGCTCTCATCAAATACAAAATTTTATTAAGAATGGAGCTAATGGATTTGTAGTCTAGTTATTTTCATTAACAACCTATCAATAAAATGCTCCTACCCATCCAAATATCCAAGCAATTATAGATCATCACCTAATGGTTTTTGGATATATGCCTAAATGATTGCCTCTTAAGAGGTATCATATATACAAAAAAGTGAGATTGAAAATATAATTCAAGAGATGCTAGAGGCTAGTAATATTAGGCATAGCCAAATTTCTTACTCCTCTCCTATGGTGATGATGTGTAAGAAGGATCAAACATGGTTCATGTGTCTAGACTACAGAGTGCTCAACATGTACACCATCAAAGATAAGTTTCCTATTCTAGTCATTGATGGTTTACTAGATGAATTGAATGGAGCTATATTTTTTACAAAACTAGATCTTAGATTAGGTTATCACCAAATGCAAATTAAGTAAGAGTATATTCCCAAGATAGCTTTTAGGCCTCATGATGGTCATTATGAGTTTATCGTGATGTCATTTGGTCTTACAAATGTTCCATCTATATTTTAAAGCTTGATGAATTCCATCTTTGAGAAATTTATGAGGAATTGTGTATTAGTGTTCTTTGATGATATATTAGTTTATAGCAAGACACAAGAAGAACATTAGGACCATTTAGACCAAGCATTACAAGTTCTCAAAGATCACCAACTCTATGCTAAGCCTTCCAAGTGTGCATTTGGTCTCAAAGAGGTGGAGTTCTTGGGACACATGGTGTCTCATGAAGGATTTAAGGTTGAACCTAAAAAATTGCTATCATAGATGGCCTATTCTCAAAACCAATAAGAAATTTAAGGGTTTCCTAGAACTCACTAGATACTATAAGAGATTTGTGAAGAACTATGGTTGTATAGCAGTACCCCTCAAAACTCTATTGAAGAAGGATTATTTTCAATGGAATAAGTTAGCTAATACAAATTTAAGAGATTGGAAAAGGCTATGTGTACTCCTCTAGTTCTAGCCACTCTAACTAAGGATTTTATTATGGAGTGTGTTGCTTCAAGTAATGATATAGGTGCGGTTATCATGCAGGAGGGTAGGCACATTGCTTTTGATAGTAATCAATGGGTAATCTAAATCAACTCAAACTCATTTATGAGAAGGAAATGCTAAATATTCTTCTTGCAGTAAAGCAGTGGAGGTCATATCTAATGGGTAGACAATTCAAATTTAAGATTGATCAAAATATTTTCTAGAGCAAAGATTATCTTCTAAAGAGAAACAAAATAAGTCACTAAGATGTGGGACTATGGCTTTAAAATTATATATAAGAAAAGGAGAATGTTGTGGTAGATGCATTATTTAGGAAGGGTGAGAAGGATAAGGCAATATTTAAATAATACAAGTTGATTGGGTGGAAGAAGCCAAAGCAGAGTGGAAAAATGATGTTGCTACAAGGAATCTCATTCAACAATTGCAAATTGGTCCTAGTAGTTCAAATAAGCTCTGTTGGAAGGGAGATGCTTTATGGTATAAAGAGAGATTATACCTATGCAAGAGTTCCAATCTCAAACACAAGATTCTAGAAGAGCTTCATGGTTCTCCAAATTTGGAGTCATTTATGATTTTTGAAGACGTATCATCAAATCAAGCAATATTTTTTTAGGAACGACTTAAAGGTGATGTTCAACAATTTGTGGAACAACGTTTGGTATGTCAAATAAATAAAGGGGAGACAAATAAGAAACCCAGTCTTTTACAACCCTTAGTTATTCCTAGCCAACAAGGGGAAGAGGTCTCCATGGACTTAATCATAGGGCTTCCAAGATCTAAAGGTAAGAATTTCATCATGGAAACTTAGTGGATCACCTCACTAAATATACCCATTTTGTTACATTATCTCATCCTTTTATAGAAAGTACAGTGGAAAAAGCATTTTTGGAGAATATACAAAAGCTACATGGTACGCCTTCGGTTATTATCAATGATTGTGATCCTATCTTTGCTAATAAATTTTGGACGTATTTATTATTTTGTTTGGGACTCAATTGGATCATAACTATTCATACCATCCTCAATCTGATGGGAAAACTAAGGTTGTCAATAAGTTCTTGGAAGGGTGCCTCAATTGTTTCACTTTAGATAAGTATTCTCAATGAGTAGATTGGCTACCACTAGTAGAATGGTGGTATATCACTTATTTATGTAGTTCATAAAAATGTCTCCATTTATATCACTATATGGATACCATCCTCCATCCATCACATCATCATTGAGGGTGACACCAAGAGTTCAGGATGTGGATAACTACATACATCATCAACAAGTACTTTCAAGACTCAAGAAGAAGCAAGTCATGGCACAAAATCAAATGAAATAGTAGGTTTCCCAACACTATAGTGAAAGGATTTTTGAAGTTGGGGACTAGGTTTTCTTGAGATCGTGGCCTTATAACCAAATATCCTTGAAGAAACAAAGAACAAAAAATTGTACCCAAAATATTATGGTCCATAACAAATCATGTAAAAGATAAGCAATGTCACCTACAATCTTGAGTTACCTCCAAAAACAAAAATACATCCAATTTTTCATGTTTCCTATTTGAGGAAAGTGATTGGGTGTAATATCCCTACATAAACAATATTACCAGAGCTAGATAAAGAAAGAAGAATCATATTGGAGCCAAAGTTAATTCTTCAGACACACACAAAGAAGTTGAGGACTAGAACCCTCATTGAGTATCTCATTCACTAGAAGAATTTACTAGTTGAAGATGTTGCATGGAAGGATAAATAGTTCATCCAAAAGCATCCACACTTGATTAGCATTGAAGACAATGCTTCTCTAAAGTTGGGGGGGCATGTTATGCCCTTAATCTTAAAGTGTATGCAGGGTTAAAATTAGTCGACTTGTGGCTACCTAATGTGTGCATAGGGTTATGAGTAGTCAACTTGTGGCTACCTTAACTCTCAATTATGTTATATGATTATTATTATGATCAACTTGACAAAATATAATTATGATAAAAAAAATAATAGTATATAAAAGAACTTGTCAAATTAAGAGTGTATAAAAGAACTTGCCTCTATCAATTTGACAATCTCCCCAAGGTATTTTTATATACTATTAGTCCTTAACAAACATAAATCAAAATAAATGGTGAATCAAAAAGTAAAAGTGTGAGATCAACAAGATTAGATCTGCAAGCTATAAGATTGATCCACATGACATCAAATTGATCTATGAACCAAACCATAGTTGATCATAGATGTGTACAAAATCTTAAAACAATGAACACAACTAAATTTTCCATTTGTTGTATTAAGATGACATGATTTGTACCATATCAAGTTATATTCCTCCTTGAAATCTTATAAAGTACCCTAAAACCCTAACATTTCATTTTTCTATTTTTAACATTAGTTCAATTTTCTAGTACCAATGCTCACTTAAATTGGTTTACATTGAGTTGCATGTGTTTTATTTGATTAACCTAAATTAAGTTTAAGGAAATGTTATTTATTTTACTCATCTAAAAATTTAACATTCTTAAATATATTATGATTCCTTCCACTCTTCTACTTTCTTTGAATTGAACCTTTAACTTCAAATATTATTATCTAAAGGATTTAGAATTTAATTGCAAATAATTTTAATTTTAATTATAAAACTATTTCTATACTATTTTTAATCACTTAACTCAAACTTTTAATTAACTCTTTTTATAAAACCACAATCAAATTTTAATATTTTATTTTTGTTTCTTTATATTTATGTTCATTTAATTAATTATTTAATCATGAACAATAAACAATCACTATACATTCTATCAACACCTAGCTCCAATAACTTTTCAATATAATTATTTAAAATTTTAAAATTTAATCTAATTAATTTATTTATTTTTTGCTTGATAAAAGTGGTTGTGAAGGGTCACACCCTTAATATTAGTGAGGGAATTTTAGCATGGCCCGCACCAAATGAGTTCACAAAGGGGGACCTCATCCCCACAAATTCAATCCAAGAAACCCATAAACATGCAAAAAGTGGAAAGCAAATAAGAACATAACTAAAATGCCTCATAAGAGGTGACAACAAGATCCCCTCCCAAAACATAAATGCACCTACAAAAAAGACTCCAATAGTCCACTAACAAACTGAGAGAGACCAACACAAACTACAAAATCAGAATCCTCACAAATGGGAAATACGGTAAACCACTAATACCACCATAGAAACTAGAGCTACGAATATGTTCCACATGTGGAATGGGAGCATAGTTTCATGTTGAAAGTTAACTCATTCTTCCTTCTCCTTTACACCATTGTCCAATTTCCCTTTGTGGACTATGCAATATTATCCACATTTGAACTCTCCAAGGAATTTTTCCCTTTCCTAGGGGATCAAAATTCTAACTCTTTGGACTGGTCTTCCACCTCTCCAATTGAACTACTCTCCTTGGCCTCCTTATCGCTATTCCTAGGTTTACTCTCGAATTTTATGGTGAATATTTTTGTTTGCCATCAAAGGATTGCTTCGAGGCAACCAAGGATTTTTCCTAGTGGCAAGAAACTTCTTTTTCCACTGAATAATGGTGGGGTGAGACATATTTCCACCATGCACCTAAGCTATCATTCTAATGTTTAGAACATTGGGCAGCGATGTGGCTAGTATTGAAAAAATCTTCGACCGCGAAAGTGAATACCCTCATAATCTATAATTTGACTCCAACACCCATTTGTAGTTCTAAGGGATATATCAACAAGAAGATCTTTGGTGAGATTAATCTCAACTATAATCCTTGCATAAGTGTTATGCAGATAATTACTTGGCCCTTCATCAACCCCCAAGAATTTTCCCAATGAGTTCCCAATTGCTTCAAAACAAGAGTCAAACCAAAACTGTAGTGGAAGATTCATGAGCCTTACCCAAATCGGAGTCGCTGAGAAATATTCACACAATAGGTTGAAGGAACAGTGCCATGGTTTTAGCATCAATAGATGTTGCTCATAACTCCATTAGTAATCACATAAGACCATGTGGCCAACCAGAATATTGTTGAAAACCGCCACAAAGAACCCTCACACACAAGGATAAATTTGTAAATCACCAACTAATATGGGTCACTAGGTCTTTGAAATCCATTGGTGTAACATGGAAAGGCTCGGCCAAAACCCTTGGAAGCGACCAATCAAACCCTTTTTGGCAAAAAGATCTTCATTTTCAATCACTTCTCGTAAAATTTCCTCATCGAAATCTAATGTCGAAGATATCTTGGCAGATTGGAGAGGCCTATTCACTTGAGGGAGACCCCAATCCTTAGCAGGTATATCACCATTCTTCACCAAATCCACCACTGCAATCCCCCTAGCCACCTCAAAAAAAAGACACCCATAGTTTGATCTATCCCCCACATGGCCTTAAAACAGTTTCCCACCATTGAAACCTCTAGGGATTTGTTGCCCATCGCCATTGCAAGAAAACCTAGTCACAAGAGCTGAAAAGGTATGTAGAGGCGACATCACAAGAGTATTATAATTAAAAAAAAAAATCTATTTACTTTTTGTTTTAATTTGATTATTTTTAATGGCCACCTGTCTTTTTTTAAGAAAATCAAATAATAGAATAATTAAGTCGGGAGGCTTCCTACAGTCGTAGCTATAGGATGTTAGGCATCTATATACACAAAAATGCATCCTTAAATCATGATTTTAATATTTAATTATCACCGTATATAGCACACATGTTGACTGAAAACCATCTTTTGTACTTCTGCCATTACCCACCACACGCACTACGTTGCAACCACACAACATTTTTACCACCATTGAATCTTTACATGCACAACAAATAAGAAAAGATTGTGAAACAGTTAGAGATAATGTTATGATATTCGATCTTGAACATAAATTTCACATATAATTAATATTATTTATTTTAATTATATTATAACTAACTTTGAAGTTTCTTCATAAAAGCCCTAACATTTTTTATAATGTAATATAATAATTTTCATTTTTTATTATATATTATTATTATATTATTCTAATTTTTATAATACTATATTATAAAATAATATTATACTATATTATATCATTTTAATTATTATAATATTATTTTTTTAATATTATAATTACAAAAATATTATTATCCCTAGTATTATAATATTATGTGTAATAATATATTATAATCTACTTCATTAATATAATATAATAATAATAATAATAATTAAACATATTATTATAAACTTAAAATAACAACAAACAAATTAATAGTTATATTATAAAATATAAGTATTATTATATAGATAAAAAAATACTATAACTATTAATATGTTATAATATAATAATCATATAATAATAAACAATAATATATAATAATGTTAATATAATTACATATTAATACAACCCTGTAACTATAATTATATTAATAGCTATAGGGTTATACTAATATATACTATACTATTATAATTATATTGTAATATATAATATATAATAATAGTATAATTATATTAAAAAATATAGATTATTTTAATAAGATAAATAAGAAATTATAGGATATAAGATAGATTTATATTTATAAAAATAATTAAATATTAACTAATATAAAATCTTATATATAATAATATTAATATAATCTTACATATAATATATAAATAATTAATATATAATAATTCACTACCATGTTAATTAATAATATTACATCATTAATATAAGTTAAATATAAATGAATTTATATTATAAACACTTTAAAAAACATCTATTGAACTTTATTTATAAAGATTATTTAATAAGACTCCTTTAAAATAGGTTACTTTTCCCTCCACCTAATACCCTTTCCCATCAGTTTTTCGCGTATAATTATTACTCTTTCTTTTCTTTTTCAAATGTATTGGACTAAGAAGAAAATATATCAGATTACAACATATTTGAAGAACAAAACCGAAACCGGAGGTAGTGGTGCCTACCAAGGTCATCGAGGATTCTCAGCTTTAAAACTTTTATCTAGACAAGTCAATAAACACCTTTTTATTAAACTTTTATTTTGACAGGTCAATAAATACCTTTTTTTCTTGGGTACTGGTTAACATTTTAATTCAACATTTATCATTCGACTGCCTCAATTGAATTATTAACTCTCTATTTTAATAATATATTAATTTTATAAATTAATTAAAACTGAACTTATATGGATTATACAATGATGGTCTGAGGTAATTCTTAGATGTTAATGATTTGTGCTACTGCCTAATTTTTCTTTTCTGTGGAAGTTCTATTTTACAGCTTTTCTTGCAACTCTCTGCAGAGAAGTAGAACTAGGATAATTAGAATCTTTGCCATTTTTATTGACTTCCTCTGAACATTGCAGCTACGAAGCTCGGCTGGTAAAGACCGTTGTGAATGATCTGAGAAAGACATTGGACAGAGTGCCGTTCGAAGTTGCCAAGCATCCAGTGGGAACGGACAACATGAAAAATGCCCTCATTCAGAAATTAAATCTCAATGCAGTGGAGGAGGTGGTTAAAGCTGGAATCTGGGGTATTGGTGGTATTGGAAAGACCACAGTTGCCAAGGCCGTGTACAATCAAGTTTATGGTGATTTTGACGCTGCTTCCTTTCTATTTAATGTCAGCGTCACTACTGAAAACCCCACAAGCCTTACAAATTTGCAGAAACAAATTCTCAAAGATTTATCCAAATATGATGGAGAAGTGCCCAGTATTGATGATGGCAAAACTTTGTTCAAAGATCGTTTGGGAAGAAAACGTGTGTTGCTTATTTTGGATGATGTGGATGCTGTTGTACAATTGGATGCTTTGGTTGGGGATTGGCTGGCTCCTGGCAGTAGAGTCATTATCACTTCTAAAGATAAACACATTCTCAATCTTGCTCGGATTTCATCCGAATGCATCCAGGAAATGACTGGATTGGAGATAAATGAAGGTCTCCAGTTATTTAGTTGGCACGCTTTTCTTAGAGCATCTCCCAGTCCCGGTTTTGAAGATCTGTCCAGAAGAATTGCAGAAGCTTGTAAAGGGCATCCTCTTTCTTTGGAAGTGATTGGATCCTTCTTGTATGATAAGCAAGATAACATAGGTTACTGGACTGAAGCTCTTCAAAACATTACACTTAACCAAGACATTCACAACAGACTCTACATCAGTTACAGTGCTCTTTGTGATGAGGAAAAAGAAATATTTGTCGACATTGCTTGCTTTTTCATTGGAGAACATAAAACATTGCCCATTGTTTTCTGGAAATCCTTGTACAAAAAGGTAGACACTGCTTTATATAATCTTTCGATGAAGTTGTTGATAAAGATTGATGATGAAGGTGTCTTTGATATGCATGACCATTTGCGAGATATGGGGCGGACCATTGCTGAAAAAGAAAAAGAGGGTACGCGGCTATGGGAGGCTGCCAATTTAAGCACCATATCCAACAACATCATATGCTCTCGCCTTTGGCTCAATGGAGGCAATCCACAAAGGTTAAAAATGTTGTACCAACCTGGTCTTTGCTATCTTCATTTGCAAAATTTCCCCATTGAGGGTATGACAGAAGACATGCTAGCCATGCTTCCTCCAAGTTTGATATGGTTAAGGTTGGAACATTGTCACTCTGCAACTGGTATGAATAGAGCAATAAAGAAGATCCTTACAGCAACAAGGAAGACATGTAGAGCACTAAGGAAGCCACGACACTCCAGATCTGGGGGTAACATTAGGCAATTGAAGATTATGCAACTAAAAGATATCAACAACCTCTCTATCTCATCCCTATTTTCACTTCCTAATATACAGCTGCTCCAGCACTTGGATTTGGAAGAGCATTTAAGCTTAAAAAACCTCCCTGATACTATTGGCAACTTGTCACAGCTGCAGCACTTGGATTTGGGAGGGTGTGAGTGCTTAAATAACCTCCCTGATACCATTGGCAACCTGTCACAGCTGCAGCACTTGGACTTGAAAAGTTGTAAAAGCTTAAAAAATCTCCCTAATACTATTGGCAACTTGTCACAGCTGCAGCACTTGGACTTGGGATGGTGTGATAGGTTAAATAACCTCCCTGATACGATTGGCAACCTATCACAGCTGCAGTTCTTAGCATTGGGAAGGTGTAGAAGCTTAAATAACCTCCCTCATACAATTGGCAACCTGTCACAGCTGAGGCATTTGGACTTGGGATGGTGTGAAAGGTTAAATAGCCTCCCTCATACCATTGGTAACCTATCACAACTGCAGCACTTGGACTTGAGATGGTGTGATAGGTTAAATAACCTCTGTGATACCATTGGCAACCTGTCACGACTGCATCATTTGTACTTGGGATGGTGTGATCGGTTAAATAACCTCCCTGACACCATTGGCAACCTGTCACAGCTGCAGCACTTGGAGTTGACAGGCTGTAAAAGCTTAAGTAACCTCCCTGATACAATTGGCAACTTGTCACAGCTGCAGCACTTGGACTTGGGAGCAAATGGAAGCTTAAATAACCTCCCTGATACCATTGGCACCTTGTCACAGCTGCAATACTTGTACTTGGGATGGTGTGATAGGTTAAATAACCTCCCTGATACCATTGGCAACCTGTCACAGCTGCAGCACTTGGACTTGGGAAGGTGTGATAGGTTGAATAACCTCCCTGATACCATTGGCAATCTGTCACAGCTGCAGCACTTGGGCTTGGGAAGGTGTACAAACTTAAATTGCCTCCCTGATACCATTGGCAACCTGTCACAACTGCAGCACTTGGACTTGGGATGGTGTGATAGGTTAAATAACCTCCCTGATACCATCGGCAATCTGTCACAGCTGCAGCACTTGGACTTGGGATGGTGTGATGGGTTAAATAACCTTCCTGATACCATTGGCAACCTATCACAGCTGCAACACTTGGACTTGGGATGGTGTGACGGGTTAAATAACCTCCCCGATACCGTTGGTAACCTGTCAAAGCTGCAGCACTTGTACTTGGGATCATGTGAGAAGTTAGGTAACCTCCCTGATACCATAAGCAACCTGTCACAGATGCAGCACTTGGACTTGAGAGGCTGTAGAAGCTTAAATAACCTCCTTGGTACCATTGGCAAACTATCACAGTTGTCGCAGCTGCAACACTTGGACTTGGGAGGGTATGAAAGCTTAAATAACCTTCCTGGTACTATTGGTAGCCTATCACCACTGCAGCACTTGTATTTGGGTGGGTGTATAAGCTTAAATAACCTCCCTGATACAATTGGCAACCTGTCACAACTGCAACACTTGGATCTGAGAGGGTGTGGAAGCTTAAATAGCCTCCCATATACCATTGGCAACCTTTCACAATTGGAGCACTTGAACTTGCAAGGATGTGTAAGCTTAAAAGACCTCCCTCCTACTGTTGGCAACCTGTCACAGCTGCAGCACTTGAACTTGGAAGGGTGTGTGAGCTTAAAAAACCTCCCTGCTACTGTTGGAAACCTGTCACAACTGCAGCACTTGAACTTGGAAGGGTGTGTAAGCTTAAATAATCTGCCTGGTACTGTTGGCAACCTGTCACAGCTGGAACACTTAAACTTGGAAGGGTGCGTAAGTTTAAAAAACCTCCCTGGTACTGTTGGCAACCTGTCACAGCTGCGGCACTTGAACTTAGAAGGGTGTGTAAGCTTAAATAACCTCCCTCATACAATTCGGAACCTGTCACAACTGCAGTACTTCGACTTTGAGATGCTTCCTCAGCTGTAGCATTGAGGATTCTAATGGAGCTTCAGTTGTTGCCAAACAGAAATTAAAACATTCTTAATCCTTTTACATGGTAAGTAAATATTAAATTTTTCTTTTTCATTAAAATTTTAATAAAATTGAGTACTGAGAGAGTATTAAATAGAATTGCCTAACAGGCTCAAAATTATTGTCACATCTATTCTACAGAACAGGGAATGCACTCCATGCTCTCTGGGATGAATCTGCACTTTACACGTCTTGTTATTTGAGCTGCTTTAGTGAATGCTATATTAAATTCCCTCTCATGATGTAATGGCAAGTGAATTTAGTTTTCCTATATTTGCACGAAATTACAAAATGATGCATTACAATTTTCTTAGGACATGTTTTGTGGCACTTTTTAGTTTCAGTTCATAGGCAGGTATACTATAGCATCCATTAGATGCATTTTTTAATAATACATCTAATCAATCAGATTTAAGAATTAAACAATTTAACTTAAAAACTCTTATGTTTAAATTTATCAAATTTTTCATAAATTACATATAACTAATTTGAACTTCTTGTAGTGTTGTTTGTCTATCCACCAATTACATTTAAAAAAAAATACTGCATCAAACATTAGACATTTGAAATTCTGGAAGCTACCTGTTCTATACGCTTCTAAATCTTGCTAGGGCAACGGCAGATAGGGCAACACCAGGTAGGACAACTTGTGGTTTTGTGTTCAGAGGTTTCAAATCTTGAGTGGACAGCTGTGGATCCTTGCTGCTGTTGCAAAAGCATTCAAGGTAAACCAAAGCTGGAGGAGCCGCCACCTCCTGAACCTGAAACAGCATCTGTGACATCTTGTGTGCTTATCAGTTCCATTCTCGGAGTGAACAGCTATGGCATTGCGGTAAGATTGGAGAAGTTACTATTGTTGTTATTATTATTGGTGATTAATTTGGTGAGGCTCCAACCAATATAAATTGAAGTTCTGGTAGGCATACAGTACATAGCGATGCCTGCAGTGGGGGTTGGCAAGATAGGCTCAGATTGTGGGTTGACCACCATGAGTTGATAATTGGCACTTGTGCTCATGGGCTGCAGCATCCAAAACCCCCTTGGCGGCATGTTAATGTGAGTAAGATGTGTGATGCTGTTGGCTAGCTTCAAGTGCCACAGCTACATGGAGCCTGTCATCTTCTTTAAACAGATCTTCTGCAAATCTCTTTCTCAATTTCACTTCATCCAAATTGTGATCTACTGTTCCAAGGGATCCTTCGCTCATGTTGCTGAAAATGCTTGATCAGCTATGCTTTCTCAGCTTTAGGGGAACTCTCTTACAGGTCCCATTCCTGACCTTTCAGGCCTAGTTAATTTGAAGAGCATTTTTTAGATCATAATCTGTTTTCTGGTTCTATCACTGGGTTTCTTACTAGTCTACATCATCTGAAAGTTATTGTTTGGTCATATAATTTATTGAGTGATGAGATACCCAAGATATGGTGAGTCTAAAGAAATTGTATGTTCTTCAATTGGAAAATTATAGGATTTATGGCATTATTCCTCTTTTTAATCAGTCTGCTATGAAGGTATTTAATGTGCCCGATAATGAGCTCAGAGGAACAATACCCAATACTGCGGCTCTGTCTGTTTTGAATGCTTCTTTCTTAGAAATCCAAGACTCTATAGGAGCCCATTGGGCAAGCAGTATCATACACTTTTAGCACCTCCTTCACAAGCTAATGTTGTTGTTATAAGCTCTCTGTTACAGGAAGATTTAAGGCTGTTGATGAAGACTACGAAAAACCTAACTGGGGGGAAGATAGCGGGGATTGTGGCTGTTAATGTTTATGACAGCGTCAGTCAGATTCTTCCGGCTGTCTTTGTATTTGCTATTTTGAAGCTGGGCCGACCTTCAAACTGTCTTATTCAAAGTCTGCATGCAATCTGTAACTGACATGCAGTGGAATCTTTTTGTAATGCCTCCTAAATTTAGTTGCATGATTCCTCTTGTGCGTCATCTTGTAACTGTCCTGCAGTCGCCTTCTGACATGCAGAGGTATCTAACTTGCATGTAACTGACATGCTATGTTTAGAAAGTCACTTTGTATTTACATTCATTCGGTATTCAGTTCATCGTGATGAAGTTCAAATTATTCACAGCAGATTATTATCCTTTGAAGAGCAGATTGATATCAAGGAGAAATCAGAGGTTTTCTGTATATTGGCATCTAGGAGAGGTGCTGAGACTTGTAAGCTGATTTCATTCAATATACAAGAGAAATATTTGTGGCTGGGTTTTTCTCCCTCGAGAAGGAGGGTTTTCCCAGGATATATACTATGTTATATTGTTCATGTCTTCATGTGTTTGTGTTGCATTTTCTGCTTTCTGTTAAATCTGATCCTAAAACACTAACATGGTATCAGAGCGGGTTTTTGAAAAGACCTGATCAGATTTGGGTTGACTAAGCCTATTGCTGATTGTGTAAATCAAGACATCAAGTCTATTGTATCTTGGCCACTAGCTGTTGTGTTTGATGTGAGTTAAGCAGATTATAGTCACTTCAAGAAGGATAGACGTCTGAGCCTGTGCAATTGCATATTCACCATGAGTTGGTATAGTTGCTGATTATAGAGCATCATCATAAATATATTTGGCACAAGACTTCTCCCCTGGAGATATGTGAGAAGGAACTGTTGTTTTAAGCAGAGTCAACATTCAGGAGCAGAATTAATGCTCACATGAGCAGACCTAAGGGAAAGATAAGTGCAGACCTAAAAAAAAGTGTTTAAGTACAACACTTAAGGAAATTCTGATTTCAATGAAATAAGTATTTCCTGTTTAAATAATGTTCATGAATTTTTATGTAGTTATTAATTCATGTTATAACATTGAGATAGTGAAACATGTATGATTCTAGCTTTGATATTTCTTTTGGATAGTTTAAACTATTAGTAATCTCTCTCTAAATGCTTCCAGGACGGATCAAGGAGCAAGAGGGTGATGTGAGATTGCCTAGAGAAGAAGAGCTTGAGGCATCCTGTGAGGAATTCATGCAGGCTGAAGAAATAAACTTAACTGGAGACATCTCTTGAAGACGAAGAACTTATTCAAGTTGTCTTTGAGATTAGTTTCTTCGAAGAGGAGTAATTTACATTCAGAGGGAGTTTGACAATTCATCAGAAGCAACCTTGGACGAGGAGGTCAGAAGGTTGATGCAAGTACTTGGAGCTTCAGAGGGAGTTTCATCATCATGGAGATTTGTTGTTAATGCATTTTCCTCTAAGACGGAGGAATTTGAGGTATCAGCGCTTGTTAATGCATTTCTCTCTGCGAGAGAGATTTGAGGTGTCAGCCCTTGTTAATGCATTTCTCTCTGCGAGAGAGATTTGAGGTGTAAGCCCTTGTTAGTGCATTTCTCTCTGCGAGAGAGATTTGAGGTGTAAGCCCTTGTTAGTGCATTTCTCTCTGCGAGAGAGAATTGAGGTGCAAGCCCTTGTTAGTGCATTTCTCTCTGCGAGAGAGATTTGAGGCGCAAGCCCTTGTTAGTGCATCGTTCTTTGTGAGAGAAATTTGAGGTGAAAGCCCTTGTTCTATTCTCTTGGAGTAGCCATGGTGGACGCCATGATGAGATAACTACATCACGATGAGGGATTTGGATTTGTCTTGTGCAGCTGGAAGTATCCTCCCTAGCTGAGAGGGAGTGTTAATGTTTATGACAGCGTCAGTCAGATTCTTCTAGCTGTCTTTGTAGTTGCTATTTTGAAGCTGGGCCGACCTTCAAACTGTCTTATTCAAAGTCTGCATGCAATCTGTAACTGACATGCAGTGGAATCTTTTTGTAATGCCTCCTAAATTTAGTTGCATGATTCCTCTTGTGCGTCATCTTGTAACTGTCCTGCAGTCGCCTTCTGACATGTAGAGGTATCTAACTTGCATGTAACTGACATGCTATGTTTAGAAAGTCACTTTGTATTTACATTCATTCGGTATTCAGTTCATCGTGATGAAGTTCAAATTATTCACAGCAGATTATTATCCTTTGAAGAGCAGATTGATATCAAGGAGAAATCAGAGGTTTTCTGTATATTGGCATCTAGGAGAGGTGCTGAGACTTGTAAGCTGATTTCATTCAATATACAAGAGACATATTTGTGGCTGGGTTTTTCTCCCTCGAGTTTCCCAGGATATATACTGTGTTATATTGTTCATGTCTTCATGTGTTTGTGTTGCATTTTCTGCTTTCTGTTAAATCTGATCCTAAAACATTAACAGTGGCAGGATCCAACGTGTTGCTATTGGCCATGTTGTTTGTTGTTTTTCCTTTTAGCCAAAAACAAAGGAGAAACAAGAGGATGAGGCAGAAAAAAATGCAGGAGAAAAGCTTTCAGCTGAAGACAATGGGTTTGGCCAGTTTTATGATAATTTTAAGGCCATTTGGACAGACAAATTGAAGGGTGGGGTTCTAATGTTCTGTGGAAAAGAAACCCAGATGTATGCTTTAGGGGATGTGCTTTGTGCATCTGCTAAAATCATGGGTAGGGGAACCGTGGGGACTACTCCAAGGCAGTGATGTAGAATAAGACAATTGTAACAGTAAAGAGATTGAAGAATTTTAATAATTTTAATAATATATATGGAGATGGTCGGCAAGCTCGGAAATGAGAATATGGTTAGTCAGAAAGGTTATTTTCACTCTAAGAAGGAGAGGTTTCTGGGATATGATAATTATTCCAATAGAAATCTCTTTTCTCTTATACATGGTAACTGCATTGTCCCAAATGGCTGCTCTGGTTCATATTATTGGTTATCTTTTCATAAAAATTTTAAATTCATCAGCACAAATGAAATTTACATAGTCAAGAGTTTTGACTGCAAAACTGATATTACTTTTGGTCCTCATTTCACATAAAGAAATTCAAAGATTGTTCGTAGAAACTTGCAGAGGGACATAATGTGCAAGTCTAAGTAAAACAACAGAGTCACAGACTATAAGATCACTTATTGTTAAATTGAGGTTACCTTTAGCAATGTCCTTCAAAATACTGATCTCAACAGTTGAAAATATTTATAATTTGATAACTTATATCAACAGTTAGAAAATATTTATGATTTGATAATGTAATAAAGAATGGTAGAAAACATTTTAGGTATGGTACCAGGGTCTAGAAGGCTGTAGCAACAATCTACTCGGCTCTCTGAAAAACGTCTCCTTGTATAGATAAAAATCTGAACTTCAGAAAATATGGACCAGTCAACACTTATCTAGAGAGTTTAGGCTAAATACTCTGGTGTCTGGGCAGTAGAACATTGTATTGCCGCCTATTTCTTAATCCAGGACTTTACATAGGCACTTAATTCTTAATCTGAAGCAATTCTGTAATCCGTCTAGCCACTCAATCACTCAATCCGGATATACTCTGATACTTGCATCCCACTAGCAGATAAAATTCCTGCACAAAAATTTGTAATCTATACTGATTTTGCTTCGTCCCACAGAGCCTGCAGGGATAATGAAGTTTCCTGAAAATTTTCGTTCGCTGATTGATCTGGTAATCTTAATGTAAAAACCCCTGAATCCCTAGAATGAAATCAATCAACATGCCATGTAGCAATCCAGGTCTAGAATGAAGAAAACAGTATTAATGTCAAAACCTCTGAAGCCCTAGAATGAAGACAAACATACCATCTAACAATCAAGGTATAAAATGATTAAAATAATTTAATGCCAAAACCCCAGAGGTCCTGGAACGATTACAAACAACACGCCTTGTAGCAATCCAGATATAGAATGAAGACAAAATACATGTCATGCAGCAATAAAGGTCTAAATTCTTTTGTTTATCAGATGCCAGGTCTCAAAGAGGGAAGCGAGTACACTGGATCTCCCGCCTTATATTGCTAAATATATAGCCTGAGGCTTGGCCTATCCGCTCAGTCATCAAGATTAATTCCTGAAACCTCAAGTCTACAGATGTTCTTATGGGACAAGATTTTGAAGCTTGCATTACAGACTATGGTCTTACAGTCTGTGACATCGAGTAACCTGACTCCGCTCTCTTAGGTTACAGGAACCCAGAATGCATGAAGTCTAGCAAGAAGATTGAACACAGATCAGATGTCTACAGCTTTCGGGCTTCTTACTGGAGCTTCTCACTAGGAAAATACCATTGCAGTCCTTCTATGCATTTTTATATAAGAGCTTGTTTTACTACTTTTTAAGTTCTCGCCTTAGTACTCTATATACATAGACATATTTTATACATATCATGTTACCCCATTGAATAAATTGGTTGGTTGGAATGTTAATTAATTAGTAATTTTTAAATTTAATATTAATTAGTACGTGTATAATTCACAATTATATAATGATAAAAGTTTGTTTTAAAACGTATTTGTTCTTGTCTTGGTACTCTATATACATAGGAATATTTTATCTATATGATGCTATATCATTGAATAAATTGGTTGGTTGGAATGTTATAATTCTTGAATTAGTAATTTTTAAGTTTAATATTAATTAGCAATTGTGTTTTAACATGTAGGGTATATTAAAGAGGTATTAAAGGTGAATTGTTGAGTTTTTAATTAAATAAATTGTTGTGTTTAACATTATTTCTTATGTACATGTGTCATCTTTAGATTGTTGGCTAGAATTACTGATTGAAAGAATATCAATTTGAGTTTAGGAACCAAGTGTCAATATTTAGACATGAACACAATGTGCAAACCATTTGATTGCACTTTAAGTAGCGTGGGCTTCATGACTTCTTGCTTCAAAATTGATGGGTGTAGTCCTTTGTGTATGATGTTCGGAGCTTGCAAGCATATAAGTCTATCCATGTGGAGATATGTGGACCTATTAGTATTTGATGTATTGAAAAGGGTGTCAATGTAGGTATAGCTGTAATTAGGAAAATTTTCAAGTTAGATTGCAAATAGCATAAAACTATTAAATCCTTAATAACAATGGAGAACAATGAAAGCAAGAAACATGAGAGTATGAAACAAATTCACCTAGTCTTCAAGCCTCCATTGATTCACCTCCATTGGTCTTCTCCATCTTGTTGAAAATGATATAATTGCCCTCAAATTTGAAGTGCAACTATAACCTATGACAAAGCCAAGCAAAATATTGAAGTGTGTATGCTCAAGCACTCAAAAAGCTCTCAAGCATACTGAAAAATAACTTGTGTGTGTCTAAAATGACTTGAGAGAAGGCCTTTTAAAGAATGCCAAATTGAGAATGGACAGCTAGGATTAAAAGTTGGTGAAGCCCTAAGATCAAAGGCTGAGAATCAATTTCATAAGGAGGATTAGGGTTAGGGCAACATTAGGTCAAAGTTAGGGCAAGCCTTGAAATGAAAGGTTGGGATTTAATTGGAGATAATCAAATCAATGGTGGAGAAAAATAGGTAGTTGGAATATTAGAAATGATGTAATTTATGGAGGAATGTTGACTTATGAATTAAATAATAGTTTAATTCATAAATGGGAATGAGACAAAAGACTTGATATTTATAATTATTTTAATTATTTATTTGGTGGGATGGAAAGTGGGCTAAATAAATAAGGTTATTTGATTTAAGGATAAACGATAATGTTATGGAGGAAATAAGGATTAATTAGTGACATGTTTAAATAAATAAATGTAATTTATTCATTTAAATAATTATGGAGGAATAATTATGACATTAGAATGTGATTAAATAATTGAATTATTTGAGGGAGAAGCATGGTCATCGTAGAAAGTATGGTTTGCAAGTCGAGACCATTTTTATGTGTCTACATTTTGCCCCTCTTTGACATGATGTAGTTTATTGCATTGTGTCAAAGAACAAGTCAAAAAAATTGCCCCAGTGTGAAAGTGAGGAGAGGAAGGATGACGAGGAGGTAGTGGTATGCCCCCTCGAGAGGACAGGTGGGTTGAAAGAACATGAGTGTCCTCTCGAAATGGATGAGAGGATTAGAGGATGAAGGAATAGAAGAAATGTTAGCATGGAAATCATGGATGTGAGGATGAAAAAGGAATACTTCAATATTTTGCCAAATAACATCATAGGCATTGCATAATCATCATTGGGCGGTAAAATGTGACAAATGGACAACAAACACCATGATATGACATAGACCAAGGTGTACCAGGTCATCCACTTGGGAAAAACAGACAGCCACAGACAAGGAATGTCCTAACTCATATGAAAGGGCAAGTTGCCCTAGTCTTTTTGTCAAGACACACCAAAGACAACAATCAAGGAAAATTAGGCCATGAGACATCATTGCACCTCTAAATCCTTCATGGGACATCCTCGAGGTAGCTAGTAACATGACCAAGAGATAAAACAATAAAAAGATAAAACAAAATAGACCAGCAAAATCAACAGCCATTCAATATGTTTGCCAAGATTTGTGTGTCGAAGGTTGATTACGTGACAATTTGATAGTTTGACGATTTGATAGTCTGACAGTTTTGATAGTGTGACAATGCCTGTCATTAGGAAGGACACATCCTAAAAAGGCCAATGACTATGTGATGAAGCCTGTCGTTAGGACTTGGACACATCCTGAAAAGGTTGACTATGTGACGAATCCTGTCATCAGGAATGACACATCCTGAAAAGGCCAATGACTAGGTGATGAAGCCTGTCGTTAGGAAAGACACATCCTGAAAAGGCAAATGACGTTTTGACGGGGTCCAATTCCAAGAAGGACACATCTTGAAGGGGACCATAAAGTGACTAGTTTGACATTGTGTTGGCAATTTGATGGATGTTTGGCTTGATGACTGACTGGGCTATGTTGTCTATTGGTTCACGATTTGAATGTTGACTTTCAAATGACTGTCTTGGTTTTGAGTGTGACTATGTCTGACTTATTTGACCAAAATGACAAACCTTAAAGGACTGACCTAGGTGGCCTTGGGGGCTCATCGACAAATGGCCTTGCCTACGTCATGCACTCAAAGACCTCGTAGTTCGACAGGGACACACGAACAAATTGAAGATGAATTGACATGTGTTGACTTGACCTAACAAACCCTAAGGGACTGAACCTAGGGGGCCTTGGGGGCACATCGACTGATGGCCTTGCCTACGTAGCAAATGCGTAGAGACCACGTAGTTCGACTGGGACAGATGAACAAATTGAAGATGAATTGACATGTTTTGACTTGACCTGACAAACCCTAAGGGACTGAACCTAGGGGGCCTCAGGGGCACATCGACTGATGGCCTTGCCTACGTAGCAAATGCGTAGAGACCACGTAGTTCGACTGGGACAGATGAACAAATTGAAGATGAATTGACATGTTTTGACTTGACCTGACAAACCCTAAGGGACTGAACCTAGGGGGCCTCGGGGGAACATCGACTGATGGCCTTGCCTACGTAGCAAATGCGTAGAGACCACATAGTTTGACAATTGACAAAGACTAAAACGACTGACATGACTAACTTTGACGCTATTTTTGGGATTTGTGATGCTATTTGGATGTTTTTGTGCTTTCTTCAGGACATTTTTCAATTTTTATGTCTTTTTTTTGGACATTTTTCAATTTTTAGGTCTTTTTTCAAGACATTTTTATGATTTTTAGGAATTTTTTTCAGGACTTTTTATGATTTTTATGTTTTTTTAGGAGTTTTCCAATTTTCAAGACAATGTGCGATACCCACTGCAGTCTCATGATAAAATATTTCCCCTAGTCAAGTTGATAGAAAGAACGTGACCAGTATGGACAATAGGCGATGCGCAAGACTTCGATGTCAACCACTGTCAGCCATGGAAATAAATGTCATGATGTCCGGGTGAAACATTCTGACGAATCTTAGCAAAATGGATGTTTATTATGGATGAAGGTAGATAGAGTGATAGTAGATGTCAAAGCAATGATCGACTACACATGGCGCCTGTTTGCCAGGTTTTCACCATGGTACTTATCCAAAGCGCTTATTTACCAGGTTTTCACTATTGGATGAATTATTTCTCTTTTATTTTTGTCAATTTTTTCATTTTTTTGGTGTCACCAGGATGCATGTTTGCCAAGTTTTCATCCAAGTGACGATATTTTTGTATTTTTCCATTTTTTTGTATTTTTAATGGTTATCGGCTAGACTTTCTGATGCTATGTATAAAAATTGCGTAAATGCAGACTGTTGATTAGCTCTGTTAATTGTTCACCATCTGGAGTAGCCATTTGATATGCGCCAGAACCAAATGACGCGGTGATGATGTACGGACCTAGCCAATTGGGCTCAAACTTGCCTGGTTTTTCTCTGTCAGACTGATTCTTAGGATTCTACATGAGAACCAAGTCACCAATGTCAAATTTTTGAGTCATCACTCTTTTGTTGTAGCTTCTACAAAGACGATTTTGATATGCCTGTAAGTGGTTCAAGGCATTATGTCTGCGTTCATCTAGCATTTCTAATTCATGCAGTCGTGACTGTCGATATTCTTCATCAGTGATTAGACCTTTCATAGAGACTCGTAGGGATGGAATTTTGACCTCTGTGGGCAAGATGGCTTCGGTTCCAAACACGAGGGAAAATGGAGTGGCTCTAGTGGGAGTACGGATGCTAGTGCGATATGCCCACAAAGTAGGATTGAGTTGTATCTGCCAATCACGACCAGCGTCATTAACGGTCTTCTTAAGAAGTTTGATGATCATTTTATTAGACGCCTCAGCTTGACCATTTCCTTGTGGGTAGTAAGGCGTGGAGAAGTGGTGTCAGATATGGAAGCATTCACAAAGTTCATAGACATCCTGATTTTTGAAGGGACGATCGTTATTTGTGATGATGGATTGTGGAATACCATATCGATAGATGATATAGTTGAGGATAAACTTGGAAATTATTTTTCGGTAATGTAAGTGAGCGGGATGGCTTCGATCCACTTAGTAAAGTACTCAGTGGCAGTAATGATGAATTTGTGGCCATTGGACGAGGTAGGATGGATCTTGCCCACGAGGTTGAGTCCCCATTGTGCGAAGGGCCAAGGAGATGTAATCGGTCAAAGTTCCTATGCTGGTGCATGAATCAAGTCACTGTGTATCTGACATTGGTGACACATTCTGACAAATTCAAGTGCATCTTTCTCAATGGTTGGCCAGTAATACCCAAGTCTTGTTATCTTTTTGGCTAAAGTAGGACCACTCGAATGGGATCCACATATACCCTCATGTACCTCTCGCAAGGTTGTTCATGCTTCATCAGTGTCAAGACATCGAAGAAGGGAGTTATCAAAGCTACGACGGTAAAGGGTATCACTGAGGATGGTGTATATGGCGGTTTTTCAAATAAAGGACTTTCGTTGGTTATTGGATAGGTTGGGGGGAAGGGTTTGGGACTTGAGGTAGTCATAAATGTCTTGATACCATGGAGAATTGGGACCAACAAGCTCGCAAACCATCTCTAATTCTGGTATGTCATATGCAGGAACCAAAAGCTGTTCTACCAAGAATTCAAATTGAGGCACATTACTAGGAATGTCTAGAAGAGAGCCAATTGTGGCCATTGCATCTGCTGCCTTATTTTGTATTCTTGGAACTTGCTCAAAAGTCACCATGTGGAAATATGTTTGAAAGCTATCAACCATTCGTTTGTAAGGCATTAATTTCTCGTCCTTAGTGTCATAGTCATCATTGACTTGGTTAATGACCAATTGAGAATCACCATAGACATGAAGTGTTCTAATTTTCCATTTGATGGCCATTCTGAGTCCTGTGACAAGTGCCTCATATTCTGCCACATTATTTGTACATGGAAAAGCAATGCGGAAGGACTTAGGAATGGAGTCTCCTTGAGGGGTGATAAACAATATTCCTGCCCCCGAGCCATGATTAGTATGAGATCCATCAAAATATAGCCTCCAAGGTGACTTAGGTTCTATATGAAATATTGACTCATCTGGAAAGTCTGCTACTAGTGGATGATCACCCTGTATAGGTGCGTCTGCCAGTTGGTCTGCTATCACTTGTCCCTTTATCACCTTTCTTTCAACATATTGAATATCATACTCACTCAAGATCATTACCCATTTGGCCAGGCGACCTGTCAATGCTGCGCGACTTAGGAGATATTTCAGGGGATCAATCTTTGCCACTAAGTGCATCTGGTGATTCAGCATGTAGTGTCTTAATTTCTGAGCAGCAAAGACAACTGCTAGGCAAGCACGTTCGATGGTTGTGTAATTTAGCTCATATCCAACCAGTGTCCTACTGATGTAGTATATGGCCCTTTCCTTTTCTTCATGGTCATTTTGTGCCAGTAATGCCCCCAGTGCTGAAGTTGTTGTAGAAATGTATAGAATCAAAGGTTTCCCTTCAATTGGTGGCATTAAAACAGGTGGTGACAGTAGATATTCTTTTATTTGTTGGAAGGCCTCCTGACATTTATCTGTCCACACAAAAGGGATACTTTTGCGCAAAAGATACTGAAATGGGTGACACTTGTCTGCCAATTGTGCTATGAAGTGTCGGATGGATTGTAACCTGCCTTGCAATGTCCTGAGTTCACTTATCCCTTTTGGAGGAGGCATGTCTAATAAGGCTTTCACCTTGGTAGGATCGAACTCAATGCCTCTACGAGAAACAATGTACCCCAAAAGTTTTCCTGATGTTACGCCAAAGACACATTTCTTTAGATTCAAGCGGACCTTGTATTCTTCCAGTCTCTTGAAAATTTTGTCTAACACCCTCAAGTGGTCTTTTCGTGTCAAAGATTTTGCCAAAAGGTCATCTACATAATCTTCCATTATATTGTGCATCATGTCATGGAATATGGTTGTCATGGCTCTTTGGTACGTGGCGCCTGCATTCTTAAGACCAAAAGGCATGACGTTCCAACAGTATGTGCCCCAAGGACATATGAAGGTTGTTTTGTGTTGATCTTCAGGGGCAATACGAATCTGATTATAATCAGAAAAACCATCCATGAGGGACAACATCTCATATCCTGTTGTAAGGTCCACTATGATATCGATGTTTGGCAAGGGAAAGTCATCCTTTGGACAAGCTTTATTCAGGTCCCAAAAATCTGTGCAGATGCGGATTTGACCATTTGGCTTTGTGACTGGTACAAGATTTGATATCCATTCGACATAGTCTATGGACCGTATGAATCCCACATCTAATTATTTCTTAAGTTATATTTTCACTTACAAGGCGATCTGTGGGTGCATCTTTCACAGCTTTTGTTTCACTGGCTTGTCATCTGGAAATAATGGCAAATGGTGCAAGACAAGTTTTGGATCCAACCCAGGCATATCGACATAAGACCATGCAAAGTTGACCTTATGCTCTAAAAAGAATTTGTGGAACTCAGGTTTCTCTTCCTCTGTCAAAGATGCTGCGAAGAGAACCATCTTAGGATCTTCTGTTGTAGATATGTTTACTTCCATAGTGTCCTCTATGAGCATGGCTGATTTTTCCTGAGTTACAGGGAGAAAGTCTAGCCCTCCATCCTTAGGCGCGTCCTTTATTTTTACTTTTTTATCGTCAGAAGGTGCCTTTTGGTTTTCACCTAAAGACATGTCATTTTTTGCTTTATTTTTATTTTTCATTTTGCGACTAGAGGATGGAGTAGTCTCCCCAAAGTAAGCAGCACAATCTAGGTTAATGGAAAAGCTAGCCTTGTGGTCTCCACTTGGTATACCCTCACGCAGTCCCATGAATTCTACAATGGCCTCATCATTTTGAAATATGTCCATAACTGGTGAGCCTTGTTGATCCCAATTGATTAGTTGTGGGTAGACTAAGGAAATGCCATCATCAGTATTGGTGAATGGTGTATAGGATGCAGAAAGCATGTCGACGGATTTAGAGAGGTTAAAGATAAAATTGTCATCATCAGGCTCTATGTCAGATTCTATCCAGTACTCTACCTCGCTTGATTCACACTCATTAGCAAAGTAAGGAACAAAGGGAGTGGAGTTTGGGTCAGTAGTGTCATGTGGCAATTCAAATGAATTTGAATGATGGTCATTAGGTTCAGTAGGGTAGACAAGTATGTCGGGATTATGGTCAATAGGAGTAGAAGAGGATCTGGACTGGGTGTTGTTGGGTGTCATGTCAATTTTGAACATTTTCTAGAATCTCTCTTCAAATGTAGGTTCTCCAGGTTCAAGGAACAAGTCATCAAGGCAACAGTCACTTAGGGATTGTTGGGAGCCAAATTCCCATTCATGGGAGTCAGTTTCAGAAAGGGGATCTTCAATTGTCTCGACACAATCTGAAGCATTTACTCTCTCGCTAGAAAGTGCATTGGTACTATGATCACCAGATTCTCCTGGTCCTAACCCTAACCCAAGATGTTTAGGTCTTCCTTTAGGTGCTAGAGGTTCTTGCCTTCCTGTCTTGTGCTTGCCGAGGCCACTAATTCCATCATAGCCTTTTTCCTTTGTCATGTCATATCCTTTACCATACATTTTTACTGGCAATGGAGTTGGATCCTCTGGTTCTCTATAAATCCAAGATAGCACGTTGTCAATGTCCTCTTGACTCATTTCACCCCACTTTATGAATACTATTTTTGGAGGGACTCTAAAAATTTCTTTTGACTCTAACATGAAGCAAGGCTTGCCATAGACCTGGGGAGACTTGGGCATCCTCGTTATGCAATAGGCCATATTCAACTTATACTCTCCACACCCTTGGTCCTGGATCTTAATACTTGCGTCGATGCTTGGGGTGATGGATGAAGTGGTAGATGTCATGGAGGTGGTCATGGTTGCCGAAGAAGCAGAAGTGGATGTTGTGGCAGTGGATGTGGATGCGGAGGTTTCGCAAGTGTTGATGGGTCAATGAATTTAGAGGATGAAGATGTCGAAGCTTCACTGTTGATAGGCACTTGGCGCTCTGAGATACCTCTCAAATTGGTACAATATTGAAATGGGTCAGGGTCTCCATATATGGTAATCTCAGTGCCTTCAAAGGGAAACTTCAAACACTGGTGATACGTGGAAGGGACAACTTTCAAGGCGTGAATCCAAGGTCGACCAAGTAAAATATTGTATGGAAGTTCTAGATCCAGGACTTGACAAGTGGTGTCCACAATGACTGGTCCAATACGAATTGGAAGTGTAATTACGCCCCGAGAGGAACGTTCTTCATCATCATATGCCTTGATAACAATGCTCTTTGTAGCGTCTACACAAGCATCAGAAAAGCCTAGGGCCTTAACCAATTTTAAGGAGCATATGTTCAGTCCTGCTCCGCCATCTACTAACACTCGTCTGACCTTATGCTTATGGATAAAAACTTCAATGTGAAGGGCATCATTATGATTGGATTTGGACAATGAGTAGTCTTGGTCTGAAAATGTTATATGGTGGGGAGCGGTAAGATATCCCACCATGGCCTCAAATTGATTGACATCAATGTCTTGGGGAATAGAAGACTCTTGTAATGTTTTGTCGAGTATAGCCTTATGAGCTGGGGAAATGCGTAGCAACTCAAGTATAGAAATTTGTGCAGGTGTCTTCCCAAGTTGGTCAATGAGGTTAAAATTTCCTTTAGGCTGGGATTGTTTGGGTAATGGATTGGACTGCGATTGTTGGGTGGATGGGCCAGCGATTGTTATCTTTGGTTGTCTGAGGAGGGCCAGCTATGGTGACTTTTCCCCCACGGGTAGTGACATTGCATTCAGGGGCATTTCTGACAGTAACTATGTTGACATGTTCAACAGTTGTTCTAATATGATTTATGATAGGTCCCCCAGAATAGTCATATGCAATACGGGCATGGTTGGCTCGATTATTGTTATTGGATTTTGACGTGGAAGGGTTACTAGAACCATGGTCCTGCAGTGGGTTCTTGTGTATGGTATGGTCTGAATTAGATGCAAATTGTGGTCCACCTATCTCAATGGTACAATTCTCGATAAGGTCTTGTACTAGATTTTTCAGTTGTCGACAGGAGGAGGTTTTATGTCCTTTTGCCCAATGATAATCACAAAATGCATTGTTGTCCCACCAAAATGGTTTAAACTGCCCTGGGTCATATGGTTTTGGGTCCTCAAGTGTTATGACACCATTTTGAAGGAGTTTCTTGAGGACTTCTTCAATGGGCTCACCCAAGGGGGTGTATGTGCGACTCCTGGGGAACTGTCTGGGTAGTCGGGGCTGCCTTTGATTTTGGTTATTTTGATTACCTTGGTTATTTTGATTTATCTGTACAACATTGGTAGCATGGGTCTATGTGGTCATCTGTGTTTTTTGTGGTTGAGCCCCTTTAAGGGTAAGCACAGGACCCATTGCATTGACAGCCTTAACATCTACAACACCATCATTGGTGACATGTTTATTCTTAACCCAATATTTGTTCTTGTCAGTGGGTGGACTTGCATTTATGTTTTTAGGGCCGTATTTTAATCTTCCCTCAGCAATGAGCGCTTTCTCAAGTTGGACGCCTCGTTCGACTAGGTCTGCAAAGGTTGTACAACAATGAACTCGCAAGCCATTTTTCAATGGGCCTAGGAGTGTATGTACAAACATGTCAACCTTCTCTTTTTCAGGTATGTCTATGTGGCAGCGACTTGCTAGGCCTCTCCATCGTTGGAAAAATGGGATAAACGTTTCACCAGCGTCTTCTTGTGTAAGTGTGCATAAGCTAGTGATGGAGGTGTCTGTGTCAATGTTATAGGCATAATTTTCCACAAATTTTTCTACAAGTTCATTCCATGTTTTTATCCCCTTCAAAGTGGAGAACCATTAGAGTGTGGGTCCTGTTAGACTCTTGGAGAAGAGTCTCATCAAGTAAGTGTGTTCATATGCAATGTCCATACAGTTGGTCGTGAATTCTCGAATGTGTTCAATAGGATTTGTCTTTCCCTTGTATTTGGTGAAGTTTGGGGCCACATATCCAAGAGGAAATGGTGGCATGTATAAAGTTGTGTCAAAAGGATATGGACATAGGTCATATGACATTGGTGGCATTTTGTTGGATGTTTGCATGTTTTCCATCTGCTTTTGGAGGTCTGCCACTCTGGCTGTCAAGGCATCTATTATGGGATTATTGGTCGCATCACACATGGGAGTGATGGGTATCCCTTGAGTCCCCATTGATTGTGATATCATGTTCGAGTTTGAATGTGACATGTGTTGTTGTGGAATGTATGATATGTTTTGGTTTGGCAATTGTTGATATTGCCAATTTTGATGAGGAATGTGTTGCGTGTGAATTTGTGATGAATATGTGAGGATGTGCGATCTAGCCATATTTGTTGATATTTGGGGGATTTGGTAACCTTGACTATTCTGGTTCCCAAAGGTATTCATTTGTTGTGTCATTTGAGTGCCTTGTCCATATTGGAAGAATTGTCCATGTTGGATGTTGGTATTTTGTCCTTGGAATTGTCCATGTGGGATGTTGGTATTTTGTCCTTGTGAGGCATTGGTGTTTAATTGTGACGATGTGTTAACATTCGGTTGGGGACCTCTAATAAAAATATGTCGTTTAGTTCCTCCAAAGGGATTGAATGAGATTCCAACATAAGGATTTGATGATGATGTCCCTATGGTCATAGATGAAGTTCCAAATATGGGGTTTGAGGAACTTGCCCCCATTAATATAGATCCAAGGGTAGTTCCAACTGTTTGTGAAGATGTCATTGACATTGCAGGCATGGATTGTGATATTGCTTGTGGCATGGTGGGTGTTCCTCCAATAGATGTTGCATTGATTGAGTTGGAGGTGTTTTGACTTATGGTGCCACTAGATGTAACATTGATGGTGTTTGTAGCAATTTGTGTGGTGACAATAGTGTTATTGTTGGAGGCATTGTTCGTGTTTTGTTGAGGTGTCGAATTTTGTGTCGTGTTGTCTGGAGACGAAGGTCTTATGGTATTGATGTCAAATCCTCTTGGTATTTTTTCCCCTTGATCTAAAAGGATAGCAAGGTATCTATCAACATCGTTCAAGACCAAGTCCTCTACAAATGAAGCTACGTCAGGATTTTGGGCTGCAGCATCTAGATCCTCAGTTAATACTTGTCTAGTGTGGTCTCTCTGTATGAATGGTTCGAATGGATTTCGAGAGGATGTTGGCAGGTTCATGGAAGATGGTATGTTCATGTTGGTGAATGGATCGTTAAAATTCATGTCTTGGTTCATGTCATAAGTGTTGGTGTGGATGTTGGTGTTGAAGTCTTGTCCAAAGTTTTCCATTTGTCTTTTCTTTCTTTGAAGCCTAATTTCGACCATAAAAGAGAATTGTTCAAATGATGATGATGATTATGACAACTAGTCTATGTTCTTGGTGTTTTTGTGATAAAGGATGACAATGCAAGGTGATTATGATGTTTTTCCTAAGGAAATGATTGATGTAAGATGACAAAGTTGCCAAAGATGTCAAATGTCAAGGTGACAATGATGACTAGGATGACAATGTTGATTAATGCAAGATGATAAAATTGACTAGGTGCAAAATGAGGACTAGGATAATAATGTTGACTAAAAAGGTGACTAATGCAAGGTCAAGGTGCAAAATAAGGACTAGGGTGAACACTATTTTTGGATTTTTTTTTTTTTAGGCATAAAATATGCAAAGTATGGACTAAGATGAATGCAATGTGGAGAAAGGTTTTCCTAGCCACTCTAAGCTTAATCTATGTCTTAATTTTGGTGATCAAAGGACTTGTAAAAAGGACTAAGCGACAAGGTCAAAATGACTAGTGAGTTTTCCAAACTAGACTGTTGAGTTGGAAATTCTCACAAAAAGGACAATGACTGAAAACGAGATTGTTGACTAAGTCCCAAGATAACCTACTCTTGAAGGCAATGATTTTGCAAAGTGTGATGAGGTGGCCTAATCCAAAGTCTGCAAAGATGAAAACCTAATGATAAGTCTATGTAGGAAATGATGATTATGAAGCCTAGGGAATGCAACTAAAATTAACAAGGATGAACCTAAGGTAAAAATGCAAGCTAATGGTTGAATGATGAAAATTTTGAGCAATTTCAGTTCTGGTTTCTGACAAAGACTTCAAGAAAAGATGTTTGACAGTAGGCAAAATTGTTGGACTTGAATTCAGTTTTTTGATGTTTTGATGAAAAGTTTGAATTGTCTGAAGTTGATTATTTCATTTCCAGATTTGGGATTGTTGTGTATACTATTTGAGAATCCAAAAAACACTTAGCAAACACGATGTTTTGAATGTGTAATCAATCAAAAAGAAGACAAGCACAATCCTATGGTTAGGCCAGGACAATATCTGCTAGATTCCACTTGGGTTTCCCCAGCCACATATTCTTAGCGTGTGAATCCAGAAGCTTGGCTGCACGGGCTCCCCCTTACAATGCACTCTCTTCTCAGGCCAACCAAGCTTCCAACGCCCATAAAAATCCCATGGCACGCTGATCACCTCTACTAAAGACTGTGAAGATGTGGATGCCTTCACAACGACCGTTGCTGCGCTAGCGGATAGAAGGTTTTTGGCTACTACACAAGAGTTTTTAGTTCGGGACCCCAATTCGAGTGGCCATACATGGGGCAAGAGATTAATCACCGATTAGGTGGCACTCCAGCCTGAAGAGGTTATGCTCAACAGGGTTTATGGGAGTACTACTTTGTCCGTATGACACATCCACACTCGTAATCCTAGGCTTTCCCTTAGGATTCACATTTGTATATCGGTCGGGGGTAGCTCGGCCAAAGAGCTCCGTTGTCAGTTTGAGTTGCCTTGGGGTGAGTACTTTTTCCCACCAAGGAAGGCCCAATTTCCTAGAGTCAATAACAGTTTCTCTTGCACCCAGGATCGCACAAGTGCGTAAGGGGAGAGGATACTCCTATTATTGAATCAAAGGTTACACAAGTTGAAAGCATTTGTTCATTTTAATATCCAAATTGAAGTGTGAGGCAAACACATCAAACACTTTGTTTATTTTAAACCAAGCTTATGATTTCAACTCAAGCATGCAAGTTCTTTTTAGGCCCAATAAATCTTCTATGTGAAAGAGGCACTCAAGGTAAAACACAATTGAAGCGAGAGCCCTGCAAAAACATGATTAGTAGTTTTGAGTATCCCGTCTTTGACAAGCGATAGTTGACGTTGCAAATCTCGAATCGTGGACATTCAAACCTACAAAAACAATCAAAGATTAGTCACAAAATCAAAATTGAACTAGGAAGTAAGATAACATTAATCGAGCTAATTACTAGATAAAAATTAAGCCAGTCTAAAAAAAAATAAAAATCCAATTAATCTAAAAATTTAAAAATCGAAAAGTTAATCTAATCTAAATTAACAATCTAATATCTAATTAATTGTTCTCCATTGTTATTAGGGATTTAATAGTTTTATGCTATTTGCAATCTAACTTGAAAATTTTCCTAATTACATTTGGTGAACCTGACGTGAAAGCAAGAAACATGAGAGTATGAAACAAATTCACCTAGTCTTCAAGCCTCCATTGATTCACCTCCATTGGTCTTCTCCATCTTGCTGAAAATGATATAATTGCCCTCAAATTTGAAGTGCAACTATAACCTATGACAAAGCCAAGAAAAATATTGAAGTAATGTGTATGCTCAAGCACTCAAAAATCTCTCAAGCATACTGAAAAATAACTTGTGTGTGTCTAAAATGACTTGAGAGAAGGCCTTTTAAAGAACGCCAAATTGAGAATGGACGGCTAGGATTAAAAGTTGGTGAAGCACTAAGATCAAAGGCCAAGAATCAATTTCATAAGGAGGATTAGGATTAGGGAAACATTAGGTCAAAGTTAGGGCAAGCCTTGAAATGAAGGGTTGGGATTTAATTGGAGATAATCAAATCAATGGTGGAGAAAAATAGGTAGTTGGAATATTAGAAATGATGTAATTTATGGAGGAATGTTGACTTATGAATTAAATAATAGTTTAATTCATAAATGGGAATGAGACAAAAGACTTGATATTTATAATTATTTTAATTATTTATTTGGTGGGATAGAAAGTGGGCTAAATAAATAAGTTTATTTGATTTAAGGATAAATGATAATGTTATGGAGGAAATAAGGATTAATTAGTGACGTGTTTAAATAAATAAATGTAATTTATTCATTTAAATAATCATGGAGGAATAATTATGACATTAGAATGTGATTAAATAATTGAATTATTTGAGGGAGAAGCATGGTCATCGTAGAAAGTATGGTTTGCAAGTCGAGACCATTTTTATGTGTCTACAATAGCTAGCTATACATTTGATAAATCTTGAACCAATGATAATGGTTTTATTGGAATATTTAACTGTATAATCAACATGCATGTCCTCTTCTTAATTTTTTAGAGGCACATATGCATTATCCTTTAGTGTCCTTATCCTTCTCAAGATACACATTTGAGGGATTGTTATGTGCCTTTATGTTCAATTCAATCATCTTGCATCCTCAATAGGCATTTGTACACAATTTTGATTAGTTTAAATTTATTGATATTATATGAGTTGATTCCTTTGACACAAACATAAGCTTGAGTTGCAACCAAATATGATACATTGCAATTTTGTATCAATTGTGATTTCTTCAAGGTATCATATCAATGGTTGTGTATAGGAAATCATTAACACTTTCACATGGAGGAAAGTTGTATGTGTGTCAATTAAGGATATATTCAAGTAAACATATTGTATAGGATATATGGTGGGTGGAGTTGAAGTTGTGGATTGTAGGGTAGGTTCTTGAAAATCCATTTAAAATTAAAGAAAATATATTGGTTATGGTGATATTTCTTGCACTACTAATCATAAAAGGCAACATGGCGACATGGTGGGGTCACTAGTCACAATTATGTCGCATGTATGTGAATGTAAAATGGACACTTAAATAGTTTTTGTTATCTTGCATCAATATTAATGGCAGTATTTCATTAGTTCAACCTATGTTATAATATAAATAGTGGCCTTATGTATCTCCCTTTGTGAGTGTACCAATGCTATTAGTCCATGTTTTAACACATAAGAAGAGTAGGACAAGGGGACCACTAGGGTGAGTTAACTCGATCCTAAGTGCTTGGAGCTAAACTATGTGCTTAGTTTTGGTTGTAGTAGCATGTAATTGTAATGTAAAGTGCATAATCTTTAAATTAGTATGAATAATGGGTCACTAGTGTAGAGGTGTGAGTTGTAGTTTGGCTAAGGGATAGTGGTGATAGTAGCAGTTTAGGCTATATCTAGCAGCAAAGGGTAATATTAAGGTGATGGCTTCTATTTGAGCTCCCACAATCATGCAAAAGAATATAAAAGTTATATAATTAAATATTGAGGATTTTTAAATGTACATGGGACTAACCAAGATACAAGGTAGAATGAATGTAGGGGATTAGTTATATCATTATGTATTGATGTAGAAGAAGTTGTAAGCTAATGATCCTTGAAGCCAAGTCACTATTCTTATAGAGAGGAATTCCTTGAACATAATGACCCTTAAAAATTCATTTTGTTTAGGTTTGATAAAATGACATGGATTGTGATGGTGGAGTATGGATTGATTGTAGCTATATTAGTGGTTAAGGTGAGTGCAATGCACATTGTCCAATCCTCAACATGTGTCTAAATAATGGGTTGTAGTTTAAAATTGTTCACAACCCCAAAGTAAATATTCATTGCACCTTGAACATAATAACCCTTAAAAATTCATTTTGTTTAGGTTTGATAAAATGGCATGGATTGTGATGGTGGAGTATGGATTGAGTGTAGCCATATTAGTGGTTAAGGTGAGTGCAATGCACATTGTCCAATCCTCAACATGTGTCTAAATAATGGGTTGTAGTTTAAAATTGTTCACAACCCCAAAGTAAATATTCAGTGCACCTATTTTTTCTCACTCCACTATATGTATCCTAAGAAATAATCTCAAGTATATATGACCCCCAATGTGTGGGACACAATGTTGAAGTTGATCCCTCAACACCACAACTCCCAAGGATCGCCTACAATCTAACACCTATCACATAACTAGAGAAAATTAAAGGTTGTGGAGGCCAAAGACAAAATGATCCAGAAAGATGAATCATATTGATTATACAAACATTCTAAATTAGTAATAATTATACAATGAATCCTTATAAAGAAAATAAAAAGCTAAAAAATCAACCCAAAGGAAACGTAGGGTGAGGATAAAACTAAATCATGGCATGTGTCCTCGTCATATGACATGGGATATCAATAAAGGAACATGACCTAAGTAAGCTTAAGCATTGGAGTACTAAATTACTCTAATGCCCCTTTTAAGTGCAACTTAGGTAGTAGCTAAAACCTCTAAATGTGAATGCATAAAATGAAAATGATGGGTCCCAACAACTAAGGCCTAATGAGATGCCCATGTATAAAAAAATCACAAATGGAGAAAATGAGAAAACCTCTTTGGAAAAATCCTCTCCAAAGGAGAGAAAGATGAAATAAAGGACTATGAAGCCTCCAAAACAATGTCCCAAAAGAATAGGAAATGAAAAACATTAGTGAAGTACAAATCTAACCTGGAGACAACTATCAAAGATGAATGCTATAGTGTTGAAATGAAGAACCTCCTTTGAAACAAATGATGATTAGGACCAAGAAGAAGAAAAATTACATGAGTGTCACATATGACACTAGTCGAACAATGATCAAATGACAGAAAAAGACAAAGCATTTGGCATTTGAAGATACAAATGACACATGAATCTACATGAGTGACCCCAACAACACAACTCAACAATGCAAGAGTAAATTGCAAGTCAAAATTTTCTCTCCTATTTCTAAGCCCAATTCTATTAGATTATAAATTTCTATTTTTATTGCTTTAAATTTTGAGGTAGATAAAATGGATGTTAAAATAATGTTTCAAAATGGAGATCTAGATGAAGCTGTAGATGTGTCTTAGCTTAATATTTTCATTAGTAAGGGAAGGGAGACGTAGTTTTAAGTTAAAAAGGTCCATGTAAGGTCTAAATTAATCTATTAGGATGTGGTACTAGAGTTTTGACTCATATGTCTTGAAACTTAGATTTGATCATATTAAATTTGGTCATTGTGCTTACTCTAAGTGGGTTGATGATCACTTTGTTATTATTTTTTTTATGTTGATGATATCTAAGTCATTAGGAATAATAAGGATATAGTAAAATATATAAATCCAACTTTCTACACATTTTAATATGAAACTTTAGTTGAACTAAATAAAATATTCTAAAACTATCGTAGAAAGGTTTCATAGCATGATAGTAAACCAATGAATTTTCCTTTTATGAAAGGGATAAAATTATCTATGAAAAATATCCTAAAATATAAGCCAAAATGTAAACCCTAATTTCAAATTGAAAATGTTAAATACATAGCCAAATAAATATAAAAAATATGAAAACCTAACATAGATGTTGGTAAAGCTTGCAACATTGACGAGAGTAGGTAGCAAGTGAAGTTTGGCGATGTAAAGAGCTCCAAAAATGGGTACGTGTTTCGCCTAGTCGTTCACTCATAGAGGTTGGGGAAAATGACTAACAGTCATTTAAATAGATTTAAATAAATAGCCTTAAGAAATGGGTGCCCGTTCCAAAATGGGATCTCGAAGCATAACAAGTACCTATTTTGATCTTAGGATTGGATCCCCATTGCTAAACGGGTACCCCTTCCTATCGGTATTTTTATCTTACCTGAAACTTCCCCTCTCTTTGGACCCAACTTCTTACGAGTACCTAATATAGTTTGAGTACAAAAGAATGCTAGAGTAATCATGCATTAACTAATAATTAATTGATTTTTAATTGATTATTAGTCTAATTCATTTCATGCACTTAAGCTAAACTTAGGAGTGTGTTTTTTTGTTAACTAGAGTGAGATTATATTAGATCAAATTTTGGCTCATCACATAGGATGTTGAAACTTTCCATGATCCAATCCCTTATCATTTAGGGTTTCTCTTATAAAGAACTCTCCCTCATTGTATTATCTCTTGATCTCCATGAAGAGTCTTGAGGCTCATTTTATAAGTTTTTTTAGTTGAGGATATAGTAGATTATTGTTTGTAACTCTCTTGTAGGGTAAACCCACAAAAGTGGTTTACAATTTGAATGAGGAAGGAAAAGTTGCAAAAAATGACCCCATGCAAAAAAAAATTGTTTTTGGGGTTTGAACAAACTATTAGGTTTGAATGAACAAAAAGAGGGTTCATTAGAACCCTGGTTCGAGCGAACCCATTTATTGCAAGGTCCCACCATTCCCACCAAAAAACACAAAGAAAACCTTTTTTGAAGGGGGTTCGCTTGAAGCCCCCATGGTTCACCCAAACCCCCCCTTTTGCCACCTTCTCACCCTCTGGCACCAAAAAACTCCAGAATTTTGCACTTCGAAGCTCGGATTGAGGATGAAAATGGAGGAGACTTCACAAACCCAACTGGATGATGGTAGTCCTCGAAACAAGCTATCCAACGAATATAATTTTAATATGTTTTGGTTTTATTAAACATAGGTTTTCACCAAAAATTAAACTCTTTGTTCTGCACGTGGAAAAATAGCAGATTATCAAAAAAAAATTGAAAAATATGAGTGTGCCAAATATTAAAGTCCTTGATCCAACAAAAACAAAATTGAATTTCAATACATACAAAAATAGTTATGTATTATGCGGTCCACCTCTGTCTAAATTGTAATTGGTTTGACTTCAAAACTTGATTAAGGAAAAAATATTCAATAAAACACTATGAAACCAATCAAAAGCACTAGATATCATAGTTACAAATATAAATTCAAAAAAAATAGAATTTTATCCCTCATGCAAAAAAAGTTATGTGTTATACGATGAGCGTCACTCCTTAAAAATGTTATTTATTGAAAAAAACTAGTTTTCGAAGGAGATGGAAAAAGAAGTGCAATCCGATTCCAAAAATTTTGAAAAAATTTAGAATCTACAGAAAAAATGTCACAAATCACTAGTTTGCATTATCTTCAAATTCATCACAGTTTAATCACTATAGGTGCCCGAAAGTGAAGATTTAGTTAGAAAAAATTATTTTAGTGTCCAGTTTGGCCAAAAATTGTAAACTAGTATTGTGGGATCACCCTGTATGGAAGGTGTTTTTGTTCATTGTTTGATCTTGCATCTTGTGTTTATTGACAATTCTAACATGGTATCAAAATGTGGATTCAGTGAACCCCTTCTCAATTTTTTAGGATTTCTTCAACTAGGATTACATGGCTTCAAATCTAGAATCTTCATTTTTTTTGCAAATTTTAGAGTTAGGTGAATTTTTGGTGCACTTTGGCATGAGAAGGACCACACAATTGCATTCAAGATGCTGATTCAATAAATTTTGATTATAAATTTACCCAATTTTGGCATCGAGAGCTTCAAAGGCATTTTAAAAAAATAGAGCACCTTGCACAAGAATCTGTATGACCGTACGTATGACCCTATATTTCCCTACCGCCATTAATTCTTGGCATGCGTGTGTAGGTATGGTTTTATTTTTTCTCTGGTTTTTACAAATTTTTCCAAATAATTTTTCAAAAAAAAAGAAAAAAAATCTAAAGCTTTTTTGAAAAAAATCTAAAAACAAAAAATGGATTTTCAATCCTTGCCAGGTTGTATGCCTAAGCATGCAAGTTGTATGCCAACAACAATGGTCTTATCAACAACCATCGGTGGCAAAAAAATTATCACTCGATGACCCCCTCACACTTCTAGTAGGACCACTAATTCTAATTGATGATGGTTAATCTTCTCCCTAGCCAATCATTGACTTTCCTAGCCCCTACTCGAATTTTCAGCTACTGCTCTAAAAATATGATGCAAAAACCTAAATCCAGCCACCATAGACAAATATCTAGCCAATCCAATGATAAAAGTATATTTCAACACTGAAATAGAATAGTCCATGGTATCTGCAAGATTTCGGCCATCGATATTTTTTTAAGAAAAAGGAATATTTTATAAAATATTCACTAATATCAATTGACATCATGTTGACGTTAGCATGACATCAACATTATGACCCCTCAACAGACCCCCTCCAAGCCCTTTTTGGCCCTAAAAAGCTATTTTTAAATTTTGGCCATAACTTGTGCATACAATATTGAAATTGGGTGAATGAGATATCAATAGAAAGATGGTTCCACATACTTTCTAGTGGTGTATGTCCCATCACTAGATTTTTTGCTAGTAAATTTTATCGCATGTCAAAGTTAGAAGTGTTTTTTTTACTCCTGAGCTCACATATTTTGACCTATTTCTTCACTTTTTGTGATTCTAACGATGTTGGAATGATCTTCAAGAGAGCTCTTCAATCCATCCATGCACTTTTTCTATATTTTTCTCTAAGTACATTTTATTCAATGTTTTGTATTTTCACATTCTACTGAATTACTTGGACATTTTAGCTTTCAGAAACTTTACGTTTGTGTGGGATGACTTGTTTTAGGATGTTCTACACATATTTTTAGCATTCTATCCTATTTGGTCATTTGAACATCTTTTGCATGCAATTTCTCTTTTGTAGATGCATTGAGATAAAGTGTCATTCTGGTGTATATTTTTTGGGGGATTTCACACATCTTGGTGTGCCTATTATACTCACACTATGCTATAAAGTGTCATTGAAGGGTTGTGTAGTGCCTTTTTTTTTCCATCACACTTTTTTCAAGTGAGTGCTCATTCCATGACAATATTAAATTTTAGTGTTTCTTGCCTCGTGCATGTGTGCCTTTTTTGCACACCCTTTTTCAGTTGCAAGTATTTTCATGTGCACAGTCAAATGTTCTTGGTTCTCCTTCATGCACTTCTTGGTGACACATATTTTTAGTGGGCATTAGCTCACACCAATAGCGGAGTTGGATTGAGTCTTGTGTTTTCTCCCCAAGGGCTTGGGTTTGACTCTAAGGCCTGGATTCACCCAATGTGAGTGGCTTGCAGGCGACTGCTCTCATCCCTAGAGGACTAGTCTCACCTTAGCTCACCCCTCTTAGACCCCAGCTTGGAAAAAGGTAAGACCAAGGAAAGGCTGGGTAGGCGCTAGGCTAGGTCGCGAGGATATCTCTGGCACAAAAAAAAAATCAATGGGCATGTCTTGACTCTCCCTTTTCTGCATTACATGGGGGGTTTCTACTATTGGTGCTAATGTTTCCTTAGTTCATTTTGGAGTGATATATGTATCTAGTTCATGTTCATATGTATTAGGCAGATGCAATGACTAGTTACCCATGCATTTCTAAGAGCAAGAACATTTATCATATGGAAATTCTTGGATTCCTATTTCTAGAGGCGACCTTCTATTTTCACTTGATCAGTGTTATTTAGACTAGAACACTTGAAACCATCACAAAAACTAAAACTAAATAAGTATAAACACTAAATTATTCATTCACCTTTTTCCATTCCACCTATACAATTGAAGGAGAATGACTTATATCTAAAAAACTAGAAAAAAAAAACCCAAAAATTACCATTTTTGGTAGTTTTTGACAATTGTCTAATTTGTGCCATTTTTTATAATTTTGCATACATATCCCTTTGAGCCCATTTTTTTTCTAAGGTGACATGAATTGTTAACTTACATTCCAAATTGGAAACATGACTTCCAAGTTATTAAAGAAAACAACTTTCTAAAAATTGGAAAAAAAATAATAAAAGTCAATTTTGAGGGCCTAGATGAAAGATTTAGCTCCCAAAAAAGTGTCAAAACTACCACCAACCAAGATGGGCTATATTGAAAATCCAAACAACTCCTTATAACACATTCTCTTGTAAAAATTGAGCTCAAATAGACATTCGAGTCAAAAGTTATGACCTTCGAAAGTCCTTGCATCGGTTTGCCATCTGATTCAAGTACTGTCATTGGGGGAAATCATGCAAATTCTTGTCTTCTTGATCCTTATCATCATTTTTTTTATATGAAAATATTCATTTCAACACTATAGTATTCATCATTCAACAATTTTCTATAGCTTCTTTATTCTTTAGATATACTCTTCATGTTCCTATTATTTTTGGGACATTGTTTTGGAGGCTTCTTAGTCCTTCATTTGCCTTTCTCTCTTTTGGAGAGGATTTTTCCCATGAGTTTTTCTCCTTTTTCTCTAGTTGTGAGAGATTAGGTTGTTTGTACATGGGTACCTCATCAAGCCTTGTTTGTTGGGACCCATCATGCATTAATTTTTTTTTATGCATTGGCTTTTTAGGGTTTTAGCTACTCACTAAGTTCATCTTAAGGAGGTGTGTTAAACTAATCATGCATTAGGTAATAATTAATTAATATTTAATTGATTATTAGTCTAATTTATTTCATGCACTTAATCTAAACTTAGGAGTGATTTTTTTTGCTAACTAGAGTGAGTTATTATTAGAACATTTTGTCTTGTCACATAGAGTGTTGACACTTGTCATGAAATAATCCCTTTATCATTTAGGGTACCTCTTATAAAGCACTCTCCCTCATTGTATTATCTCTTGATCTCCATGAAGACTCTTGAGGTTCATTCTATAAGTTTTTCTAGTTGAGGATTATCATATAATTGTTTACATCTCTCTTGCATGGAAGGTGTTGTTTTTTCGTTGTTTAATCCTGCATCTCATGTTTATTCACAATTCTAATAAAGAAGGCACAAAAGGATGTGTGAAATCCCTAAAAATCATATACCAATGTGGAAATTTATCTTAGTGCATGTACAAGAAGATAAAGTGCATTCAAAAGATTCCTAAATACCCAAATAGGACAAAAAAATATAAATACATGAAGAATAGCCCAAATGAAGTTATCCCACAAACAAAAGGTATCTAGGTGCAAAAAAATCTAATTAATTCACTACAATGTGAAAACACAAAAAAATGAATAAAGTGTACTTGGAATAAAATATTTAAAAATTGGATGGATATCTTGAAGGAACTTTGAAAGACCTTTCCAATGCTACAAGAATCACGAAAATGGAGGAATCAATCAAGATTTATGAGCTTGGGACCTGAAAATAAACATCTAACTTCGATAGGCAGTAAAATGAACCAACAAAAAATCTAACTGCTTGCACCACTTAAAAATTTCATACAACCAACTTTCCAATGATATCTCATTCACCAAAATCTGATATCATACACCAAAGTTATTCTAAAAAGAAAAGAAAAAAGCTACCTTAGGCAAAATGAGGACTAAGAGGGCAAGCCATGGGTTGTCCATATGGTTGATGTTAATAGATGAATATTTTATTGTAAGAAAATATTCCATATAGCCAATAGAATATTCCTTCTTTTGTTGAAAAACTATCAATGTCCTTGAAAAAAATTGATCGTCACAAATATTGAAAAAGTGTACAAAATGGTATGATAGTTAGACAATGTTCAGAGTTTTCTGATAAAACTTTGTGGGAAAAATTTATTGGAAACTGGTAGAGTAACTAGAATATTTGATTCGTTGCTAAAAAAGATGTTGAAGATGTGAAAAAAGTGTTGAAAATTATTGCATGTTGTGAAAAATTCATGCATCGCTAGAAAGTTTTAGATTGACCATGGAGCCAACAAGGACTACCAACAAGAAAAATGACTAGTGAGAAAAAATTCATTGCCAATTAAAAATTCATTTCCAATAAAAACTATGTTTCCCAAGTTGACGAAATACCAAACTACAACTTCCGGGAAAGCCAACTATGTGACAAAATAAAAATTGTCGGTGGGTGTGGAAAAAATGTTTCACACAAAAAGTTGATTATCACCGATAAATCAAAGTCAAAAGGATTTAAAGATCTCTAGAAAGTAACAAAGGTTACTATGACCCAAAAACACATGTTAGAGATGGAATAGGCATCGATTATGTGTTGTCAGATTTAAAAGCCTGACAATATGGGTGTCAACAAAAGTCTTTGGGCGACAAGAGCCTATGAGGAAAAAACTACCCAAAACCAAGGTCGTAGAAGTAAAAAATGCCAACACTAAAAAAAAAGCTTTTTCAGTAGGTGAATAAACCACAAAGTTGTCAATGGTGGAGAGATAACATACAAAGCTACCAAGGATAGCATATAGTAGGAAACAAGTTAAAACCGAGCTCATTTGGTGAATAAGATGATGTTCACCAAATCCAAAAAAAAATGGTAATTTTTTTTAAAAATGTTCGTCACTAATTTGGGAGTGTTTGGGTAAAGTCCTAGGAATAAAAAAGGCCCTTGTTTCTAGTCAAAACCCAACACCTAATCAAAACATTTCCTATGTTTGTAATCGTAGCCGCTAGAAACAAATGTTGGATGAAAAAATTTGAGGCACTTGATTACAAAATATCAGGGAGAAGGCATAGTCGTACCAAAAAAATAGTTGTTGGTCAAAAAGAAAACCTCACCAAAATAAAATAACGCTGAGAAAAAGCTTAGATCTTGCACATGTTGAGGTAAAATCCTTGAAAAATATTGTCATCCCTACCCTAGTTTAAGAAGTTATATCATTTAATTTGAAAAAAAATCCATCAAAACTTTGGGAATGATACATAAAACCTTTGTTGAATAGGGCTATGAAAAACCCTAATGCCAAATATAAGAAAACTCAAATCCTACAAAGAATCGGCTACGATGGACAAAAAAACTATGAGAGTGGCAAATAGATGGTTGTTTGGAGGAACACCAAAAAGCTTATAAGGAAAAATGTCCCAGGATCCAAAAAAACAAATTTGCATTAAAAAATCACTAAAACCTTGAAAAGAACTCACTAGAAAATCATGAACCACCTCTGTTGCTTGCCAAATCATCCAAAAACCTTGAAAATCGACCAACAAAAAAATTACAAAGGGCCAAAAATTTAGCAAATGAAGGGGGTTGATTTTTTTGCTAAGAATTTGTATTGTGTCATATACTATACAAATACATACAATTGTATGGATTTCAATTCCTCAAAATCTATGTCATGGCCAAAAAATATCTCAAAAATTTTAACCTCCAATTTCAACAAAACAACAATCAAACTTAAGGTATTTTCCCAAGACCAAATCTCTCAAAAATGGATAAGGAATTGCAAATCTAGAGGTTTGATACCATCTTGGAGTAGATCTCTCAACCCCACAACTTTCGTGGATCATCTGTAATTGAACACCTATTGTATAATAAGAGAAAAATAAAGGCTATGGAAGCCAAAGACAAATTGATCCAAAAGGATGAATCATATTTGATTATACAAATATTCTAAATTAGTAATAATGATACGATGGATCCTTATATAGGAAAACAAAAAGCTAAAAAAGCAACCCTAAGGAAATCCTAGGTGAGGATAGAACTAGATCATTACATGTGTCCTCATCAATGACTTGAGACACCCAAAAAGTAACATGACCTAAGTAATCTTAAGCACTAGAGCACTAAATTACTATAACACATAAGAATTATGCAACATTGACTATTTGGTGATATGTATTGACATAGCCAATCAAGCATGAGACCATAATTAAGAATATACTATGATAATCTAGATAAAACGTTAGAAAGAATAATGAATCATAAGATTCACATGCATTATAATAATAAAATTTTGTTCAAATGTTATAATTTATCATATCAAAATGTAATCATATGTCCTAGATGAATATTGGCAATGTCCTCCAATCAATGTGAAAGCTCACGCTAATCATGTGTTCTCACATCTAGTCTATAGGTGTAATAAACATGTCATATCTAAGAATGCATCTAAATGTGTCAAAGTGAAAACTACCTCACCCATCATAAATGTCTATTTGGTACTTGCAACTATATCTACCTAAAATTCCCCTTCTATTATTCATTGATGGATGTCAATCATGTCACCCACTCATTGGTGACATCTTCCTCCATATACCTTTGACACAACAAACTATAACCCCATATTCAAATCCTTCTCCACTCATCTCAACTAATTTTTTTTCACAATGGTCAATTTCCTCCATGCAATTCATTGAAAAGTCATAAAATCAAATAGGAAATAGAACACAAGCCTAAGAACCCATTCGAGAAAAATAACGTCAATAAGGTTTAAACGTAAAAAAACATGGTATATCCATCATGCAAAAGAAGACATATTTGATGAAGAGGAAGGGCTTCATTATGAATGGATAAATGGTGAGAATGACATCACCATTAACCTAGGAATCACCAGGATTGATTTCATCTTGTAGCCTTCCTGAATAGTTTGAATTGTTGATCTAGGAAGTCAAGTCACTTCCTCTCATAGAGCGAACACTTTTAGTATAATTAAGATTATTAGGAGAGTATTCATGTAAAAAAATCCCCTCTTTTAAGAATTTACACTAACACAAACCATCATTCTATGTCAATCCAATATAATGGCATTTGTGCTTTCTTCCCTTTACTTCTAATGAAATAGATATGATGAGTTTATTCATTGTTAATTTTTTGGGGGTTTACATGGACAAGGAAACTAAAAAGTAATCTTTGTGTGCATGTTGTAGTTAATATTTCTCACCTAGTATTTCCTACCCTCCCATCACTACACACATTTTCCAAATATTCTCCATCAATACAATATGACATAAATGGCATAACTAATGATGACATAAATGGTAGGTCATGTTATTTTTAGGTCTCATGTCATAGGATGAGGACACATATGCATTTTACACCATAACCATTAAGATGCACATTCCAATGATTTATCTTTTTGGATCAATAATCTCAATCTCCAAGCTTTGATGTTCTCTCTTTATGATTTTAACATTGTAGGTGATCCTTGGGAGTTTGGAATTTGAGTACAGAATTTTCTCCAACATTGGATTGTCATGCAAAGCTATCATCAGGTGCATCCTGAACCAAAATTTTGTTTTCTATTGGAGCTAAGCTATCAGTCGGTTCTTTTGTTTGGCTTGATTTGGACTCCTAAGGTCAGATCTGCAAGGGTTTGAAGCAATTGTTTTTTTCAGATCTGGAGGGTATTTGTGATTTCAAAGTATTTTGAGCCAAAAAGAACCTCATGGTTGTGTTCGGGAAGTTGACTTGGTTAATTTTGATTAAAAATTTGACATATTTTGACATTAGGAGCTTCTAAGGAATTTTTTTTTGCTAGAGATGTCGTACGACCTCCCCGCCACGCAGGTCAAGGTAAAATTTTTTAAAAAAAATAAAAATTCTTGAGTTAAAAAAATCCAATCAAAAAAATTAAAAAAAACCCTTTGAAAGGTATTGCACGGTTTTTTTTTTGACAAAAATATATTAATTTTTTTTACCCCATGTGGGGGGTACCTGCAGTGGTACCGCCATCTGCCACTAGCAGGGTGTTGGCCCCTTGGGCCCCTCCCCACCATGAGGGTATGGGGGGTACTACCCCCTACCATTGGTAGGGCGTGCGACTCCCTCCAACCCCACCCAGGGTGGCATGTGGGGGCCCAACCCCCTATCACTAGCCCTTTAATTTTTTTTTAATATATCTTTTTAATAAAACCAACTTTTAATATGCATAACTTAGAAAAAATACAAAAAAATATATATTTTTTCTTAACAAAAAATATTACAATTTTTTTTACTATTTTTTAACTTTAAAATAAAACAATCAAATTATTGTTTTTTTGCAATAAATTATCCCTGTACCTGGAGTGCTCTTTTAACAGTAGTTCTAAAGTTGTCAGACTTCTATATTTGGAGGTTTTTTGCTAAATTTGGCAGAGAATTTCTTTTCCCAGCCTAGCCCCTCTCTGTTGGGCTATTCATTTTTACACCCTATCTTCTAGAGGCCATATATCAATCATACAATGGTATTTTTTTGGTGCAATTTATTTGAAACGGGGTAGAATTTCATGCTCTTTGCATTGGTGCAGGTAGTTTCCAATCACTAGTACATAAACAACAATATATGACTGTAAAAACTACTAAAAACTTCTTATAAATGACTGAGCATTGTTACATGACCATTAACTAGTAGTTTATTGCTAGTCATTTATAATGCGACCAGATTGATGACTAAACCATTTTTATTCATTTATTGGTTGTTTTGATTGATTGATCGATCAATTTGGTAGTATATTTAGTTGTTGATTTAGTCATTGATTGTTGTAATCTAGTCACTTATTGAGTCATTTTTTATTCACTGATATATTTAGTCATTGATTGTTGCAATCTGGTCACTTATTTAGTCATTTTTATTCACTGATTTATGTCCATTGGTAGTGTATTTATTCATTAATTTTAATCATCATTTTGATCAATTTGGTAGTATATTTAGTCAATTTTATTTCACAAGTCATATATTTAGTCATATTTATTCACTATTCACTGATTTATGTCAATTGGTAGTATATTTAGTCATTTTTATTTCATAGGCCATATATTTAGTCATATTTATTCACCGTTCACTAATTTCTATCAACTGGTAATATATTTAGTCAATTTAATTATTAATTGATGTCAATTAGTAGTATATTTAGTCATTTTAATTGACTGATATTTGAGGATTTAAACATAAAACATAGAAATACACATCAATCATCAATTGCACACAATAAGATAACCATTGAGAAGCCGAAATTGATGAACTTTATTAATAAGAGAAAGGTATTCTAGTTACAACTTAGAAATAGAGTATTACAATTTTTATTTTTAGTCACAAGACTAGAAATCTGAGTTACAATATTGCACAGAAATGACTGCAAGAAAGAAACTTCTACAAAAACTTCTATGATGATGAAAACACATGCTTGGAGCCCTTCAATACAAGCATATGCCCCTTTCATCTCTTAAAACTTCTACAACTGGGCAATCTTCTTGGAGCACGTTGTAACGTGTAGAATCCAAGAAGGAGAGTGTTGATCGTGTCCCATATATGAAGCTCTCTCCTTCAACATAGTCAACAATAACCCAATTAGAATCTTTCCTCCTTTATATGCAATGTGTCATTTCATTTGAGCAATAGGGTCTGCCTTTTCCACCATGAATGAAGTTGTGCCTCACTACAACCAACAAAATTACTATTAGTCTCAATTTAGAAAGAATAAAAGTGCATTATATAGTGCAATTTTACAAAAGTAAGTCCAAACACAGCAGAAAGATAAATCAATTAAAAAATTGTATGAGACATATCACATCCAAAAACATGGGAGAGCTATGCAAAATTGGAGAAATTGGCTTGGCAAATGAAGGCAATAGGGTATTTCTAGATTCAAGACTTTTACTTAATGTTGTGGAATAGAAGAAGAAAGAATCATTTATCTGCCACCATAGTGAAAATTTAGCAATTGCATTTGGTTTGTTAAACATGGCCCTTGGTACAACTATTAGAGTTGTTAAGAACCTTCAAGTATGTTCTGATTTTCACACTGCATCTAAAATCATCTCCAAAATTGCTGCAAGAAAAAATTGATTTGAGAGATGTGAACCATTTCCATCATTTTAAACAGGGACAATGTTCTTGTGGAGAATATTAGTTATGCTAAATGAAACAATCTGAAAAATAGGCTTGCACTATAATAATGTGCACCACATCAGATATCCAAAGGGACATCCATCAAAGCATAACATTAGGGATTTTTTTGTCATATGTTGTAGTTACAAGTGCCTTGCTAGACATACATGAAAATCTAAGGAATTTATTTTATGGCTAGACTAATAAAAGCCTATTGCAGGGGATACTCCAAGTACATATGGCCCAATTCTAATGACAACTGTTATTAAATCTAAAAAATAGCTTTGGATGCTATTAGTATGTTATTAATATTGAAATGTGGAATGGACTGTCTGATACCTTATGACTGAAGATCTTGTATCAACGGGGAGATATGGATCTTGTTGCCACTAATTTTCCCAAAGAAAGCCATATGCTAATATTTGACTTTTGAAATATACTTAGATATTTGATTTCTTGTTTCATGTGCCTCCAAATAGGTGCACCAGATCCTTGAAGGGGATTAACATAGATTTATTCAGTAGGCAAAAGAGACTAATTCTATATGATTTTGCTTTATAATTCATCCCAATACTGATAACAATCAATATCAGCTTTGTAAAATACACAACACCATTAACTAATAAGTTCTTAAAAAAATGTCAGGATGCACCCTTCCAAGGGACAAACCTCTCCAAATTTTCAAAAGAATTAATCCTTTTGAAAATTTGGAGAGGTACATGTCCCTTGGAAGGGTGCATCCTGACTTTTTTTAAGAACTTATTAGTTAATGGTGTTGTGTATTTTACAAAGCTGATATTGATCGTTATCAGCATTGGGATGAATTATAAAGAAAAATCATATATAATTAGTCTCTTTTGCCTACTGAATAAATCTATCTTAATCCCCTTTAAGGATCTGGTGCACCTATTTGGAGGCACATGGAACAAGAAATCAAATATGTAAGAAAATGCGACCAATGGGTGTAAATCCCAACTCCTTAACCTTTGAAAGCATCCTTCCCATATGTGTGTGAATTGGAGCTTTGGATGGGGAAGTTATTTTAAAGCCAACAAAAAGGAGACCAATATATAAATGATTAAAACAAAAGAATACAATCAAAATACTAAAAGCAATAAGTAAAATCTTACTGCACAACAACCATCTTTATAGATTCCATTGCAACATTAATCATTTAACTATCAATAACTCACTGTCCTACCAAAGACATCCAGTCATCCACCGTCCACCACTACACTTCCATACACAAACTAGTTTGTCACGGTATGGTGGCATCTGCTGCTCTACCACACCAAGCCTTATACACCATTGTGGTGTGGTGGTGACTATACCACACCACTACATGATACCTTCGACCATCGCCACGAGGTAGCAATAACCACCGCTATATCACACTAGTCAACATGGAAGCGCGACAAGGTGGCGGTAACACCGCACTACCACAAGCTCAATCTAACACCTCTAAGGGGTAGTGGTAAGTATTGCTCAACTGCTAGTCACTCCATGAGACTTTGTGAGATGGCGGTAAAGGCCTGAACTCTCACTTGGTGTAATCTAACTTGATGACAACGAAGCTAGGGGTCCACTAGTGAATTTGAGGCACATAATTCCAA
>VDFB02058242.1:737667905-737749908 GCA_007258455.2 Sequoia sempervirens | reverse complement strand
ATAAGATTTTAAGGAAGGGACGGGCTTCTAATTTTATTTTTGATTTGAAAATAGAATTTGACATGAAGATAATATGCACTCTCACTATAACCATTAATACAAGAGTTTGGTATGCAACGTATAAATCTTAAATAGGAGAGGAGGTTGAAGGGTTTTTTTCCTTTCTTTTTTTCATTTTTATTTAAATGTTGCAATAAATATTTTAAACTTAATCATTATTAAAATTTTAGAATCATAATGAGAAATGAATTATAATCAATTGGTTATTATAAAAAATCATTCACTATAATATAAAATCTTAAGATTATAGATTTTTTTTATGCTATCCACTTTTTATGGTCTCCAAACTCTACTTTCTTACTCTTCCTATATTTTCTTTGGCCAAACATGTTTGTGTAAAATATTATGTACTTTAAGTTGTAAGATTCAAAACTTTTATCATATTTTTTAGTTTAGGTGTCCTCACAATCAAGTTGGCTTCTTAATCAACCTTATAATAATAAGAGTTAGGACAATAAACTCAATTTGTGTAGGTTTCACAACTACATTCAACCCACACAATATTAACAAGGCAACATAAATCCAAGCCAATGTACATGAATATCTTCAATATTATTTCTCAAATTCAAATGTTAAATAAAGGATATTCATTGAAAATAATCAATAAAAAGGCAAAGGTAGAGTTTTAATTTGCACAATTTTTTACAATGTTGAACTAGGGTTTTCATATGAAAGCTCATGCATGTTTTTGTGTATTAACCTTCGAAAAATATACTAGAAAGGGGTCCTCTATCATATTGCGCATGCTCTTCTCTGTGTGTTGTTGGATCTATCACAATTTTAGCCCTTTAACCCCATCTCATTACATCTACACATGTGCTTGTTAAAGATCCATAAAATATTTTAGTACAATGTAGTGGTTCAAAGAAAGAGATTTGAAGTTCATTTATAGTAAATTAAGGGAAACTAAAAGAGATTTGATTTGGGTGAAGAAAATGTGGGTAGGGGTTGAAGGATTTGAGAAGTGGTAGTTTTGGTGGCTTGTCTTTATGGTAATTAATAAGTTTGGAGGGCAAGATTCGGGCTTATGAAGGCACATTGAATTGCATTGCTTGCTTCAAAGCTAATTAGAAAACAATATAGAGGATGTTTAGCATGTGTTTAGATTTGTGTTGATGAATGTTAATGTCACAAGAAAGTTATGCAAAGCTAGATATTGTAGAGATAAACACTAAATTCAAGGCTTGTTTCTAGTGTCCCAAATAATTTAGTACATTTAAAATTTATTTATTCTTCGTACATATATATATATATATATATATATATATATATATATGTAGGAAATTGTTAGCTCTTAGAAACATGTTTTGTTCCATTATCTTATTGTTCTATGTTGATATGAAAATTTCCCACTAAATACATAGTATAGTAAATTGCAAGGAAATTGTGAAAGAATGGAATTTTTCTCTTGCAAGTATTAATAATGGAAAATATTTCTATTTGAAAAAGAAAGACATGCGCATTGTAAGAATATTTTAACCTTGGGGATTTAGTTAACAAACCAATGGAATAGCACATGCTTTCATAGGGTACTAATAAACACCCCTCATTTCATTTCTACCCATCAAATTTGTGTTTTTGATACTCTCTACATACACTAGTATAATTAAAATATCTTCCCTATTTTCATTAAGTATCTTATGTAACTATTTTTTTGTTATATTTTTATATCCTCTCATTATTTATACCCTACGACTAAGGGCACTAGTTGTATCTACACCTAACTCAAACTAATTTTTATCCACATCCCATACATTAAAGCCTCAACATAGAAATTCTAGATGAGCTATGACAAATATATCATCTTGTAAAAAGATTTGATTTAAAAGCATTTATATATCTCAAACCCTAAACCCTTGCCACACCAACTCTAACAACAAATCCCCCTAATAACAAACATCTCAATCATAATAGACATATTAAGCTAAATTATAATGAAAGAGTTTTAGAGATACCTAGTGACTCTTCTAAGTAGGGGCCCATGGCATTACTAAAAGGTGTCCAATAACCAGTCCCGAGAAAATTGATTAGGATTATGTTGATCCTACATGACCTTGTTGTGACCATTATTCCATTTGTTAACTACAATGAAGTTGGGATTAAGAAGGCACCCTAGCATTATGAGGCTCTGTTGGAATACAAGAGTACGTGTGGTGTAGAAAAAAAATCATGATTCTAACAAGACCAACATAGTGAATGGCATTTCTTCTTATTAGCCTATGTAAAATGATTTATTGAAGATTTGGAATACAAATTATAATCATCTCCCCCCCTTTTGTGCATGCTTTTTAGCCCCCAATACATGTCCATGTCACATTAATTAAATTGTCCCCTTTATCCTTAATATTGAAGCAATATATTAGGTCATATTTGGGTTATTTAAAAATCCCCACTATGCATGTTCAAGATAATACATTGCTTTGGAGGTGAATCCCTTAGGTATTTGGTGAGGAGAATAAGGTTAGCTTTAATAGACAAAAACCATAACTCTATTCATATTTTATAGTAAAAATTATGCTCATTATTTGAATTTTTACTAATATGAACATTTTGCAATAAATTAAGCCATTTAGAAGTTATATCTCAAGGTTTTTTATGTAAATAATCTAATAATCGATAGGGCGAGGCATGCAGATTTTTTCTTTTTGCGAGAATGAAATAGTGGTAAATGTTTATATTTTTAGATAATTAGAAATATATGTATTTGAAGATAATGTCTAATGAATGTTAGTTTTAGGATTAGAATTAAGTTAAGCAGAAACACAAAATAATAAACAATAGAACACAACGCTTTTACCCTAGGAAAACCCTCCTTGAGGGAGAAAAACCCATAAACAATATATCTCTTATATATTGAATAATGAAGCCAAATTCGCTTTTACAAAGAGGCCAAATACAAGGCCGAATGTAAGCACCACACTTGATGCAAACACAAGATAATATATAACTCCTTGTTGATGTTAATATCAATCTCTCTTGATGATGAACTCAACCTCCTTTTAGATTTTGATTTGCACTTGATAAACTCGCACTTGGATAGAAACAAACTATGAATGAATTATATGAACAAACAACATCACATATATATATACAAGAAGATAGAGGCGCCAACCATCACATCTCTTCACATCACCAAGTCGGCTCAAGAATGAAAGAACATAACCCAACAAAGGTGGCGATCCAAGAAGTTGGCCTCAAACAAACTCGAGTTAACAAACAATAAATAAATATTATTTATTATCCATGTGACTTGTCTCTTCACCATCAGATGTCTCTAATAAAATAAATAGCCGATAAGGCTATATTTAATTTTATTGCTTGATAATCGGGCTGGAAGATGAAACTCGACACTGCCAACATCAACACTCCCTCTCAGCTAGGGAGGAATACTTCTAGCTATCACATGTCATGGAGTCTCTCAACATGACACCCATAATGGCTACACCCATATGTGGAAAGAGCTCATCACGGAGTCACTCAACGTGATATTTTCCATCATGGCTACTCCCATACATGGAAAGAACATATGCACAAGTGCCCATCACAGAGTCACTCAATGTGATGTCGTCATCTCATCATGACGTCCACCATGGCTACTCACAGAGGGTGGATAAACATAAGTACAAGGAAATCATCAGAGAGTCTCTCAACGTGATGTTGTCATGGAGTCACTCAACATGACATCCACCATGGCAACTCCTAGAGGGTGGAAACAAGGGCTTTCACCTCAAATTTCTCTCGCAGAGAAAGATGCACTAACAAGGGATTTCACCTCAAATTTCTCTCGCAGAGAAAGATGCATTAACAAGGGCTTGCACCTCAAATTCCTCTGTCTCAGAGGAAAATGCACTAACAAGGGCTTACACCTCAAATTCCTCTATCTCAAAGGAAAATGCATTAACAAGGGCTTACACCTGAAATTCCTCTGTCTCAAAGGAAAATGAATTAACAACAGATCTTCATGATGGTGGGACTCCCTTTGAAGCTCCAAGTACTAGCATCAACCTCCTGATCTCCTCGTCCAAGATTGCTTTTGATGAATTGTCAGACTCCCTCTGAATGTAAGTTCCTCCTCTTTGAAGAAATTGATCGCAAAGACAACATGAATAGGTTCTTCCTCTTCGAGAGATGTCTTTAGCCACCAGCTCAGTCCCATGGCTACAAGCTAAGACTCCAAGCTTGATCATTTCTCTAGTCGGCAAGACTTCCGACTTCCTCATAGGATGCCTCAAGCTTTTCCTCTCTATGCAATCTCTCATCACCCTTTTGCTTCTCGATCCGTCCTGGAAGCATTTTAGAGAGAGATTACTAATAGTTAAAACTACCTCAAAAAAATACCAATTCTAGAATCATACATGATTCACTATCCCAATGTTATAACATGAATTAATAACTACATAAAAGATTCATGAACATTATTCAAGGGTATGAAATACTTATCTCTTTATATCTAAACTTCCTCACAATCCACCAATTATTCTTTAGAAAAAAGAAACCTTTTGAACTGACATTAGAACTTGGCTCCTTTTGAGATGTCCCTATGTCAATTTTTGTAGAAGAAACGAATTGAGTAGGCCTTGATTTGCAATCTCAAGCAAAGTGACCATACTTGTCACACCTAAAACATTGAATGTGAGAGAAGTCCTTCGGTTCAGGGGGAGAATCTAGTTCTTTGTTTCTATACCTCTTTCTTCCTTTGCCTCTTCCTCTAGAAGTATGTGTAGCAAGAACTTGATTTTCTACATCATGATGGTTCCACCCAATTCCTCTTGTTGCCAACCTAGACTCTTCTTGAATACAACCAGCTCGAAGACGATCAAACTTGGGTAACTTTGATCTCCCACTGATGCTTTGAATAAAGGGTTCCCAAGTATGAGGAAGACCATTAAGTGCCATCATAACAAGATCTTGATGCACAATTATATCCCCAATAGTGCTCAACTAATTTTTCAAATCAACAAACTTCATAAAGAATGAGATGACCGAATCATCTTTATCCATTTTTACATGGAGAAGTTGTCTCAAAGCAAGGGCTCTAATTGTGTTGTTGATCTCAAACAATCCTTTTAGAGTATCAAACATTTCTTTAGTTGTCTTCAACTTGGAGATGACTGGTACTAGGTGATCCATCACATAGTCTATAATGATCTTTCTAGCCTTCGTGTCATTTTTCTTCCACTGGATACTCTCAATATCATCGGAAGGCTCAGGCATAACACTTTCCACGAAATCAAGAAGATCATTCTCCTCTAATGCAATAAGTACCCTAGGTTTCCAAGAGTTGAAGTTTGTGGCTCCATCAAGTCTATCTTCTACCTTGACACTGATCACCATCTTCTTTTTTCACACAAAATTCACTTTCAAAGATCTTCCCTAAGGTCTGAAATAATTTGCAACCTTCGATCTACAATACTTTATCTTCAAGATCTCTCCTAGATGAAAAATAGACTGCTTAACAAATCTAATCAGATCTTTTCTTAGACCCACTCTAATACCATGTTAGTTTTAGGATCAAAATTAAGTTAAGCAAAAACACAAAATAATAAACAATAGAACACAACACTTTTACACTGGGAAAACCCTCCTTCTTGAGGCAGAAAACCCCAGCAACAATATATATCTTATATATTGAATAATGAATCCAAATTCACTTTTACAAAGAGGCCAAATACAAGGCTGAATGTAAGCACCACACTTGATGCAAACACAAGATAATATATAACTCCTTGCTGATGTTAATATCAATCTCTCTTGATGATGAACCCAGCCTCCTTTTAGATTTCGATCAACACTTGATAAACTCCCACTTGGATAGAAACGAACTATGAATGAATGATATGAACAAACAACATCACATATATATGTATACAAGACAAAGAGAGGGGCACCAACCATCATGTCTCTTCACATCACCAAGTTGGCTCAAGAATAAAAGAACATAACCCAGCAAAGGTGGCGATCTAAGAAGTCGGCCTCAAAAAAACTCGAATTAACAAACAAACAATAAATATTATTTATTATCCATGTGACGTGTCTCTTCACCATCAGATGTCTCCAATAAAATAAATAGCCGATAAGGCTATATTTAATTTTATTGCTTGATAATCAGGCTGGAAGATGAAACCCGATGCTGCCAACATCAACAATGAAGAACACAGTATTTTCTTTTAAATCTTGTAAATTTTGGGAAATCCAATAACACTATGCACATTTTGTATGACAATTTTCTAATGATAAATTGAATTAAAATATTTGGAAGATATTAAACAATTAGAAAACATAGTTTTATTACAATCTTGGTTCTATGAAAAATTAATACAATGTGCATGCACCTTTTTTAAATAAAAACAACAAAGGTCACAATTGATTGTATTTGAATCAAGGTTGTACAATTTAATGAAATTGTTCAAGTGTTGAATTAAGAGGAAAAGAATGATTACTTTTCAAATTGAGAATATAACGCTATACCCTCAATCTTAGAGTGTACATAGGGTTATGATTAAAGTCTGCTTGTGGCTACCTACTGTGTGCATAGGGTTATGAATAGTCAACTTATGGCTACCTTAACTCTTAATAATGATATATGATCATTATCATATTCTTATTTAAATATTTAGGTTGTCCTATATATCATATTTAAGTTTCCAAGTAGGCCTAGGTGGTAGCCAAGGCATAATTAGGTATATGCAGGAGATAGAGATAAGTTTATTATCATCATATTGTGAATTATGTTCTCATTGGAGATATTTGGAGGTTTCCCCCATCGATGTGACTTTTTATTCTTAGTTATTATCAAGTATTTATAAAATATTCTATATTATATTCCTCTTTTGTGCAAGTTGTTTTATTACAAGTGGTATCAGAGCAAGATCTTGCCACCACGAAGACAAGATACAAGGCAATTTTTTTAATATTGGAGGTCATTTTGATAAGCACATATCTCCCAAACTTTGGTGATTTTTTCTTAATTTGTTTAGAGTTTTTTAAGCAAATATTAAAGCTTTTATAGTCCAAATTGCAGAGAAATTGAATTAGTACTTGAAATCATGAATAAATATGGTATACATGAAAGTACGAATGCGGATTTTTGTATGTTTTGCTTCAGTGAATCAAAGTTTTATCCGATGTATACTACCAGACAAAAAAATGCTTTATTAGCATGGCAGTTAAAAGGTCTTTTTTGGTCTTTTGAAAAAAATTGATGCCAGTCTTCTTGGATGGCGATCTGAATATTGTAAATTCTCATATTTTATATAATATAATATATATAGGCTCTAAGCCTTTTGCTTAAAAAAAAAGATCTAGGACCTAGTAAGTTGCAATAAAATTTTTAGATTATTTGGATTTGATTTGTGTGAATTATTGCAAATTTATTTTTTTCATGATGATGGGGCCTACAACAAGAGGCAAAAAGAAAGCTATCACACCTAGAAAATCTCTAGATAAGGATGATGTAGAAATAGAGGATATTAATCCTAATGAGGACAACAACAAGGTTAAGGAAGAAATTTTGTCAATGAGAAAGGAGATGATTGAGGGAATTTTGTTGGTGAAGAAGGAGATGCAAAGGAATATGAATGAACTATATTCACTTATTTATGGTATGAAATATAAGGGAGAAGATTCACATCATAAGGTGGTGAAGAAGGAGATGCAAAAGGTGATGAATGAACTAAATTCACTTATTTATGGTATGAAATATAAGGGGGGAGATTCACATCATAAGGTGGAAGATAATGCTTCTATGGGATATGCATTTTTTGGGCTTGACTTAGATCTCAAAAAGGATCAACACTCAAATAATCTTATGCCTAGGAATCTCATACCAAAGTTGGACATGAGAAAGTTTTATTGCAAGGATCCAACCAATTGCCTTTGCCAAATGGATCATCTCTTTGATCTTCACCATGTTCCAATTCAATAGAAGGTGGCAATAGCATCATTATACTTGGAACCAAACTAGAATTTATTTGGTATCACTAATTATGTGAATGGAAGAAAAAGAAGGGTTGTATGGTCGCATGGTAGTTTTTCAAGAGGAACTTGCTACCCATTATGGAGATAATTTTATGGATAGCTACTTCTTCTAACTCAAAAAATTAAAGAAAAAAGGAATAGTCAAGGACTATACCCATCAATTTCAAACCTTTTTTCTAAGAGTGGAGGATGTTACAAAATAAATTTTAAAGGAATTATTTCTAGGAGGTGTAAAGGAACACATAAAATATGAGGTACATTTGTTCATATCACAATCCTTGTCCCAAGTGATACTTATGGCAAGACAAGTTGAGGAAATATTTTGGGAAATAGGTGAAAAGGGCTTGTAAATATAAGAGAAAGGAGCTCTCCTACACAATCATTGCCTTAGCCTACCAAGTTGACTCCACAAAAAGATGAAAAGAAGAGAGAAAAAGGATTATGTTTTATTCTAAAAACAAATCATAAATGTGTTGAAAATAAATTATTCTACATTGAAGGTCCAAACGAGGAAGAATTAATAGTAAGAGGAAATGAGTTAAAAGAGGAATCTAGAGGTACTCGCCCAATCATTTCTTTTCATTCTCTTGCTAGTTTTAGTGTCCCTCAAACTCTCAAAGTGGTTGGTTTTCTAAAGGAGAGAATTACAATGTATATTGACTTAGGAAGCACTCACAACTTCATTAACAAGAAGTTAGCTAAACATCTAAATTATTTTATATATCTTTCTCTAGAATTCCATGTCCAAATTGTTGATGGGGGTAAATTGTTGATGGGTGTATGTTAGTTCAAGAAAATTCCATAGCATTAAATTAACCATGGGGGAATATCAACTTGATTTCCCAATGTTTGTTATTCAAATGGATGCAATAGATATAGTACTGGGAGTATAATGGCTCACTAATTTAGGAACAATTGAGATGAAATTTTAGGATCTATTCATGAGATTTCACTTAGAAGGAAAGACATTGGAGCTAAGAGGGTTGTGTGCAAATTCCCCACAGATGGTAAGCTCTCATCAAATACAAAACTTTATTAAGAATGGAGTTGATGGATTTGTAATCTAGTTCTATCCATTAACAACCTGCCAATCAAATGCTCCTACCCATCCAAATATCCAAGCAATTCTAGATCATCACCTAATGGTTTTTGGATATATGCCTAAATGATTGCCTCTTAAGAGGTATCATATATACAAAAAAGTGAGATTGAAAATATAATTCAAGAGATGCTAGAGGCTAGTAATATTAGGCATAGCCAAAGTTCTTACTCCTATCCTATGGTGATGGTGTGTAAGAAGGATCAAACATGGTTCATGTGTCTAGACTATAGAGTGCTCAACATGTACACCATCAAAGATAAGTTTCCTATTCTAGTCATTGATGGTTTACTAGATGAATTGAATGGAGCTATATTTTTTACAAAACTAGATCTTAGATTAGGTTATCACCAAATACAAATTAAGGAAGAGTATATTCCCAAGATAGCATTTAGGCCTCATGATGGTCATTATGAGTTTATCATGAAGTCATTTGGTCTTACAAATGTTCCATCTATATTTTAAAGCTTGATGAATTCCATCTTTGAGAAATTTATGAGGAATTGTGTATTAGTGTTCTTTGATGATATATTAGTTTATAGCAAGACACAAGAAGAACATTATGACCATGTAGATCAAGCATTACAAGTTCTCAAAGATCACCAACTCTATACTAAGCCTTCCAAGTGTGATTTTGGTCTCAAAGAGGTGGAGTTCTTGGGACACATGGTGTCTCATGAAGGATTTAAGGTTGAACCTAAAAAATTGCTATCATAGATGGCCTATTCTCAAAACCAATACAAAATTTAAGGGTTTCCTAGGACTCACTAGATACTATAAGAGATTTGTGAAGAACTATGGTTGTATAGTAGTACCCCTCAAAACTCTATTGAAGAAGGGTTATTTTCAATGGAATAAGTTAGCTAATACAAATTTAAGAGATTGGAAAAGGTTATGTGTACTACTCTAGTTCTAGCCACTCTAAGTAAGGATTTTATTATGGAGTGTGTTGCTTCAAGTAATGATATAGGTGCAGTTGTCATGCAGGAGGTAGGCACATTGCTTTTGATAGTAATCAATGGGTAATCTAAATCAACTCAAACCCATTTATGAGAAGGAAATGCTAACTATTCTTCTTGCAATAAAGCAATGGAGGTCATATCTAATGGGTAGACACTTCAAATTTAAGATTGATCAAAATATTTTCTAGAGCAAAGATTATCTTCTAAAGAGAAATAAAATAATTCACTAAGATGTTGGACTATGACTTTGAGATTATATATAATAAAAGGATAATGTTTTGGTAGATGCATTATTTATGAGGGGTGAGAAGGATGAGGCAATATTTAAATAATACAAGTTGATTGGGTGGAAGAAGCCAAAGCGGAGTGGAAAAATGATGTTGCTACAAGGAATCTCATTCAACAATTGCAAATTGATCCTAGTAGTTCAAATAAGCTTTGTTGGAAGGGAGATGCTCTATGGTATAAAGAGAGATTATAACTATGCAAGAGTTCCAATCTCAAACACAAGATTTTAGAAGAGCTTCATGGTTCTCCAAATTTGGAGTCATTTAGGATTTTTGAAGACGTATCATCAAATCAAGCAATTTTTTTTAGGAATGACTTAAAGGTGATGTTCAACAATTTGTGGAATAACATTTGGTATGTCAAATAAATAAAGGGGAGACAAATAAGAAACCTGATCTTTTGCAACCCTTAATTATTCCTAGCCAACAAGGGGAAGAGGTCTCCATGGACTTAATCATAGGGCTTCCAAGATCTAAAGGTAAGAATTTCATCATGGCAACTTAGTGGACCACCTCACTAAATATACCCATTTTGTTACATTATCTCATCCTTTTATAGAAAGTATAGTGGAAAAAGCATTTTTGGAGAATATACAAAAGCTACATGGTACACCTTCAGTTAGTGTCAATGATTGTGATCCTATCTTTGCTAATAAATTTTGGACATATTTATTCTTTTGTTTAGGACTCAATTGGATCATAGATCTTCACACCATCCTCAATCTGATGGGAAAACTAAGGTTTTCAACAAGTTCTTGGAAGGGTGCCTCAGTTGTTTCACTTTAGATAAGTATTCTCAATGGGTAGATTGGCTACCACTAGTAGAATGGCGGTATATCACTTCTTTTTGTAGTTAATAAAAATGTCTCCATTTATATCACTATATGGATACCATCCTCCATCCATCACATCATCATTGAGGGTGACACCAAGAGTTCAGGATGTGGAGAACTACATACATCATCAACAACAAGTACTTTCAAGACTTAAGGAGAAGCTAGCCATGGCACAAAATCAAATGAAACAGTAGGTTTCCCAACACCATAGTGAAAGGATTTTTGAAGTTGGGGACTAGGTTTTCTTGAGATCGTGGCCTTATAACCAAATATCCTTGAAGAAACAAAGAACAAAAAATTGTACCCAAAATATTATGGTCCATAACAAATCATGTAAAAGATAAGCAATGTCACCTACAATCTTGAGTTACCTCCAAAAATAAAAATACATCCAATTTTTCATGTTTCCTATTTGAGGAAAGTTATTGGGTGTAATATCCCCACATAAACAATATTACCAAAGCTAGATGAAGAAAAAAGAATCATATTGGAGCCAAAGTTAATTCTTCAAACACACACAAAGAAGTTGAGGACTAGAACCCTCACCGAGTATCTCATTCACTAGAAGAATTTACTAGTTGAAGATGTTGCATGGAAGGATAAATAGTTCATCCAGAAACATCCACACTTGATTAGCATTGAAGACAATGCTTCTCTAAAGTGGGGGGGCATGTCATGCCCTTAATCTTAAAGTGTATGCAATGTTATAAGTAGTCGACTTGTGACTACCTAATGTGTGCATAGCGTTATGAGTAGTCAACTTGTGGCTACCTTAACTCTCAATTATGTTATATGATTATTATTATGATCAACTTGAAAAAATATAATTATGATTAAAAAAATTAATAGTATATAAAAGAACGTCAAATTAAGAGTATATAAAAGAACTCTATCAATTTGACAATCTCCCCAAGGTATTTTTATATACTATTAGTCCTTAACAAACATAAATCAAAATAAATGGTGAATCAAAAAGTAAAAGTGTGAGATCAACAAGATTAGATTTGCAAGCTATAGGATTGATCCACATGACATTAAATTGATCTATGAACCAAACCATAGTTGATCATAGATGTGTACAAAATCTTAAAACAATGAACACAACTAAATTTTCCATTTGTTGTATTAAGATGACATGATTTGTACCATATCAAGTTATATTCCTCCTTGAAATCTTATAAAGTACCCTAAAACCCTAACATTTCATTTTTCTATTTTTAACATTAGTTCAATTTTCTAGTACCAATGCTCACTTAAATTGGTTTACATTGAGTTGCATGTGTTTTATTTGATTAACCTAAATTAAGTTTAAGGAAATGTTATTTATTTTACTCATCTAAAAATTTAACATTCTTAAATATTTTATGATTCCTTACACTCTTCTGCTTTCTTCAAATTGAACCTTTAACTTCAAATATTATTATCTAAAGGATTAAGAATTTACTTGCAAATAATTTTAATTTAAATTATAAAACTATTTCTATACTATTTTAATCACTTAACTCAAAGTTTTAATTAACTCTTTTTATAAAACCACAATCTAATTTTAATATTTTATTTTTGTTTCTTTATATTTGTGTTCATTTAATTAATTATTTAATCATGAACAATAAACAATCACTATACATTCTCTCAACACCCAGCTCCAATAACTTTTCAATATAATTATTTAAAATTTTAAAATTTAATCTAATTAATTTATTGTTTTTTGCTTGATAAAAATGGTTGTGAAGGGCCACACCCTTAATATTAGTGAGGGAATTTTAGCATGACCTGCACCAAATGAGTTCACAAAGGGGGGGACCTCATCCCCACAAATCCAATCCAAGAAACCCTTAAACATGCAAAAAGTGGAAAGCAAATAAGAACATAACTAAAATACCTCATAAGAGGTGACAACAAGATCCCCTCCCAAAACATAAATGCGCCTACAAAAAAGACTCCAATAGTCCACTAACAAACTGAGAGAAACCAACACAAACTATAGAATCAGAATCCTCACAAATGGGAAATACGGTAAACCACTAATACCACCATAGAAACTAGAGCTACGAATATATTCCACATTTGGAATGGGAGCATAGTTTCATGTTGAAAGTTAACTCATTCTTCCTTCTCCTTTGCACCACTATCCAATTTCCCTTTGTGGACTATGCAATATTATCCACATCTGAACTCTCCAAGGAATTTTTCCCTTTCCTAAGGGATCAAAATTCTAACTCTTTTGACTGGTCTTCCACCTCTCCAATTGAACTACTCTCCTTGGCCTCCTTATCGCCATTCCTAGGTTTACTCTCGAATTTTATGGTGAAGATTTTTGTTTGCCATCAAAGGATTGCTTTGAGGCAGCCAAGGATTTGTCCTAGTGGCAAGAAACTTCTTTTTCCACTGAATAATGGTGGGGTGAGACATATTTCCACCATGCACCTAAGCTATCATTCTAATGTTTAGAACATTGGGCAGCGATGTGGCTAGTATTGAAAAAATCTTCGACCGCGAAAGTGAATACCCTCATAATCTATAATTTGACTCCAACACCCATTTGTAGTTCTAAGGGATATATCAACAAGAAGATCTTTGGTGAGATTAATCTCAACTATAATCCTTGCATAAGTGTTATGCAGATAATTACTTGGCCCTTCATCAACCCCCAAGAATTTTCCCAATGAGTTCCCAATTGCTTCAAAACAAGAGTCAAACCAAAACTGTAGTGGAAGATTCATGAGCCTTACCCAAATCGGAGTCGCTGAGAAATATTCACACGATAGGTTGAAGGAACAGTGCCATGGTTTTAGCATCAATAGATGTTGCTCATAACTCCATTGGTAATCACATAAGACCGTGTGGCGAACAAGAATATTGTCGAAAACCACCACAAAGAACCCTCACACACAAGGATAAATTTGTAAATCACCAACTAATATGGGTCACTAGGTCTCCTAAATCCATTGGTGTAACATGGAAAGGCTCGACCAAAACCCTTGGAAGCAACCAATCAAACCCTTTTTGGCAAAAAGATCTTCATTTTCTACCACTTCCCGTAAAATTTCCTCATTGAAATCTACTGTTAAAGATATCTTGGCAAATTGGAGAGGCCTGTTCACTTGAGGGAGACCCCAATCCTTAGCAGGTATACCACCATTCTTCACCAAATCCACCACTGCAATCCCCCCAACCACCTCAAAAAAAAGACCCCCATAGTTTGATCTATCCCCCACGTGGCCTTGAAACAGTTTCCCACCATTGAAACCTCTAGGGATTTGTTGCCCATCGCCATTGCAAGAAAACCTAGTCACAGGAGCTAAAAAGGTATGTAGAGTCGACATCACAAGAGTATTATAATTTTAAAAAAAAATCTATTTACTTTTTGTTTTAATTTGATTATTTTTAATGGCCACCTATTTTTTAAAGAAAATCAAATAATAGAATAATTAAGTCAGGAGGCTTCCTACAGTCGTAGCTATAGGATGTTAGGCATCCGTATACACAAAAATGCATCCTTAAATCATGATTTTAATATTTAATTATCACCGTATATAGCACACATGTTGACTGAAAACCATCTTTTGCACTTCTGCCATTACCCACCACACGCACTATGTTGCAACCACACAACATTTTTACCACCGTTGAATCTTTACAAGCACAACAAATAAGAAAAGATTGTGAAACAGTTAGAGATAATGTTACGATTTGAAGTTGAGATAATGTTACGACATTCGATCTTGAACATAATATAATATATTATAATCTACTTCATTAATATAATATAATAATAATAATAATTAAACATATTATTATAAACAAAAAAAAAAATACTAATAATAACTATACTATATATATAATAAACTTAAAATAACAACAAACAAATTAATAGTTATATTATAGAATATAAGTATTATTATATAGATTAAAAAATACTATAACCATTAGTATGTTATAATATAATAATCATATAATAATAAACCATAATATATAATAATGTTAATATAATAACTACATATAAATACAACCCTGTAACTATAATTATATTGATAGTTATAGGGTTATACTAATATATACTATACTATTATAATTATATCGTAATATATAATATATAATAATAATATAATTATATTAAAAAATATAGATTATTTTAATAAGATTAATGAGAAATTATAGGATATAAGATAGATTTATATTTATAATAATAATTAAATATTAACTAATATAAAATCTTATATATAATAATATTAATGTAATCTTACATATATTATATGAATAATTAATATATAATAATTCACTACCATGTTAATTAATAATATTACATCATTAATATAAGTTAAATATAAATGAAATTATATTAAACGCTTTAAAAAAAAAAATCTATTGAACTTTATTTATAAAGATTATTTAATAAGACCCCTTTAAAATAGGTTACTTTTCCCTCCACTTAATACCCTTTCCCATCAGTTTTTCGCATATAATTATTACTCTTTCTTTTCTTTTTCAAATGTATTGGACTAAGAAGAAAATAGGGAGAGGGTTAGTCGCACCCTAACTTGGCTTCTAATTCCTACGAAATTTCAAATCACTCCCATTTTTTACAGCAGCTTACTTGGCAAGTCTCTGCTTATAACTCAGGCCACATCATCAAATATGATGCCACACGCGCTTTTGTCAAGGTGTCCCAAAAGGCCCAAAAAAATAGTGAGACCAATTCTCGTGCATTACATCATGAGTAGTTGAGCGCTGATGTGGTATCACATGATTGGTTGTTTTTTAGATCAAAAGCATACATTTTGTTTAATTATGGGTAGTCAAATCACAACTATTGGACATTATATAAACAACTATTGGGTATTATATTTACGATTGAGTGCGCGACTATTGGACCCCGCACGACTATTGGGCCCTCTCCCTATATCAGATTACAACATATTTGAAGAACAAAACCGAAACCGGAGGTAGTGGTGCCTACAAAGGTCATCGAGGATTCTCAGCTTTAAAACTTTTATCTAGACAAGTCAATAAACACCTTTTTATTAAACTTTTATTTTGACAGGTCAATAAATACCTTTTTTTCTTGGGTACTGGTTAACATTTTAATTCAACATTTATCATTCGACTGCCTCAATTGAATTATTAACTCTCTATTTTAATAATATATTAATTTTATAAATTAATTAAAACTGAACTTATATGGATTATACAATGATGGTCTGAAGTAATTCTTAGATGTTAATGATTTGTGCTACTGCCTAATTTTTCTTTTCTGTGGAAGTTCTATTTTACAGCTTTTCTTGCAACTCTCTGCAGAGAAGTAGAACTAGGATAATTAGAATCTTTGCCATTTTTATTGACTTCCTCTGAACATTGCAGCTACGAAGCTCGGCTGGTAAAGACCGTTGTGAATGATCTGAGAAAGACATTGGACAGAGTGCCGTTCGAAGTTGCCAAGCATCCAGTGGGAACGGACAACATGAAAAATGCCCTCATTCAGAAATTAAATCTCAATGCAGTGGAGGAGGTGGTTAAAGCTGGAATCTGGGGTATTGGTGGTATTGGAAAGACCACAGTTGCCAAGGCCGTGTACAATCAAGTTTATGGTGATTTTGACGCTGCTTCCTTTCTATTTAATGTCAGCGTCACTACTGAAAACCCCACAAGCCTTACAAATTTGCAGAAACAAATTCTCAAAGATTTATCCAAATATGATGGAGAAGTGCCCAGTATTGATGATGGCAAAACTTTGTTCAAAGATCGTTTGGGAAGAAAACGTGTGTTGCTTATTTTGGATGATGTGGATGCTGTTGTACAATTGGATGCTTTGGTTGGGGATTGGCTGGCTCCTGGCAGTAGAGTCATTATCACTTCTAAAGATAAACACATTCTCAATCTTGCTCGGATTTCATCCGAATGCATCCAGGAAATGACTGGATTGGAGATAAATGAAGGTCTCCAGTTATTTAGTTGGCACGCTTTTCTTAGAGCATCTCCCAGTCCCGGTTTTGAAGATCTGTCCAGAAGAATTGCAGAAGCTTGTAAAGGGCATCCTCTTTCTTTGGAAGTGATTGGATCCTTCTTGTATGATAAGCAAGATAACATAGGTTACTGGACTGAAGCTCTTCAAAACATTACACTTAACCAAGACATTCACAACAGACTCTACATCAGTTACAGTGCTCTTTGTGATGAGGAAAAAGAAATATTTGTCGACATTGCTTGCTTTTTCATTGGAGAACATAAAACATTGCCCATTGTTTTCTGGAAATCCTTGTACAAAAAGGTAGACACTGCTTTATATAATCTTTCGATGAAGTTGTTGATAAAGATTGATGATGAAGGTGTCTTTGATATGCATGACCATTTGCGAGATATGGGGCGGACCATTGCTGAAAAAGAAAAAGAGGGTACGCGGCTATGGGAGGCTGCCAATTTAAGCACCATATCCAACAACATCATATGCTCTCGCCTTTGGCTCAATGGAGGCAATCCACAAAGGTTAAAAATGTTGTACCAACCTGGTCTTTGCTATCTTCATTTGCAAAATTTGCCCATTGAGGGTATGACAGAAGACACGCTAGCCATGCTTCCTCCAAGTTTGATATGGTTAAGGTTGGAACATTGTCACTCTGCAACTGGTATGAATAGAGCAATAAAGAAGATCCTTACAGCAACAAGGAAGACGTGTAGAGCACTAAGGAAGCCACGACACTCCAGATCTGGGGGTAACATTAGGCAATTGAAGATTATGCAACTAAAAGATATCAACAACCTCTCTATCTCATCCCTATTTTCACTTCCTAATATACAGCTGCTCCAGCACTTGGATTTGGAAGAGCATTTAAGCTTAAAAAACCTCCCTGATACTATTGGCAACTTGTCACAGCTGCAGCACTTGGATTTGGGAGGGTGTGAGTGCTTAAATAACCTCCCTGATACCATTGGCAACCTGTCACAGCTGCAGCACTTGGACTTGAAAAGTTGTAAAAGCTTAAAAAATCTCCCTAATACTATTGGCAACTTGTCACAGCTGCAGCACTTGGACTTGGGATGGTGTGATAGGTTAAATAACCTCCCTGATACGATTGGCAACCTATCACAGCTGCAGTTCTTAGCATTGGGAAGGTGTAGAAGCTTAAATAACCTCCCTCATACAATTGGCAACCTGTCACAGCTGAGGCATTTGGACTTGGGATGGTGTGAAAGGTTAAATAGCCTCCCTCATACCATTGGTAACCTATCACAACTGCAGCACTTGGACTTGAGATGGTGTGATAGGTTAAATAACCTCTGTGATACCATTGGCAACCTGTCACGACTGCATCATTTGTACTTGGGATGGTGTGATCGGTTAAATAACCTCCCTGACACCATTGGCAACCTGTCACAGCTGCAGCACTTGGAGTTGACAGGCTGTAAAAGCTTAAGTAACCTCCCTGATACAATTGGCAACTTGTCACAGCTGCAGCACTTGGACTTGGGAGCAAATGGAAGCTTAAATAACCTCCCTGATACCATTGGCACCTTGTCACAGCTGCAATACTTGTACTTGGGATGGTGTGATAGGTTAAATAACCTCCCTGATACCATTGGCAACCTGTCACAGCTGCAGCACTTGGACTTGGGAAGGTGTGATAGGTTGAATAACCTCCCTGATACCATTGGCAATCTGTCACAGCTGCAGCACTTGGGCTTGGGAAGGTGTACAAACTTAAATTGCCTCCCTGATACCATTGGCAACCTGTCACAACTGCAGCACTTGGACTTGGGATGGTGTGATAGGTTAAATAACCTCCCTGATACCATCGGCAATCTGTCACAGCTGCAGCACTTGGACTTGGGATGGTGTGATGGGTTAAATAACCTTCCTGATACCATTGGCAACCTATCACAGCTGCAACACTTGGACTTGGGATGGTGTGACGGGTTAAATAACCTCCCCGATACCGTTGGTAACCTGTCAAAGCTGCAGCACTTGTACTTGGGATCATGTGAGAAGTTAGGTAACCTCCCTGATACCATAAGCAACCTGTCACAGATGCAGCACTTGGACTTGAGAGGCTGTAGAAGCTTAAATAACCTCCTTGGTACCATTGGCAAACTATCACAGTTGTCACAGCTGCAACACTTGGACTTGGGAGGGTATGAAAGCTTAAATAACCTTCCTGGTACTATTGGTAGCCTATCACCACTGCAGCACTTGTATTTGGGTGGGTGTATAAGCTTAAATAACCTCCCTGATACAATTGGCAACCTGTCACAACTGCAACACTTGGATCTGAGAGGGTGTGGAAGCTTAAATAGCCTCCCATATACCATTGGCAACCTTTCACAATTGGAGCACTTGAACTTGCAAGGATGTGTAAGCTTAAAAGACCTCCCTCCTACTGTTGGCAACCTGTCACAGCTGCAGCACTTGAACTTGGAAGGGTGTGTGAGCTTAAAAAACCTCCCTGGTACTGTTGGAAACCTGTCACAACTGCAGCACTTGAACTTGGAAGGGTGTGTAAGCTTAAATAATCTGCCTGGTACTGTTGGCAACCTGTCACAGCTGGAACACTTAAACTTGGAAGGGTGCGTAAGTTTAAAAAACCTCCCTGGTACTGTTGGCAACCTGTCACAGCTGCGGCACTTGAACTTAGAAGGGTGTGTAAGCTTAAATAACCTCCCTCATACAATTCAGAACCTGTCACAACTGCAGGACTTCGACTTTGAGATGCTTCCTCAGCTGTAGCATTGAAGGATTCTAATGGAGCTTCAGGTGTTGCCAAACAGAAATTAAAACATTCTTAATCCTTTTACATGGTAAGTAAATATTAAATTTTTATTTTTCATTGAAATTTTAATAAAATTGAGTGCTGAGAGAGTATTAAATAGAATTGCCTAACAGGCTCAAAATTATTGTCACGTTTATTCTACAGAACAGGGAATGCACTCCATGCTCTCTGGGATGAATCTGCACTTTACACGTCTTGTTATTTGAGCTGCTTTAGTGAATGCTATATTAAATTCTCTCTCATGATGTAATGGCAAGCGAATTTAGTTTTCCTATATTTGCACGAAATTACAAAATGATGCATTACAATTTTCTTAGGACATGTTTTGTGGCACTTTTTAGTTTCAGTTCATAGGCAGGTATACTATAGCATCCATTAGATGCATTTTTTAATAATACATCTAATCAATCAGATTTTCATTTAAGAATTAAACAATTTAACTTAAAAACTCTAATGTTTAAATTTATCAAATTTAAAAACTCTAATGTTTAAATTTATCAAATTTTTCATAAATTACAAATAACTAATTTGAACTTCTTGTAGTGTTGTTTGTCTATCCACCAATTACATTTAAAAAAAATACTGCATCAAACATTAGAAATTTGAAATTCTGGAAGCCACCTGTCCTATACGCTTCTAAATCTTGCTAGGGCAACGGCAGATAGGGCAATACCAGGTAGGACAACTTGTGGGTTTGTGTTGAGAGGTTTCAAATCTTGAGTGGACAGCTGTGGATCCTTGCTGCTGTTGCAAAAGCATTCAAGGTAAACCAAAGCTGGAGGAGCCGCCACCTTCTGAACCTGAAACAGCAGCTGTGACATCTTGTGTGCTTATCAGTTCCATTCTCGGAGTGAACAGCTATGGCAATGCTATTGTTGTTATTATTATTGGTGATTAATTTGGTGAGGCTCCAACCAATATAAATTGAAGTTCTGGTAGGCATACAGTACATAGCGGCGCCTGCAGTGGGGGTTGGCAAGAGAGGCTCAGATTGTGGGTTGACCACCATGAGGTGATAATTGGCACTTGTGCTCATCGGCTGCAGCATCCAAAACCCCCTTGGCGTCATGTTAATGTGAGTAAGATGTGTGATGCTGTTGGCTAGCTTCAAGTGCCACAGCTACATGGAGCCTGTCATCTTCTTTAAACAGATCTTCTCCAAATCTCTTTCTCAATTTCACTTCATCCAAATTGTGATCTACTGTTCTGAGGGATCCTTCGCTCATGTTGCTGAAAATGCTTGATCAGCTATGCTTTCTCAGCTTTAGGGGAACTCTCTTACAGGTCCCATTCCTGACCTTTCAGGCCTAGTTAATTTGAAGAGCATTTTTTAGATCATAATCTGTTTTCTGGTTCTATCACTGGGTCTCTTGCTAGTCTACATCATCTGAAAGTTATTGTTTGGTCATATAATTTATTGAGTGATGAGATACCCAAGATATGGTGAGTCTAAAGAAATTGTATGTTCTTCAATTGGAAAATTATAGGATTTATGGCATTATTCCTCTTTTTAATCAGTCTGCTATGAAGGTATTTAATGTGCCTGATAATGAGCTCAGAGGAACAATACCCAGTACTGCGGCTCTGTCTGTTTTGAATGCTTCTTTCTTAGAAATCCAAGACTCTGTAGGAGCCCATTGGGCAAGCACTATCATATACTTTTAGCACCTCCTTCACAAGCTAATGTTGTTGTTATAAGCTCTCTGTTACAGGAAGATTTAAGGCTGTTGATGACGACTACGAAAAACCTAACTGGGGGGAAGATAGCAGGGATTGTGGCAGGATCCAACGTGTTGCTATTGGCCATGTTGTTTGTTGTTTTTCCTTTTAGCCAAAAACAAAGGAGAAACAAGAGGATGAGGCAGAGAAAAATGCAGGAGAAAAGCTTTCAGCTGAAGACAATGGGTTTGGCCAGTTTTATGATAATTTTAAGGCCATTTGGACAGACAAACTGAAGGGTGGGATTCGAATGTTCTGTGGAAAAGAAATCCAGATGTATGCTTCAGAGGATGTGCTTTGTGCATCTGCTAAAATCATGGGTAGGGGAACCGTGGGGACTACTCCAAGGCAGTGATGTAGAATAAGACAATTGTAACAGTGAAGAGATTGAAGAATTTTAATAATATATATGGAGATGGTCGGCAAGCTCGGAAATGAGAATATGGTTAGTCAGAAAGGTTATTTTCACTCTAAGAAGGAGAGGTTTCTGGGATATGATAATTATCCCAATAGAAATCTCTTTTCTCTTATACATGGTAACTGCATTGTCCCAAATGGCTGCTCTGGTTCATATTATTGGTTATCTTCTCATAAAAATTTTAAATTCATCAGCACAAATGAAATTTACATAGTCAAGAGTTTTGACTGCAAAACTGATATTACTTTTGGTCCTCATTTCACATAAAGAAATTCAAAGATTGTTCGTAGAAACTTGCAGAGGGACATAATGTGCAAGTTTAAGTAAAACAACAGAGTCACAGACTATAAGATCACTTATTGTTAAATTGAGGTTACCTTTAGCAATGTCCTTCAAAATACTGATCTCAACAGTTGAAAATATTTATAATTTGATAACTTATATCAACAGTTAGAAAATATTTATGATTTGATAATGTAATAAAGAATGGTAGAAAACATGTTAGGTATGGTACCAGGGTCTAGAAGGCTATAGCAACAATCTACTCGGCTCTCTGAAAAACGTCTCCTTGTATAGATAAAAATCTGAACTTCAGAAAATATGGACCAGTCAACACTTATCTAGAGAGTTTAGGCTAAATACTCCGGAGTCTGAGCAGTAGAACATTGTATGGCCGCCTATTTCTTAATCCAGGACTTTACATAGGCACTTAATTCTTAATCTGAAGCAATTCTGTAATCCGTCTAGCCACTCAATCCGGATATGCTCTGATACTTGCATCCCACTGCTTAGCAGATAAAATTCCTGCACAAAAATTTGTAATCTATACTGATTTTGCTTCGTCCCACAGAGCCTGGAGGGATAATGAAGTTTCCTGAAAATTTTCATTCGCTGATTGATCTGGTAATCTTAATGTAAAAACCCCTGAATCCCTAGAATGAAATCAATCAACATGTCATGTAGCAATCCAGGTCTAGAATGAAGAAAACAGTATTAATGTCAAAACCTCTGAAGCCCTAGAATGAAGACAAACATGCCATCTAACAATCAAGGTATAAAATGATTAAAATAATTTAATGCCAAAACCCCAGAGGTCCTGGAACGATTATAAACAACACGCCTTGTAGCAATCCAGATATAGAATGAAGACAAAAAACATGTCATGCAGCAATAAAGGTCTAAATTCTTTTGTTTATCAGATGCCAGGTCTCAAAGAGGGAAGCGCTTACACTGGATCTCCCGCCTTAATATCGCTGAATATATAGCCTGAGGCTTGGCCTATCCGCTCAGTCATCAAGATTAATTCCTGAAACCTCAAGTCTACAGATGTTCTTATGAGACAAGATTTTGAAGCTTGCATTACAGACTATGGTCTTACAGTCTGTGACATCGAGTAACCTGACTCCGCTCTCTTAGGTTACACGAACCCAGAATGCATGAAGTCTAGCAAGAAGATGGAACAGAGATCAGATGTCTACAGCTTTCGAGCTTCTTACTGGAGCTTCTCACTAGAAAAATACCTACTCTAAATACATAAGACATATTTTATACATATCATGTTACACCATTGAATAAATTGGTTAGTTGGAATGTTATAATTTTTTAATTAGTAATTTTTAAATTTAATATTAATTAGTAAGTGTATAATTCACAATTATATAATGATAAAAGCTTGATTTAAAACTTTTTTGTTCTTGTCTTGGTACTCTATATACATAGGAATATTTTATTTATATCATGTTATATCATTGAATAAATTGGTTGGTTGGAATGTTATAATTTTTGAATTAGTAATTTTTAAGTTAATATTAATTAGCAATTGTGTTTTAACATGTAGGGTATATTAAAGAGGTATTAAAGGTGAATTGATGGGTTTTTAATTAAATAAAGTGTTGTGCTCAACATTATCCCTTATGTACATGTGTCATCTTTAGATTGTTGGATAGAATGATTGATCGAAAGAATATCAATTTGAGTTTAGGAACCAAGTGTCAATAGTTAGACATGAACACAATGTGCAAACCATTTGATTACATTTTAAGTAGCATGGACTTCATGATATAGAGCTTCATGACTTCTTGCTTGAAAATTGATGGGTGTAGTCTTTTGTGTATGAAGTTCAGAGCTTGCAAGCATATAAGTCTATCCATGTGGAGATATGTGGACCTATTAGTATTTGATGTATTTACAAGGGTGTCAATGTAGTTATAGCTAGCTATACATTTGATAAATCTTGAACCAATGATAATGGTTTTATTGGAATATTTAAAACTATATAATCAACATGCATGTCCGCTTCTTGATTTTTTAGAGGCACATATGCATTATCCATTAGTGCCCTTATCCTTCTCAAGATAGTACACATTTGAAGGATTGTTATGTGCCTTTACTTTCAATTCAATCATCTTGCATCCTCAATAGGCATTTGTACACTATTTTGATTAGTTTTTTATGGATATTATATGAGTGGATTCCTTTGGTCCACAAACATAAGCTTGAGTTGCAACCAAATATGATACATTACAATTCATATCAATTGTGATTTCTTCACGGTATCATATTAATGGTTGTGTATAGGAAAGCATTAACACTTTCACATGGAGGAAAGTTGTATGTGCGTCAATTAAGGATATATTCAAGTAAGCATATTGTATAGGATATATGATGGGTGGAGTTGAAGTTGTGGATTGTAGGGTAAGTGCTCAAAAACCCATTTAAAATTAAAGAAAAAATATTGGTTATGGTGATATTTCTTGCACTGCTAATCAAAAAAGGCAATATGGCGACATGGTGGGGTCACTAGTCACAATTATGTCACATGTATGTGAATGTAAAATGGCCACTTAAATAGTTTTTGTTATCTTGCATCAATACTAATGGTAGCATTTCATTAGTTCAACCTATGTTGTAATATACACAATGGCCTTATGTATCTCCCTTTGTGAGTGTGTCAATGCTATTAGTCCATGTTTTAACACATAAGAAGAGTGGGACAAGGGGACCACTAGGGTGAGTTAACTCGATCCTAAGTGCTTGGAGCTAAACTATGTGCTTATAGTTTTGGTTGTAGTAGCATGTAATTGTAATGTAAAGTGCACAATCTTTAAATTAGTATGAATAATGGGTCACTAGTGTAGAGGTGTGAGTTGTAGTTTGGCTAAGGGATAGTAGTGATAGTAGTAGTTTAGGCTATATCTAGCAACAAAGGGTAATGTTAAGGTGATGGCTTCTATTTGAGCTCCCACAATCATGCAAAAGAATATTAAAGATATAATTAAATCATGAGGATTTTTAAATGTACAACTAACCAAGATACAAGGTAGAGTGAATGTACCTGGGATTAGTTATATTATTATGTATTGATGTAGAAGAAGTTGTAAGCTAATGATCCTTGAAGCCAAGTCACTATTCTTATAGAGAGGAATTCCTTAAACATAATAACCCTTAAAAATTCATTTTGTTTAGGTTTGAGAAAATGACATGGATTATGATGGTGGGGTACGGATTGAGTGTAGCCATAGTGGTTAAGGTGGGTGCAATACACACCAGGTCCAATCCTCAACATGTGTCTAAATAATGGGTTGTGGTTTAAAATTGTTCGTAACTCCAAAGTAAATATTCATTGCACCTAACTTTTCTCACTCCACTATATGTATCCTAATCAATAACCTCAAGCATATATGATCCCCAATGTGTGGGACACAATGTTGGAGTTGATCCCTCAACCCCACAATTCCCAAGGATCACCTGCAATCTAACACCTATCACATAACTAGAGAAAATAAAAAGTTGTGGAGGCCAAAGACAAAATGATCTAGACAGATGAATCATATTTATTATACAAACATCCTAAATTAGTAATAATGATACAATGAATCCTTATAAAGAAAAATAAAAAGATAAAAAATCAACCCTAAGGAAATGTTAGGTGAGGAGAACTAGATCATGACATGTGTCCTCATCATATGACTTGGGATACCAAAAAAGGAGCATGACCTAAATAAGCTTAATCTGGAGTACTAAATTACTCTAACACCCCCTCTTAAGTGCAACTTAGGTAGTAGCTAAAACCTCTAAATGTGAATGCATAAAATGAAAATGATGGGTCCCAACAATTAAGGCCTAATGAGATACCCATGTACAAAAAAATAACAAATGGAGAAAATGAGAAAACCTCTTTGGACAAAATCCTCTCCAGAGGAGAGAAAGATGAAATAAAGGACTAAGAAGCATCCAAAACAATGTCCCAAAAGAATAGGAAATGAAGAACATTAGTGAAGCACAAATCTAACCTATAGACAACTATCAAAAGATGAATGCTATAGTGTTGAAATGAAGAACCTCCTTTGAAACAAATGATGATTAGGACCAAGAAGAAGAAAAATTACATGAGTGCCACAAATGACACTAGTCGAACAATGATCAAATGGCAGAAAAAGGAAAAGCATTTGGCATTCGAAGATACAAATGACACATGAATCTACGTGAGTGACCCCAACAACACAACTCAACAATGCAAGAGTAAATTGCAAGTCAAAATTTTCTCTCCTATTTCTAAACCCAATTCTATTAGATTATAAATTTCTATTTTTATTGCTTCAAATTTTGAGGTAGATAAAATGGATGCTAAAATAATTATTCAACATGGAGATCTAGATGAAGCTATTGATGTGTCTTAGCTTAACATTTTCATTATTAAGGGAAGGGAAATGTAGTATTAAGTTAAAAAGGTCCATGTAAGGTCTAAATTAATCTATTAGGATGTGGTACTAGAGGTTTGATTCATATGTCTTGAAACTTAGATTTGATCATATTAAGTTTGGTAATTGTGCTTACTCTAAGTAGGTTGATGATCACTTTGTTATTATTTATTTTTATGTTGATGATATCTAAGTCATTAGAAATAATAAGGATATAGTAAAATAGATGAAATCCAACTTTCTACACATTTTAATATAAAATATTTAGGAGCTATAAAATTCTTCCTAAGTATGAAGATTAAAAGAGATCATCTTAACATGAAACTTTAGTTGAACTAAATAAAATATTTTAAAACTATCGTAGAAAGGTTTCATATGCATGGTAATAAACCAATGAATTTTCCTTTTATGAAAGAGATGAAATTATCTATGAAAAATATCCTAAAATATAAGCCAAAATGTAAAGCCTAATTTCAAATTGAAAATGTTAATACATAGCCAAATAAATATAAAAAAATGAAAACCTAACCTAGAGGTTGGTAAATCTTGCAACATTGATGAGAGTAGGTAGCAGGTGAAGTTTGGCGGTGTAAAGAGCTCCAAAAATGGGTACCGATTTTGCCTAGTTGTTGTTCACTCATAGAGGTTGGGGAAAAATGACTGACAATCATTTAAATAAATTTAAATAAATAGCTTTAAGAAATGGGTGCCCATTCCAAAATGGGATCTCGAAGCATAACAAGTACCCGTTTTGAGTAGGATTGGATCCCCATTGTTAAATGGGTATCCCTTCCTATCGATATTTTTATCTTACCTGAAACTTCCCCTCTTTGTGGACCCAACTTCTTACGGGTACTCAATATAGTGTGAGTACAAAAGAATGCTAGAGTAATCATGCATTAACTAATAATTAATTGATCTTTAATTGATTATTAGTCTAATTCATTTCATGCACTTAAGCTAAACTTAGGAGTGTTTTTTTTTGTTAACTAGTGTGAGATTTTATTAGATCAAATTTTGTCTCATTACATAGGATGTTGACAATTGTCATGATCCAATCCTTTATCATTTAGGGTTTTTCTTATAAAGAACTCTCCCTTGTTGTATTATCTTTTGATCTCCATGAAGAGTCTTGAGGTTCATTTGATAAGTTTTTTAGTTGAGGATATAGCAGATTCTTTTTTGTAACTCTTTTGTATGGAAGGTATTTTTGTTCATTGTTTGATCTTGCATCTTGCACATTTATTCACAATTCTAACATGGTATCAAAGTATGGATTCAGTGAACCCCTTCTCAATTTTTTAGGATTTCTTCAACTAGGGTTACATGGCTTCAAATCTGGAATCTTCATTTTTTTTTTGCAAATTTTGGAGTTGAGTGAATTTTTGGTGCACTTTGGCATGAAAAGGACCACACTGTTGCATTCAAGAGGCTGATTCAATGAATTTTGATTATAAATTTACCCAATTTTGGCATCGGGAGCTTTAAAGGCATTTAAAAAAATAGGGCACCTTTGCACAAGAATCTATAAGGACTCAGAGCAAAAATTTAACATGTATCACCCTACCGCCATTAATTATTGGCATGTGTGTGCAAGTAGGGTTTTATTTTTTCTCTTTGGTTTTAACAAATTTTCCAAAGAATTTTTTAAAAAAGCAAAATCTAAAGCTTTTTTGAAAAATTCAAAATTCAAAATGTGGATTTTCAACTCGCCAAGTTAAATGCCCAAGGCCGTAAGTCGTGACTCCCCAATGACAATGGTCTTATCAACAACCATCGGTGGCAAAAAAATTATCACTCGATGACCCCCTCACACTTCTAGTAGGACCACTAATTCTAATTGATGATGGTTAATCTTCTCCCTAGCCAATCATTGACTTTCCTAGCCCCTACTCGAATTTTCAGCTACTGCTCTAAAAATATGATGCAAAAACCTAAATCCAGCCACCATAGACAAATATCTAGCCAATCCAATGATAAAAGTATATTTCAACACTGAAATAGAATAGTCCATGGTATCTGCAAGATTTCGGCCATCGATATTTTTTTAAGAAAAAGGAATATTTTATAAAATATTCACTAATATCAATTGACATCATGTTGACGTTAGCATGACATCAACATTATGACCCCTCAACAGACCCCCTCCAAGCCCTTTTTGGCCCTAAAAAGCTATTTTTAAATTTTGGCCATAACTTGTGCATACAATATTGAAATTGGGTGAATGAGATATCAATAGAAAGATGGTTCCACATACTTTCTAGTGGTGTATGTCCCATCACTAGATTTTTTGCTAGTAAATTTTATCGCATGTCAAAGTTAGAAGTGTTTTTTTTACTCCTGAGCTCACATATTTTGACCTATTTCTTCACTTTTTGTGATTCTAACGATGTTGGAATGATCTTCAAGAGAGCTCTTCAATCCATCCATGCACTTTTTCTATATTTTTCTCTAAGTACATTTTATTCAATGTTTTGTATTTTCACATTCTACTGAATTACTTGGACATTTTAGCTTTCAGAAACTTTACGTTTGTGTGGGATGACTTGTTTTAGGATGTTCTACACATATTTTTAGCATTCTATCCTATTTGGTCATTTGAACATCTTTTGCATGCAATTTCTCTTTTGTAGATGCATTGAGATAAAGTGTCATTCTGGTGTATATTTTTTGGGGGATTTCACACATCTTGGTGTGCCTATTATACTCACACTATGCTATAAAGTGTCATTGAAGGGTTGTGTAGTGCCTTTTTTTTTCCATCACACTTTTTTCAAGTGAGTGCTCATTCCATGACAATATTAAATTTTAGTGTTTCTTGCCTCGTGCATGTGTGCCTTTTTTGCACACCCTTTTTCAGTTGCAAGTATTTTCATGTGCACAGTCAAATGTTCTTGGTTCTCCTTCATGCACTTCTTGGTGACACATATTTTTAGTGGGCATTAGCTCACACCAATAGCGGAGTTGGATTGAGTCTTGTGTTTTCTCCCCAAGGGCTTGGGTTTGACTCTAAGGCCTGGATTCACCCAATGTGAGTGGCTTGCAGGCGACTGCTCTCATCCCTAGAGGACTAGTCTCACCTTAGCTCACCCCTCTTAGACCCCAGCTTGGAAAAAGGTAAGACCAAGGAAAGGCTGGGTAGGCGCTAGGCTAGGTCGCGAGGATATCTCTGGCACAAAAAAAAAATCAATGGGCATGTCTTGACTCTCCCTTTTCTGCATTACATGGGGGGTTTCTACTATTGGTGCTAATGTTTCCTTAGTTCATTTTGGAGTGATATATGTATCTAGTTCATGTTCATATGTATTAGGCAGATGCAATGACTAGTTACCCATGCATTTCTAAGAGCAAGAACATTTATCATATGGAAATTCTTGGATTCCTATTTCTAGAGGCGACCTTCTATTTTCACTTGATCAGTGTTATTTAGACTAGAACACTTGAAACCATCACAAAAACTAAAACTAAATAAGTATAAACACTAAATTATTCATTCACCTTTTTCCATTCCACCTATACAATTGAAGGAGAATGACTTATATCTAAAAAACTAGAAAAAAAAAACCCAAAAATTACCATTTTTGGTAGTTTTTGACAATTGTCTAATTTGTGCCATTTTTTATAATTTTGCATACATATCCCTTTGAGCCCATTTTTTTTCTAAGGTGACATGAATTGTTAACTTACATTCCAAATTGGAAACATGACTTCCAAGTTATTAAAGAAAACAACTTTCTAAAAATTGGAAAAAAAATAATAAAAGTCAATTTTGAGGGCCTAGATGAAAGATTTAGCTCCCAAAAAAGTGTCAAAACTACCACCAACCAAGATGGGCTATATTGAAAATCCAAACAACTCCTTATAACACATTCTCTTGTAAAAATTGAGCTCAAATAGACATTCGAGTCAAAAGTTATGACCTTCGAAAGTCCTTGCATCGGTTTGCCATCTGATTCAAGTACTGTCATTGGGGGAAATCATGCAAATTCTTGTCTTCTTGATCCTTATCATCATTTTTTTTATATGAAAATATTCATTTCAACACTATAGTATTCATCATTCAACAATTTTCTATAGCTTCTTTATTCTTTAGATATACTCTTCATGTTCCTATTATTTTTGGGACATTGTTTTGGAGGCTTCTTAGTCCTTCATTTGCCTTTCTCTCTTTTGGAGAGGATTTTTCCCATGAGTTTTTCTCCTTTTTCTCTAGTTGTGAGAGATTAGGTTGTTTGTACATGGGTACCTCATCAAGCCTTGTTTGTTGGGACCCATCATGCATTAATTTTTTTTTATGCATTGGCTTTTTAGGGTTTTAGCTACTCACTAAGTTCATCTTAAGGAGGTGTGTTAAACTAATCATGCATTAGGTAATAATTAATTAATATTTAATTGATTATTAGTCTAATTTATTTCATGCACTTAATCTAAACTTAGGAGTGATTTTTTTTGCTAACTAGAGTGAGTTATTATTAGAACATTTTGTCTTGTCACATAGAGTGTTGACACTTGTCATGAAATAATCCCTTTATCATTTAGGGTACCTCTTATAAAGCACTCTCCCTCATTGTATTATCTCTTGATCTCCATGAAGACTCTTGAGGTTCATTCTATAAGTTTTTCTAGTTGAGGATTATCATATAATTGTTTACATCTCTCTTGCATGGAAGGTGTTGTTTTTTCGTTGTTTAATCCTGCATCTCATGTTTATTCACAATTCTAATAAAGAAGGCACAAAAGGATGTGTGAAATCCCTAAAAATCATATACCAATGTGGAAATTTATCTTAGTGCATGTACAAGAAGATAAAGTGCATTCAAAAGATTCCTAAATACCCAAATAGGACAAAAAAATATAAATACATGAAGAATAGCCCAAATGAAGTTATCCCACAAACAAAAGGTATCTAGGTGCAAAAAAATCTAATTAATTCACTACAATGTGAAAACACAAAAAAATGAATAAAGTGTACTTGGAATAAAATATTTAAAAATTGGATGGATATCTTGAAGGAACTTTGAAAGACCTTTCCAATGCTACAAGAATCACGAAAATGGAGGAATCAATCAAGATTTATGAGCTTGGGACCTGAAAATAAACATCTAACTTCGATAGGCAGTAAAATGAACCAACAAAAAATCTAACTGCTTGCACCACTTAAAAATTTCATACAACCAACTTTCCAATGATATCTCATTCACCAAAATCTGATATCATACACCAAAGTTATTCTAAAAAGAAAAGAAAAAAGCTACCTTAGGCAAAATGAGGACTAAGAGGGCAAGCCATGGGTTGTCCATATGGTTGATGTTAATAGATGAATATTTTATTGTAAGAAAATATTCCATATAGCCAATAGAATATTCCTTCTTTTGTTGAAAAACTATCAATGTCCTTGAAAAAAATTGATCGTCACAAATATTGAAAAAGTGTACAAAATGGTATGATAGTTAGACAATGTTCAGAGTTTTCTGATAAAACTTTGTGGGAAAAATTTATTGGAAACTGGTAGAGTAACTAGAATATTTGATTCGTTGCTAAAAAAGATGTTGAAGATGTGAAAAAAGTGTTGAAAATTATTGCATGTTGTGAAAAATTCATGCATCGCTAGAAAGTTTTAGATTGACCATGGAGCCAACAAGGACTACCAACAAGAAAAATGACTAGTGAGAAAAAATTCATTGCCAATTAAAAATTCATTTCCAATAAAAACTATGTTTCCCAAGTTGACGAAATACCAAACTACAACTTCCGGGAAAGCCAACTATGTGACAAAATAAAAATTGTCGGTGGGTGTGGAAAAAATGTTTCACACAAAAAGTTGATTATCACCGATAAATCAAAGTCAAAAGGATTTAAAGATCTCTAGAAAGTAACAAAGGTTACTATGACCCAAAAACACATGTTAGAGATGGAATAGGCATCGATTATGTGTTGTCAGATTTAAAAGCCTGACAATATGGGTGTCAACAAAAGTCTTTGGGCGACAAGAGCCTATGAGGAAAAAACTACCCAAAACCAAGGTCGTAGAAGTAAAAAATGCCAACACTAAAAAAAAAGCTTTTTCAGTAGGTGAATAAACCACAAAGTTGTCAATGGTGGAGAGATAACATACAAAGCTACCAAGGATAGCATATAGTAGGAAACAAGTTAAAACCGAGCTCATTTGGTGAATAAGATGATGTTCACCAAATCCAAAAAAAAATGGTAATTTTTTTTAAAAATGTTCGTCACTAATTTGGGAGTGTTTGGGTAAAGTCCTAGGAATAAAAAAGGCCCTTGTTTCTAGTCAAAACCCAACACCTAATCAAAACATTTCCTATGTTTGTAATCGTAGCCGCTAGAAACAAATGTTGGATGAAAAAATTTGAGGCACTTGATTACAAAATATCAGGGAGAAGGCATAGTCGTACCAAAAAAATAGTTGTTGGTCAAAAAGAAAACCTCACCAAAATAAAATAACGCTGAGAAAAAGCTTAGATCTTGCACATGTTGAGGTAAAATCCTTGAAAAATATTGTCATCCCTACCCTAGTTTAAGAAGTTATATCATTTAATTTGAAAAAAAATCCATCAAAACTTTGGGAATGATACATAAAACCTTTGTTGAATAGGGCTATGAAAAACCCTAATGCCAAATATAAGAAAACTCAAATCCTACAAAGAATCGGCTACGATGGACAAAAAAACTATGAGAGTGGCAAATAGATGGTTGTTTGGAGGAACACCAAAAAGCTTATAAGGAAAAATGTCCCAGGATCCAAAAAAACAAATTTGCATTAAAAAATCACTAAAACCTTGAAAAGAACTCACTAGAAAATCATGAACCACCTCTGTTGCTTGCCAAATCATCCAAAAACCTTGAAAATCGACCAACAAAAAAATTACAAAGGGCCAAAAATTTAGCAAATGAAGGGGGTTGATTTTTTTGCTAAGAATTTGTATTGTGTCATATACTATACAAATACATACAATTGTATGGATTTCAATTCCTCAAAATCTATGTCATGGCCAAAAAATATCTCAAAAATTTTAACCTCCAATTTCAACAAAACAACAATCAAACTTAAGGTATTTTCCCAAGACCAAATCTCTCAAAAATGGATAAGGAATTGCAAATCTAGAGGTTTGATACCATCTTGGAGTAGATCTCTCAACCCCACAACTTTCGTGGATCATCTGTAATTGAACACCTATTGTATAATAAGAGAAAAATAAAGGCTATGGAAGCCAAAGACAAATTGATCCAAAAGGATGAATCATATTTGATTATACAAATATTCTAAATTAGTAATAATGATACGATGGATCCTTATATAGGAAAACAAAAAGCTAAAAAAGCAACCCTAAGGAAATCCTAGGTGAGGATAGAACTAGATCATTACATGTGTCCTCATCAATGACTTGAGACACCCAAAAAGTAACATGACCTAAGTAATCTTAAGCACTAGAGCACTAAATTACTATAACACATAAGAATTATGCAACATTGACTATTTGGTGATATGTATTGACATAGCCAATCAAGCATGAGACCATAATTAAGAATATACTATGATAATCTAGATAAAACGTTAGAAAGAATAATGAATCATAAGATTCACATGCATTATAATAATAAAATTTTGTTCAAATGTTATAATTTATCATATCAAAATGTAATCATATGTCCTAGATGAATATTGGCAATGTCCTCCAATCAATGTGAAAGCTCACGCTAATCATGTGTTCTCACATCTAGTCTATAGGTGTAATAAACATGTCATATCTAAGAATGCATCTAAATGTGTCAAAGTGAAAACTACCTCACCCATCATAAATGTCTATTTGGTACTTGCAACTATATCTACCTAAAATTCCCCTTCTATTATTCATTGATGGATGTCAATCATGTCACCCACTCATTGGTGACATCTTCCTCCATATACCTTTGACACAACAAACTATAACCCCATATTCAAATCCTTCTCCACTCATCTCAACTAATTTTTTTTCACAATGGTCAATTTCCTCCATGCAATTCATTGAAAAGTCATAAAATCAAATAGGAAATAGAACACAAGCCTAAGAACCCATTCGAGAAAAATAACGTCAATAAGGTTTAAACGTAAAAAAACATGGTATATCCATCATGCAAAAGAAGACATATTTGATGAAGAGGAAGGGCTTCATTATGAATGGATAAATGGTGAGAATGACATCACCATTAACCTAGGAATCACCAGGATTGATTTCATCTTGTAGCCTTCCTGAATAGTTTGAATTGTTGATCTAGGAAGTCAAGTCACTTCCTCTCATAGAGCGAACACTTTTAGTATAATTAAGATTATTAGGAGAGTATTCATGTAAAAAAATCCCCTCTTTTAAGAATTTACACTAACACAAACCATCATTCTATGTCAATCCAATATAATGGCATTTGTGCTTTCTTCCCTTTACTTCTAATGAAATAGATATGATGAGTTTATTCATTGTTAATTTTTTGGGGGTTTACATGGACAAGGAAACTAAAAAGTAATCTTTGTGTGCATGTTGTAGTTAATATTTCTCACCTAGTATTTCCTACCCTCCCATCACTACACACATTTTCCAAATATTCTCCATCAATACAATATGACATAAATGGCATAACTTGTAACGCCCGTCGTGCAAACCCCAGAGAACACACACATAATGCGAATAATTTTTTTTTTTAAATAATAAAGGTAACATGTAACAACATTAAACCAAAATCACATAGCATAACACATAACATTAATACACTTGGTTCTCTGGGGCACGCGAGGTTACATTGCAACCACAAAACATAATAAAGATAATGAAACTATCATAACCATTTAATTTATGAAAACCATATACATTGATACAACTGATAGCCATAATGCGAGTATGACAACATCGCACAATTACATCCATAATAAATCTTTAAACATGATCCAATTCAAACCTAACTATTACATCATTGAAATAATATTACATTACAATTTTCTTTGATACATGAATTACATTGAATCTCCCAACATGGGGATTGATACAAGATAAAGGAACATGAAGTACAACTGATCACTGAAACATCTGCACTGCGGAAAGCTGAGGTGATAAGACGCTGATGGGGAACCCAACGGGTGCGGAGCACGTTCCACCCAACCATGTGAATTACGAAGTAACTCACCCCCCGTGCTCAGAGGTGACGAGGAAGTGAACCCGACCATGAATGTCAAACCGACTCAACAACATGATACAGAACAAGTACAACTCAAATATGCAATGCACAACCATCGACGTACTCAAATCACATAACAAGTTAAACCAAGAACTCATCACGATAACATGAAGTAATATCACTTAACAATCACGAATCAAACTCACAAGAATTCAAAGAACATCACAAAGAGATAACATCCAGAGGTAACAATAACAAAGCACAAGGGTGTCAAGTGGAGAGTGTCATCGCATAGCTCTCATGGGATTTCCTGGCCCTTCCTCCAACTGAGGCGCCGGCACCCATCTATGGATCTCCTGGCCCTTCCTCCTCACTGAGGCATCGTCACCATAGGGTAGCTAATGCGGAGCCAATAGTCTCTCATGAGGATGAGACTCTGACTTTTCCGACCACGGCCTTCTCAGTCTATCACTAGTCTAAGGTAGCCCTAATGCATAGCCGAGGAATCCAAAGTTTTTATTATCTTGTATTTTTAAAACTACCCAACCCCCCTAGGTCTATTATTTAGGTTATCACTTGTTTACTACTCTTTCGAGGGTTATCCTGGCCCTTCCTCATCTGAGGCGCCGGCGCCCACGAAGAGCCACTCTCCCCCTCTGACCCCTAACATATCTCAAAACAGGTAAGGGTTGGACTAACACATAAAAAATCATATAACCAAAACCAGGTACACGAGGCATTACTCATCTCGCAACTGCTCATATTCAACAGACTTGCAAACCTGTCCAACCCTTCCTAACCTGATACCAATAAAGCTCAAAAGCATAAACAAAGCAATTAACACTTTAACACACAAGCCTCTGGAACAAGATTCTTACAGACCAATACGGTTCCCACATCTACAACACTGAACGAGAACTATAACATGAAAAGAAAACTCACATAACAAAATCAAGGTCTAACATCACAATCAAAGACTAAAATCTTGTCTTTCTTATTTGTTTAATCCAAATCATAAATTATTCAATGTCCATAATTAAAATTTACTTAATTATATCTAAAATTAAACATTTTAATACAATGCACAGCTACATTCCTAAAACGTAATGAAATTACATTACAATAATTAATTAAAATTTCATTTAAATATATATAATTTTAATCTAATTATGATTTTATTTTATTATCTAAATAAAATACATCATAATTTTATTTATACAAAATAAAAATAACCACATATACATATATACGAATATATATATATATATATATATATATATATATTTAAAATATATATAAAAATAAAATATATAAAAAAATAAAATTTAAAAACAATGCAAAGTCATTACCATGGCCGTCGGCCCTTATGGCCGGCCGCGGGCTGTACGCAACGTACAGTGCGCAGCCTTAAAGGCTGCTGTGTACGCAATAGTCTTTATGACTGCTGACTACGCAGCACACGACAGGAGGAAGGTGGAGGGTACGGCTTCGGCCGTCCCTTCACCGCCCCTGCAAATTTAAAATTTTATTTTATTTTTTCTTTATATTAAACATATAAAGTTTGATATAAAACATTCGGTTTTTTTTAATATAAACACAGTAATCCCGTTTTTTAACAGGGTATTAAAATTTTATAAAAATTATTCTCTGTCGGCGTACGGCCGACGCACGGGAAACAAAAATACCAGGGGTAGTTTAAAATATTAATATATGTAGCAGAGATATATATATATATATATATATATATATATATATATATATATTAAAATAACAGAGATATATATATATTTAACAGAGATATGTTAAAATAACAGAGATAAATATATAACAGAGACATATATATAACAAAAATAACAGAGGGTAAATATAAATAATATAAAAGAAGAATCTACAGAATAATGAATCGATTCAGCCATATACAGATGTACCCAAAACTTTTAAAATCATTATTTCTAACAAGGATATTGTTTTCTTTAAATCCTATTTTGATAAATGATATGTTTCAGAAGATCTGGGTTTAGATTTGACAAAATTTGAATAGTATTATTTCTATGAACTCTTTGTTTTCTAATCTAACATTTTGCTCTGGTTTCAGTTTTCAACAGAAGTTCTCTATGCTCACCAAAAATTATTTTAACAAGATTTATTTTTCTTTTCAGAAACAAACAAAAGGGTATGAAAAGAGAACAACGAGAGGAACCTGGAGTCCAATGCAAATTTGAAGATGCCTGCTTGACTCTGATGCTCTCGAATCCGATTTCAATCCTTAGTCCAGAACGAACTCCACCTTCACTTGAGCACTTCAACTTTTCTGTTCTTCTGTGTGTGGGTCTCCTCTCAAGAATTCATGATAAAAATAAAATATATTCCTCTTCCCTTCCAAAGCTCTCCAAAAATCCCAGAATAAAAGAAAATCAATTCTTTAAAACAAGCTTTTTTTTTAAACTCTCCATTCTCATTGGCTCACTCTGTCTTTTTTGTTCTTTTATTTGTTTTTATTACTTTAATTCCTGTTTTTGCACTTTTCTTGCACCACAAATTACATATTTAATTTAAATAAATTATTCACATAATTATCCACCACCAATTTAATTAATTAAAATAATTAAGCATATTTGTTATTTAATTATTATTTAATTGAAATGTAAGATTTTCAAAATTAATTAAATTATTAAAATATTTAAATACCATTTCCTCCAACATTAAAATCAATACTTTATTTCAAACATAAAGACAAGTCATAACTGTAAATGCCCTCATAAATAACCTAAGACAAAACCCATAACACAACAGACAATAACGACAATTACACAAAATCAACAACCATACCATACAATGAGACGACCTGACATCATGGAACGGAAGGACTTCATCGTCACCTCTGTATCAACATTAATCCGTTGGGTTATTTGGTGCTCGCCCTGTCCTGCCGAAGCAGGTGGAATCGAAACTTATACCTGCAATCCTGCATACAAACGGAGTTGTGTACATGTGCATATATACATATATATCAAAACATTAAATCAAGATACTGCATTGTGAGAAGGAATCGCAACATAACAGGGCACTCGCGAATGAGTGATGCTATATTGTCCTTCGTCACACCTATTCTAACAATTATAACATAATCAATGAATTACATTTCTAACTAACAATCATCTCATAACATATTAAATTAAATCACTTCATCATAACATAATTCAGAAAATCAATTGATATAACCAATCATAATGTCATAAGAAATAATCATAAAATAACATCATCAATAGTCTACCAATCAAACCACCAACCAAACAATAATAGTATCTACAAATGTCTAACTAACCAAAACAAACAATAATAGTACCATCAGAGTATATGACTAACCACATCAAACAATAGCAGTATCATCATAGTATCCAAGCAAGCACAGAAAATAATAAGTCTAAATAGTATGAGGGGTATTACATAACTAATGTTAGAGTAAAAGGTATTTCATAACTAATTATTTATTTAATTATTAGGTCCCTTTTCCTCTAATTACTTAAGCTTACTTAGGTCATGTTATTTTTAGGTCTCATGTCATAGGATGAGGACACATGTCATGATCTTATTTTATCCTCACCTAGGGTTTCTAGGTTAATTATCTTTTTATAAAGATTCTCTATTGTATAATCATTAAGATGCACATTCATAATGATTCATGTCTTTTTGGATCAATAACTCTCAATCTCCATAGCTTTGATGTTCTCTCTTTCTGTGATAGGTGTTTGATTGTAGGTGATCCTTGGGAGTTGTGGAATTGATTTTTCCCAACTTCAACATGGTATTAAAACTCCAGACGTGTAATCCCCTCTCCTTCTTTTGAGATATTTCATGCCTTGAGCTATCATCAGGTGCATCCTGAACCAAAATTGTGTTTTCTATTGGATTCAAAGCTATCAAGAAAGTCAGTTTTTCCTTTTGTTTGGCTTGATTTGGACTCCTAAGGTCAGATCTGCAAGGGTTTGAAGCAATTGTTTTTTTCAGATCTGGAGGGTATTTGTGATTTCAAAGTATTTTGAGCCAAAAAGAACCTCATGGTTGTGTTCGGGAAGTTGACTTGGTTAATTTTGATTAAAAATTTGACATATTTTGACATTAGGAGCTTCTAAGGAATTTTTTTTTGCTAGAGATGTCGTACGACCTCCCCGCCACGCAGGTCAAGGTAAAATTTTTTAAAAAAAATAAAAATTCTTGAGTTAAAAAAATCCAATCAAAAAAATTAAAAAAAACCCTTTGAAAGGTATTGCACGGTTTTTTTTTTGACAAAAATATATTAATTTTTTTTACCCCATGTGGGGGGTACCTGCAGTGGTACCGCCATCTGCCACTAGCAGGGTGTTGGCCCCTTGGGCCCCTCCCCACCATGAGGGTATGGGGGGTACTACCCCCTACCATTGGTAGGGCGTGCGACTCCCTCCAACCCCACCCAGGGTGGCATGTGGGGGCCCAACCCCCTATCACTAGCCCTTTAATTTTTTTTTAATATATCTTTTTAATAAAACCAACTTTTAATATACTTTTTTTCTTAAAAAATAAATATTTTTTATATATTTTTTCTTAACAAAAAATATTACAATTTTTTTTACTATTTTTTAACTTTAAAATAAAACAATCAAATTATTGTTTTTTTGCAATAAATTATCCCTGTACCTGGAGTGCTCTTTTAACAGTAGTTCTAAAGTTGTCAGACTTCTATATTTGGAGGTTTTTTGCTAAATTTGGCAGAGAATTTCTTTTCCCAGCCTAGCCCCTCTCTGTTGGGCTATTCATTTTTACACCCTATCTTCTAGAGGCCATATATCAATCATACAATGGTATTTTTTTGGTGCAATTTATTTGAAACGGGGTAGAATTTCATGCTCTTTGCATTGGTGCAGGTAGTTTCCAATCACTAGTACATAAACAACAATATATGACTGTAAAAACTACTAAAAACTTCTTATAAATGACTGAGCATTGTTACATGACCATTAACTAGTAGTTTATTGCTAGTCATTTATAATGCGACCAGATTGATGACTAAACCATTTTTATTCATTTATTGGTTGTTTTGATTGATTGATCGATCAATTTGGTAGTATATTTAGTTGTTGATTTAGTCATTGATTGTTGTAATCTAGTCACTTATTGAGTCATTTTTTATTCACTGATATATTTAGTCATTGATTGTTGCAATCTGGTCACTTATTTAGTCATTTTTATTCACTGATTTATGTCCATTGGTAGTGTATTTATTCATTAATTTTAATCATCATTTTGATCAATTTGGTAGTATATTTAGTCAATTTTATTTCACAAGTCATATATTTAGTCATATTTATTCACTATTCACTGATTTATGTCAATTGGTAGTATATTTAGTCATTTTTATTTCATAGGCCATATATTTAGTCATATTTATTCACCGTTCACTAATTTCTATCAACTGGTAATATATTTAGTCAATTTAATTATTAATTGATGTCAATTAGTAGTATATTTAGTCATTTTAATTGACTGATATTTGAGGATTTAAACATAAAACATAGAAATACACATCAATCATCAATTGCACACAATAAGATAACCATTGAGAAGCCGAAATTGATGAACTTTATTAATAAGAGAAAGGTATTCTAGTTACAACTTAGAAATAGAGTATTACAATTTTTATTTTTAGTCACAAGACTAGAAATCTGAGTTACAATATTGCACAGAAATGACTGCAAGAAAGAAACTTCTACAAAAACTTCTATGATGATGAAAACACATGCTTGGAGCCCTTCAATACAAGCATATGCCCCTTTCATCTCTTAAAACTTCTACAACTGGGCAATCTTCTTGGAGCACGTTGTAACGTGTAGAATCCAAGAAGGAGAGTGTTGATCGTGTCCCATATATGAAGCTCTCTCCTTCAACATAGTCAACAATAACCCAATTAGAATCTTTCCTCCTTTATATGCAATGTGTCATTTCATTTGAGCAATAGGGTCTGCCTTTTCCACCATGAATGAAGTTGTGCCTCACTACAACCAACAAAATTACTATTAGTCTCAATTTAGAAAGAATAAAAGTGCATTATATAGTGCAATTTTACAAAAGTAAGTCCAAACACAGCAGAAAGATAAATCAATTAAAAAATTGTATGAGACATATCACATCCAAAAACATGGGAGAGCTATGCAAAATTGGAGAAATTGGCTTGGCAAATGAAGGCAATAGGGTATTTCTAGATTCAAGACTTTTACTTAATGTTGTGGAATAGAAGAAGAAAGAATCATTTATCTGCCACCATAGTGAAAATTTAGCAATTGCATTTGGTTTGTTAAACATGGCCCTTGGTACAACTATTAGAGTTGTTAAGAACCTTCAAGTATGTTCTGATTTTCACACTGCATCTAAAATCATCTCCAAAATTGCTGCAAGAAAAAATTGATTTGAGAGATGTGAACCATTTCCATCATTTTAAACAGGGACAATGTTCTTGTGGAGAATATTAGTTATGCTAAATGAAACAATCTGAAAAATAGGCTTGCACTATAATAATGTGCACCACATCAGATATCCAAAGGGACATCCATCAAAGCATAACATTAGGGATTTTTTTGTCATATGTTGTAGTTACAAGTGCCTTGCTAGACATACATGAAAATCTAAGGAATTTATTTTATGGCTAGACTAATAAAAGCCTATTGCAGGGGATACTCCAAGTACATATGGCCCAATTCTAATGACAACTGTTATTAAATCTAAAAAATAGCTTTGGATGCTATTAGTATGTTATTAATATTGAAATGTGGAATGGACTGTCTGATACCTTATGACTGAAGATCTTGTATCAACGGGGAGATATGGATCTTGTTGCCACTAATTTTCCCAAAGAAAGCCATATGCTAATATTTGACTTTTGAAATATACTTAGATATTTGATTTCTTGTTTCATGTGCCTCCAAATAGGTGCACCAGATCCTTGAAGGGGATTAACATAGATTTATTCAGTAGGCAAAAGAGACTAATTCTATATGATTTTGCTTTATAATTCATCCCAATACTGATAACAATCAATATCAGCTTTGTAAAATACACAACACCATTAACTAATAAGTTCTTAAAAAAATGTCAGGATGCACCCTTCCAAGGGACAAACCTCTCCAAATTTTCAAAAGAATTAATCCTTTTGAAAATTTGGAGAGGTACATGTCCCTTGGAAGGGTGCATCCTGACTTTTTTTAAGAACTTATTAGTTAATGGTGTTGTGTATTTTACAAAGCTGATATTGATCGTTATCAGCATTGGGATGAATTATAAAGAAAAATCATATATAATTAGTCTCTTTTGCCTACTGAATAAATCTATCTTAATCCCCTTTAAGGATCTGGTGCACCTATTTGGAGGCACATGGAACAAGAAATCAAATATGTAAGAAAATGCGACCAATGGGTGTAAATCCCAACTCCTTAACCTTTGAAAGCATCCTTCCCATATGTGTGTGAATTGGAGCTTTGGATGGGGAAGTTATTTTAAAGCCAACAAAAAGGAGACCAATATATAAATGATTAAAACAAAAGAATACAATCAAAATACTAAAAGCAATAAGTAAAATCTTACTGCACAACAACCATCTTTATAGATTCCATTGCAACATTAATCATTTAACTATCAATAACTCACTGTCCTACCAAAGACATCCAGTCATCCACCGTCCACCACTACACTTCCATACACAAACTAGTTTGTCACGGTATGGTGGCATCTGCTGCTCTACCACACCAAGCCTTATACACCATTGTGGTGTGGTGGTGACTATACCACACCACTACATGATACCTTCGACCATCGCCACGAGGTAGCAATAACCACCGCTATATCACACTAGTCAACATGGAAGCGCGACAAGGTGGCGGTAACACCGCACTACCACAAGCTCAATCTAACACCTCTAAGGGGTAGTGGTAAGTATTGCTCAACTGCTAGTCACTCCATGAGACTTTGTGAGATGGCGGTAAAGGCCTGAACTCTCACTTGGTGTAATCTAACTTGATGACAACGAAGCTAGGGGTCCACTAGTGAATTTGAGGCACATAATTCCAACAGGTAAATGCCATAAATTGTCCAAAAAAAATACAAATGTATCAGACTCAAGTCACTTAGGCAAATAGGGCATGCGAGACTTCCCACTAAACCAATTTAAAATTAATAAGGTGTAAATATATGGCTCTTTTAGCATTGCAATTAAGGTGTAAATCATAAACATATAAGCAAGATGTGGCATAGCTACCAAAAATTGCAATCTATAAATCAAGCACTACTCACAAGATAACAAAAAGATAGATTGCAACAAAAATCCTGGCCGAAAGATAAGTTTGTTATTTAAAAATCAACAAAAGGAAAAGCTTAAACATGTATAACACTGTAGAACACCTAACCACCCAATATACAAAGCAACCTTTTTATATAGATCTTGATCATGGGACATCCATCGAAACATAACAAGGATTTTTTGTCATATATTGTAGTTACAAGTGCCCTGCTAGACATACATGAAAATGTGGAAGCATAGACAATTTGTATAAAGCCAAATGTCAAAAAGTATAATTAAAAAGACAAATCCTTACAATTGGACCTCAAATTCGACCAAGCATATTTATGATTTTATCTTTAGAATGTAGGAACTTTCTCTATCAGAGCTTCATGACCTCAAATTGGATCTCCAATTGGACTATAAGATTTATGATTTTATCTTTAGAATGTAGGAAATTTCTTTGTTCGATATTCACGACCTCAAATTCAATTAGAAACTGGATAAGCATATTTATGATTTTCTTTGTCCACCGACATTTGTATTCCTATACTTAGGTTCTTCTTTCGAGTGAAAACACCTAAAAGTGTTTCAGACCGGCTGAAAATACTCTTCAACCTTGTTATGTCACTGATAGCAATCCACGTTTTCCTGAACTATTCATACCCGAATGTTTCATCACAATCTATTCTTCTTGCACATTAAAATGCCACATATTAACCCCTTTTAAATAAAACATTTAATCATCGTAAAACCATAATTAGTAAATCATTTCAGTTTCAGAAAGAATTCAATGTCATTTACTATCAAAATAAAAGCTTTATAAATCACAAAAAATCCATGAAGCCTCCTAAATGTAGCTTAAAGCAAGTTTACAAGATGGGTTTCAACATAAGAAGCTTTCTACTATAGGTCTCAATGAATGTATCATAAGCAGAAAATAAATTTCTTCACACTTGAAGTAATGCAGTCAAACATTTATTCCAAAAGTATGTTAGTAGGAGTTAACTATAAACAAAATGATTTTTTGCTTGGTTTCTTTTATCAATATGCCACGTGGAAATAAAATAATCACTGAGAAACCCTAACAATAAAAAAAGAAGTAAAGGTTCAAGAAAGGAAATTTCAATGTATTATTGTGTAATGGTGATGAAGGCACTTATATGAGCACAACTTGCATACAAATCCTTGCCATTGAATTTCCATCCATCCTAAGAGAAAATAAGCAATGTAGGGATTTGAGAAATATAAGTCCAAAGGGTTATGCTATAATAGTAATGGAATTACCATAAGAGCACAACTGAGGAAAAAATTCTTGTGACTGTAATTATGTGATCCATAACTCTATTGGTCATGTGGCATAGTTGTGCTATAACAAATATAAGATGCATTCATGTGTGATCCAAGTTTAATGTGGCTATGTTGTGATAGAAATGGAGGCACTCATATGAGCATAATCCATGTACAAATTAATCACCATCATCACAATTAGGTTTCAATCATCATTGGGTGCATTTTTTGGCATATGGCTTCTAGTGTTGTCATTGATGGCAATCTAAGTCATTATTATGGTCCACAGATTAGAATTTGTTCATATCGGCAGGTAGAGTAATGAACAGAGTATTACCGGAAGTGAGAATGAAGAATAGGGTATCCGGTTAGTATGTCGATCTGTATGCTTCACCGGATTATCATTTTGAGTTGTGGATCTTGGGGAAGGTTGTTAAGTATCTATTTTATCTTATTGTTAAGTTTTGTGATGTCACATTAATCAATGTGTAAGTTAGGAGATCCGGCAAGATGTTTTTTGTTTATTTGCTCATGGTGGCCGACTTAGTGAATATGGCATGCCGCAGATGTATAAGGAGTAATTGTTTAAATGTTTCTGTGTTCGAGCATTTTGATTTGGGGCCACAACATAGAATTATCTGACCTTGATGGGTACACATCAAATATTAAATGTGAATTGAGCCAACTATTGGAAATATTTTTTATTTTGTTGAAGCCGACATGGAGCGATTGAAATCTTTGATAGTGGATATATATATGAGATAGATTAATTCATTTTGTAGCGTGAGTTGGTGTATGTTCGAAGTGTGCGAATAGCAAAAGGGTTGTTGAGCGATTTGGCACAATTTCACTTGTGCAGAAGAGGATTTTTGTGAAGTGAATTAAGGCAGAGTAGAGTGAAGTGTAGAATCAGACAGAAGGTCCAGAATCTGATCTATGAGCCTCACCGAAACTGATACCAGCCATTTGTAGATGCTATTCTCTCAGTTCAATTTTTTGTTGTAATCCAAATATATTGTAAGGCAGCGATCCTTCCTGATTTTGAGTAGTGAGCTCTAGGCATTGTGCTTGAATGCATGTCCATTCCCCTTTTTCTTCATACTTTTAACAGAGTATAAATTGTGGATTAACCTCCACCGTGGTTTTTCCCCTAACATGGTTTCCACATAAAAATCTTGGTGTTATGGTGTTTTGATTGTTTCCTTCATGTGCTTGCATCTTTACTTTTGTTGAAATGTTGTAAATGGTTTAAGATTTGAATTGAAATTCAAATATTGTTGAACATTAATTCAGCCCCCCCTCTTAGTGTTACTTGAGTCCAACAATTGGTATCAAAGCAGGTTCCTCTGAAGAAGTTTAATAGCTTGAGGTGGATCTTGGAATGCAATGAACTCTAGTGGTCTTCAACAATAGCTTTTGGTGGCACTTGATGATCTTGATCAGTCTAAAGTAGAAGTTCTAGAATTAAAAGCAAATCTTGAGAATGCTAAAAAATTCATTCAATAATTGTAGGATAAAATCAATGAGTCAAGAGAAAAGAGGAAGAAACTATGTGATCAACTGAAGCAGAAAGAAAGTAAATGCTTGGAAGATGTTCACCTAAATCAGACCCTAAAAGAAACTGAAGAATGTGAAAAGCTTGCTAGAGATAATGTTGCTCTAAAGCTTGAGATGGAATCTTTGGTGATGAAGCAAACTAAGGAGATTGAAGAAAGGAAGAAGAATGAGGAGAATTTGACCCAGACCCTAAAAGAAAGATTTGAAGAATGCAACATAGTTAATAGTGGATTCATTCAGCTAGAGATTGAACTACAACAATCCAAAAATAATGAACAAGAACTTGAAAGAAAAATAGTTATTCTCAGAGATGAACTCACTATTGCAAATGCATACAAGGAGAAGTTTAGGATTAGTTCTGCTAAGCTTGATGAGCTGACTAAAGGATAGAAGGATGAAAATGACAAGCGAGGTCTTGGATATGAGAAGGGAGAAAGCTCTGGGTCTGAACATAAGGATTCCAGACAAAGAAATTAGATGAACAAAGGCAAAAGGTATCTGGTAAGACAACCCAATGCTAAAATTTTTAATGGTAACTGATTTTCTTGTAAAAAATTTGGTCATATGGCTTCTCAGTGTAGAAGTAAAATAAATTCAAGCAGTCCATCATTTCCGAGTCAGTGTTTCAGTTGCAACAAGTTTGGTCATAAATCAATTCAATGCAAAAGTATGTTTGTCAGTGTAAGGAATGTTAAATGCTACACCTGTGGAAGATTTGGGCATGTTGCTAATCAATGAAAATCAAGAGGAAATCAATGGAATGAGTGGTCTAGACAAAGAAATCCTGTGTTACAATTGTAACAGATTTGGTCACATTGCAAGATTCTGCAGGAACAAAAACATGGATAAAAGAGGTTTGGTATACAAAGGAAAAATTTCACAAAAAGGTGATAAAGGAAAAGGGAAAGTGACTGTGGAAGAGATAAGAGATCAAATGAAGAAAACATGGGTGAGGAAGAGTGAATCTGATGAAGGAAATAAGCCTACACCAGAAGTAGTCTCTAGTAATTCCTCCAGAAATTGATTTGAGGCCATTGGCCTAGGGGGAATTTTTCAAGAAAATCCTTTGTCCCCTTGTCAGTAATTGGCACCGGAATGCAGGAAATTTTTAGTAGTTGTGCTAATAGTTTACAAATGTATCTGTGATTGCTTGTGCAAATATTTGAGAAGTAGAAGGTCTGCAGTTGAATTCTTTTGATGTCTGAGTAAATAGAGTATTCAGAACACCTAGGGAAAAACATTTAATGCAATAAAAAGGTTAGGTGTGTGAGTTATAAAAGGGTATTTGGAACCCTCATTTCTCACCTTACATTGAAAAAGAATAGAAGGAGAGCCTCTGCAACATAATTTCAAAGGAGTAAAGTAAATTCGACAGTGAATTCATCAGGTATTTCAGTTGCTTGTAGAATTCTCACTTAATTTGGTGCTTTGTAGAAACTTCTTTGGTATAGAAAAGAAAATGAAGCAAATCAAAGGAATGGTGAATTTAGATGAATATGGCAGTGAGAAGATTAGGGATGTGAGAAATATGTTGCCGACCGATGAACTGAAATGGCTTGAAGGTGTGAAACACAAAAGTTTGGACATTTGGAGTGAATTTCCCTATTTTGATAATGCGAAAGTCGTTAGGCTTATCCTGAATAGATTGAATGATGACATTCTAACTCTGGATAAACCCTATCTCATTTCGGAAGAAGTGATTAAGAATCTAACTGAATTATGCAATGTTGGGGATATACCAAAAAAGAAGTTGATTAAGAACAAGGAAGTCAAATCCCTAACCAGAGTAACTGGAGATTAGAGGGATTTGATAATTTCATCAATCAAAGATCCGATAACAAGGTACATTGCGCATGGAATTTCATACAAAATCCTTTTCAGAAACAGGGAAGGTGCAACTTCAACAAGCGTAGTTTACATCTCTCATAAAATGATAATAGAGGATCATGACTTTGACCTGTGTGGATTGCTAAAAGATCAATTGATGGAAAATGTGCAACTAACAAAGGAGGCAGATTACCCCTTCAGGTTTGGTACCTTGGTCATATGTCTTGTGATGTATTTTCTGAATTGCTTGCCATAGATCAATAATGTTGTATGGAAAGAGAATGAACTAGTTTGTAAAAAAATTCTTGGAACATTCTAATACTTTGGCAAATTGTGAGCAAAAGTATGCAAATTTCTTTAAAGAATTGCTAGGGAAGTTTATGCAAATTTCTTTAAAGAATTGCTAGGGAAGTTTGCAGAAATTAGCATTTCCATTCCGGTAAGAGCACTTGAAGTTGGATCCTCTTCTGGTGAGATGGAGAGGAAGAAGAAAAGAGCACAAGAGACTGTTGATTGCACTCCTCTGGCACACAAGACTCCAAGAATTAAAGGAAAAGGTAAAGAACAAGTGATTGTGGACATACTAGATGAAGAATCTGATGAGTACACTCCAAGGGAAGAACCAAAATTAGTTGAATTGGATGTAGTAATGGCAGAAGGAAGTGAAGAAGAAGGTGTTTTATCCAAAGTAAAGATATTGTAGCTTGTTTCAGGATCGGGATGGTGTAGTCAAGAAAAGGATTCAAGAGTTGCATTCTGAGCATACAAAAGTTCAATTCACCATAAACAACCTTGTGGACACCTTTTGGAAAGTGAAGGATTTAACTGAATGTAGATTGGAGCAGTTAATTGAGGTTCTAAGGAAATGAGAGAAATTATAAGAGGCAATCACAATTCCAAAATTTGTCATCCAGATTATCAACCAGACATCTAAGAACAAAAACTTGATCTTAATCATTGGGATTACAGTAGAAGCTTGGAGGAAATTTCTTCCAAAAATGAAAGATAAGTACAAGATAATTTTTTGACTCGAGTAGCAGTTGTATTTCTTCAAATTTTGATCAAATTTTTGAATTAGCAAATAGGGAGATCCAAAACATGTTTTTCATTGATGTCAAAGGGGGAGAGAGAGCAGTGAAAAATGCTTTATCATTCTAAGGGGGAGTTGGAGTCATGTTTTGAAGTTGTGTTTTGAAATTTTGAACTCTGGCAGCATAATCATATTGGTTCTAACACTTAGTCATTTTTCACTAAGTGTTTCCATTAATGCCAAAGGGGGAGATTGTTGGCATATGGCTTCTAGTGTTGTCATTGATGGAAACCTAAGTCATTATTCCTATCCATAAATTAAAATTTGTTCATACCGACAATCAGAGTAATGAACAGAGTATTACCAGAAGTGAGAATGAAGAATAGGGTATTCGGTTAGTATGTCAATTTGTATGCTTCACCGAATTATCATTTTAAGTTGTGGATCTTAGGGAAGGTTGTTAAGTATCTATTTTATCTTATTGTTAAGTTTTGTGATGTTGCATTAATCAGTGTGTAAGTTAGGAGATCCGACAGGATGATTTTTTGTTTATTTGCTCATGGTGGTCGACTTAGTGAATATGGCATGTCATGGATGTATAAGGAGTAGTTTTTTAAATGTTTATGTGTTTGAGCATTTTGATTTGGGGCCACAACATAGCATTAGCTGACCTTGATGGGTACACATCAAATATTAAATGTGAATTGAGCCGACTATTGGAAATATTTTTTTATTTTGCTAAAGCCGACATGGAGCGATTGAAATCTTTGATAGTAGATATATATGAGATCGCTTAATTCATTTTGTAGTGTGAGTTGGTGTATGTTCAAAGTGTGCAAGTAGTAGAAGGGTTTTTGAGTGATTTGGCATAGTCTCACTTGTGCAAAAGAGGATTTTTGTGAAGTGAATTAAGGTAGAGCAGAGCGAAGTGCAGAATTAGAAAGAAGGTCCATAATCTAATCTATGATCCTCATCGGAACTGATACCAGGCATTTTTAGTTGCTACTCTCTTAGTTCAACTTTTTGTGTAATCCAAATATATTGTAAGACAATGAGCCTTTTTTATTTTGAGCAGTGAGCTCTAGGCAGTGTGCCTGAATGCATGTGCATTCCCCTTTTTCTTCATACTTTTAACAGAGTATACATTGTGGATTAACCTCCACCGTGGTTTTTCCCCTAATAGGGTTTCCACATAAAAATATTGGTGTTATGGTGTTTTGATTGTTTCCTTAATGTGTTTGCATGTTTACTTTTGTTGAAATATTGTAAATGGTTTAAGATTTGAATTGAAATTCAAATATTGATGAACACTGATTCACTCCCCCCTCTTAGTGTTCCTTGAGTCCAACAACATTAAGGTTGACTCAAGTTCAACAAGTTACAATGTAATGATAGCATGATCCAAGAGCAATTACGTCTTGCTGCAATAAAGAGCCTATAACTCTGGTTGATATGCAACATGGTTGTGTTATATCAATTATGTAGTGCATTCAAGCACAACCCATGTTTAATTGGCTATTCTAGAGAGTGATCAAGATTTTCTAAACCTTATGAATGTTACTTAAAAGTGTACAACTTAAACTATAGACCAAGTTTGTTACATACTTGAATGCAATCTCTGGTTACCACAAACTATAATAATGTGATATGCTAATAACCATTATGTGAAGAATTAAAGCAAGACCCATGCTATACAAGATACATTTCCTTGATTAGGTTTACATATCTTAATGATCAAACACAAGCTTCCCATACACTCTAAGATATAATCCAAGATCACACCACAACCTTGTCAAGACAACTGATTTTTCTGACCCAAGATTTAAGGTTTTTTTTAATACCAACAAAAGCATTGGTAAGAGCATGAATAGGGTACAAACCCTAGGCCTCTGTAGAAACATAAACCATAACTCTAGTGGACTAGTGAGGTTGCAATACCAGAAAGATTGAGACATTATAGCCAATAACAAAATCTCGCAATCTAAAGATTGTAGCCAATAACAAGCACACTATGTAGCTCAATGACATTTGTAAATGCAATCTATGGTAAGAAGAATGATAGTCACTTGAGGTGTGATAACCAAAAAGAGGATGGACAGTGTTAAGATAATAAAGCTCAAACCTTGCATAGTAAAGTGGAGATTTTAATAGTGAGTTTCCTTAGCCCCTTGCTAACCTTAAGGGTTTTTCAAATGCTATTGACAGTGTTAGACAAGGAAAATGCAATCAGGGAATGAGTGTCCAAATGAAGTAACAGTGGTAATCACAAGTATATTTTTTCTTAGCCATTGTATAATGGAGGTAGTGGATTGCTTGATTGAGCAGTGTTTTGAGACTCATCAAAGATGGGAGAATAATGAATAATACGTTATGGACTGTGAAGTAGTGACAATAAGGTTGAAGGATCTTAAAACCCATAATACCATGAAATAATGAGTCCCCTGTAGTAAGTAAGTAGGCACTAGTCTATAGGGCATAGTTTAATTTTATAAAAGGATGCTCATGAAAGGACTCTTCAAATGATAATGAGTGAGTTGTTTGAGATTGCAGCTGAGGGTGCAATATCCAGTCTTAAAGGCAGTTAGCAAAGCAATAAGTGTACAAGAAAATCAAACCGTACACAACAAACAATTCACAATGTTATGTTGCATAATGCCTTGAGTTTGAAGACAAAAATCTCATTGTATCTTGATGAAAGTAGTGACCTTAATGGTTAATCAATGGCAACCATGATTTTAAAATATGCTAGTATGCTTATGGAGGTAGCATTTTAAGCAAGGAAGTGAGCGGTGGTTTGGAACAATGGTAGGTATGAAGGACTTGCTTTATATGCATACTATGTGGTCTATCTTAAGACAACGTTCTTAAAAGAGATTGAAGGTGGATTATGGAACTCAAGGGTTACCATGATAAAGATTAAAGCAAATATTGAGATCTATTTAAAAGCCACTATCATGAAGATATTAAATATGTCACATGCAAAACCCTAACAACTAGAGTAATGAATACAATGCCAAAGAGGACAGTGAGTTGGGGTAGATTTAGGAGATCTCCACATTATCTAATCACAGACAAATACATCATTTATTTATTTATTTAAATTAAAAGAAATCATTCTAAACCCTATATAGGATACATTGATACTTCAAAAGCATCTGAAGGAATTTGAGATTATGAAAATATATGTCAATTAAATACCTAGATTACAAATAGTAGCATGAACAATGTAACCCTTGTTGAGTAGAGTAGGAATGAGATAAGCAACAATGAATCCTATGCCTCCTATCACGCACATCTCCTTACCATTCTCTATCATTCTTTACTAAAACACTTCTCCATTTTAGTGGGATATGCCTGAAAATAAGGTTCCGACGAAGGTTTTATAGTATGTTTATTAAAATGAAAACTCCATTTTGGCTGGCTATGCCTGAAAATAAGATTTTGACAAAAGTTCTAGAGTATGTTTATTAGATTATTTTGGCGGGCTATTGATTCTTGATTCCTTAAATGATTTGCTAAATAAATGACTAACTATTTAGTCATTTTTATTTGTGTGACTAAATATTTTTTTAGTTAATGACCAAACTAGTCATTTTTTACTCATTTATAACTGAGTTGCAAAATTAGTAGAATTTAGTCATTTTTAGTTGTTGCAACTAAAAGTTTTAGTCACGTAGTCATTTATTAGCCAAATTCTACTAGTGAGTTTTTCCTTTTGGTTTATTTTCTAGAAATCAGTTTTCTCAATGTTGTTGTGTAGTTCTCACTTTAGAGACTTTGATAGGCCATATCTTCTACATCTAGACTTCTTTTTTGGTGTCATTTTTTTGAAAGTACATTTTTTGTGTACTTCAACATGGTGCTACCAATTTCCTCATTTTTTGTCAAAGAATTATATTTTCAGCATGTGGCCTTTTTTTTGGACATTATGGGCTTCCATTGTAAGAATTTCTCTTATGTAAAAGCACTGAAATAAAGTGCCTCAACATTGTACATGTATTTTTGGGGATCTTGCACTATGATATAAAGTGCCATGGGGAGTTGATGTTTTTCTTTGTTTTCCATCACACCTTTGTCAAGTGAGTGTCCCTTCCATGATAACAATGAATCACAGTGATTCTTACCTCATACATGTGTACCTTTTTTGTGCACACTCTTTATATTTGTTGGTTCTTTCATGTTTGCATTTTCAGATGTTCTTGGTTCTTTCTTCATGCACTTCTTTCTAGCATTCAACTTTAGTAGATCTATCATGACTATCCCTTGTCAACATTATGGGGGGTTTCTATTGTTCATGCTAATGCTTCCTTGATTTCATGTTGGAGTGAGCTATGTCTCTAATATTTTTTCCTATGTATTAGGTAGATGCAACATACATTAGTGGCTAGTTACCCATGCATTTTGATGAGATGGAGTATTTACCATATGGACACTCTTGCATTCCTATTTTCTAAAGGTGACCTTCCATTTTCATTTAATTAGTGTTCTTCAAACTTTTGGTACTTGTTCCATCTATATCTTCGAGTTCTAGATGTTTTTCCTTTGTTTTCCATCTAATTCAAGTAGTGTTGTTGGGGACACTCATGCAGATTCTTGTCTTCTTGATCTTGATCATCATCTGTTTCAAAGGAGGTTCTTCTTTCAACACTATAGCAGTCATTCTTCAATAGAGTTTGTAGCTTCTTCATGCTTGAGTGGTGTTCTTCATGTTCATCCTTTATTCCTACTCTTTTGGGATAATTTAGTTTGGAGGCTTCTTAGTCTTTCACTTATATTTCTCTCTTTTGGAGAGAAGTTTTCTCCTATTGGGTTTTTATCTGTTTCTCTAGTTTTGAAAAATCTTTTGTTAGTACATGGGTACCTCACCAAGCCTTGTTTCTTGGGACCCATCATGCATTTATCTTTAGAGGTTTGAGCTTCTCCCTAAGTTTCACTTAAGGGAGGGTGTTAGAGTAAAAGGTATTTCCTAACTAATTATTTATTTAATCATTAGGTCCCTTTTCTTCTAATTATTTAAGCTTACTTAGGTCATGCTATTTTTATGTCTCATGTCATAGGATGAGGACACATGTCATGATCTTGTTTGATCCTCACCTAGGGTTTCTAGGTTAATTATCCTTTTATAAGGATTCTCTATTGTATAATCATTAAGATGCACATTCATAATAATTCATGCCTTTTTGGATCAATAACTCTCGACCTCCATAGCTTTGCTATTCTCTCTTTATGTGACAAATGTTTGATTGCAGGTGATCCTTGGGAGCGGTAGAGTTAATTTTTCCCAAATTCAACAACCAAGACATAAAATACACTTTCTCTAACTCCCTTTTTGTGTTACAAAAAATTGATAAATTAACACACTCAATTGTTTTTTCTTAGGTATATTAGTTGACAATTTTTTTAAAGCTAAGAGAGAGACAATGCCAACATGTTGAATTGTGGGGTTGTCAATATACATTATTAGGGCACCCTTAGCTTTCTATGCGAGGTTAAGCAAGGGTTGTTGATGGGTGAGAAATAAAATGGGTTTCAAGGGTTCTAATATAATTCTTTCACAACACATATTAACCAAAAGTGGTGTACACAAATGCATGGAGAGCTATGGTGTCACGTCACATGACATTATCATTGATTTGAGAATGGTTCAAATTGTATCATTATATTTCATCTTTCTCAAATAGTCTAAGTCATTGAACTGAGAAGCCATATTACTCCCTCTCTTGAAGAGAATACCTTCAACATAAACATATAAAATAATCTTGCTTAACACATAGTATTGTAAATAATCTAGAAGTTATTGATTTTTTCTGTCAAATATTTTAAATTAATTAACTTGTTTATTTTTAAGAAAATAGATTTTAATAGGTCCTATCACCAAACTTTAGTTAAGATGAATGACACTTGAAACATTAACAAATTGTTCAATATTTTAGATGTTTCAAGTGAGCTAACTTATTCATTTTTAGAACAATAAATTCTTAATATACTATCACTTATTAGAACATAATTTTAGTAGGGGTCGTACCCTTATAACATTTACATATTATTCTAATAAAAGGTTATATAAAACTTTCTATATTATATTTAAATAACTATAATGTAATAATTATTAGATTATTGATTATTTATGAATGGTGGTTTGAATAAGTGTGATTAATACCCCTTCAGGTATTTAGCCACCCCTTCTCATATATTTAAGGGGATTCCCTTTCATTGAGAGGGTGTGATATGTAGAGGAGTGTCTCCAATTCACTCTATATTTTAATAGTTTTTTGTAAGTGTTTTAATAAATTGATACTTTAGGGTTTTTTTTTTACTTGAAAGAGTTTTCCCATGTCTATCTTGTGTAATGTGTAAATTTTATGCTTCTATGATTCTCATTTTATTTATTTTATATTTTGTTTATGATGATTAGTATCCTAAGATCATAATTACTAACATCACCAAACTTAAACTTCAAATTTTACTTATAAAAAAAAACATGAACATTACTTAGGTTTCCTATTCCAAGGCTGAGAAGCTCTTTTGAGATTTTTTAAGGGCTTTTGTAGATGAGTCTAAAGGTTTCCATTGTGTTAGTTTTTTTGTTGTCTCTCTTATCATGGTAGTTGCTTGAGTCTTTTTCAATCCATCAAAAAGCAGTGCTCTTTGTTATAAATAGATGAGCTTAGCTTTGGAAGGGAATGATGCCTATAAATTTCTCATTATGCATTGTCTTTCTTTAGGAACTCTTATTTTGACAACCATCTTGGAAAGGAATTGGTCTTTATACTCTTCTCACTATGAGGGAACCTATTCAAATTCAAGGCACCTTGTTATTGAGAGCATTTGGAAAGCTTGAGATTCCATCAAACCTTGGCTTCTTTGGGCTAGTATTGACTTTCACAATGGCCTCTCAATTAACCAACAATCTATACGATGGTCTCTTGTTCTTTAAGTCAAGGTTATCATCTTAGAAAAGAACCTTGGGTTCACACTTTGAAATTCTTTAATAAAGGAATCAAACCTCTAACTGATCTCCTTATTAATATTGCCAATAATTTTCTCTCTTGGCTTGAAACCAAGTTAAAATTTCATCTATCCAACCAGGATCAGTGGTCTTTTCATATTGTTATTGATGCAATTCCTTCCCTTATGGTTCACAAGATTGGGTTTAGATACTTTAAGCCTTGGTGGAAATAGTGGAAATGGTATACTAAAATACTATTTTACAATTACAAATCTTGCAAGGGTCATCTGTGGGTCACATCTCATCTTCCAATGGTGGATCAATTAAACCATTGTTCACACCTCTAGTCTTCACTTAACACTTAGCATTGGTGGTTCAATACTATTTGGGTAGCCATTCTTGAGCCTAAATTGGATCACTTTGCATGGTGCATTATTACCAAGGGCTTTCACTTGGTTCTCATTCAACTCACTCGGAAGTTCTCAACCCCCATTGCCCCTGGATAAGAAGAGTCTCTTAAGCATACTTTTTGGTTATGTTCCAGAGCTTAAGAAGCTTGGAGTTGGATGCATGATTTTTTCAAGCCTTTTTGGTCTAACCATTTCAAATGACATATGTGTTGTTGGGCGATTGGGCTTGCTTCCCATTCAAATTTGTCTAGATTTGGTATGCTTTCAAGGTGGAAAAATTCTTTAGTATTTGGAAAGATGGAAATTCAACTCTCTTTTTTTTCGTTGTTTGGCTAATGATCAGTTCTCTTTATACACTAAATTTATGATTTTCTCTAATGTGACAATGCAAATTTAGGTGCAAGCACACAAAGTTGCACATGAAGTTGTACATCTACAAGAACTTCTTGACTGTTGGGATAATGCTCCTTGCATGGTTGCTAGAGTCCCAATCCTTGCTTCCTCCTCACCTTAAGGGTACATGCATGGTAATGGTAAATCTACCAGAAAACATTATGGATCCTAATCTCAAGGCTTTTAGTTGTAAGTTTTCAAGGATGGTGCTACTTGTAAATGGTCTCAACCCTCTCAACCCTCTCAACCACTTGCATCCTCTTCTTATGGGCATGGTTCTCTTGGCTAACTAGATTCTAACAAGTTCTCTTGCCTTGAGTTGGAAATTTCCCCTATTTGTAAGATCAAGAGGAGGAGGGTGCTTTTACTAGTTGGGAGCCTATTCATGATAGTGCTATCCCTACTGATGTATGGAGTAAATTTGATGATTGTGATCCCCCTCTTATTGGTATTGCTCTTGCCATTGGGTGGGTTTGTCTATGTTTATTATTAATCAAACTCTACTCTTTGTTTATTTTTGTTTGTTGTTTGGACTTGGTCTTGCCTAAACTTTTAAGGAGTGCCTTTCTATCACCACCTTTTTTTATGAAGTGTATTTTTTTAATCAGTAAAATTAATTTACAACTTTTAAAAAAAAAAAAAAAAGGTGCAATGCATCCATATTATTAGGGGTAAACGCTTTTGACCAAAGCTATGAATCGGGTACAAGAAACCACAAGAAACAACCAAACCCGCGAGTGCAATGGCCCAACAAAGGCACAAGGTCTACAAGCACTTTGACCCAACGAGGGTTTGAACCCTGGTGGTCGTCACCACAACCAAGCGACTTGACCACCAAACCATGCCCTTATCGACAAAATTAATATACCACTTATTCACACAAAAAAAAAACTTAAAAATTACATACAAAATAAAATAACTCTTCAAATAAAATTAAATAATGTAAAAATAAAATAATTCCTAATTAAAAATTTAAAATAAATATCATTTTGAGTAATTTTGCTTTCAACTATTTTTTCACAATCCCACATTAAACAAATACAAAATAAATATAAAAAATTCAACTATACTATTTATAAAATAAATAAATAAATAATTTATTTTAAAATATGCTAAAATCCCCCTACCTTTATGAAATACCTCATTAGAACAAATAAACAACTCATAAGAAGACTACTAAAGTTAAGGCCGGCTGAGATGAAATGTTCATAAAGCACAAAGCTACAATATCTAATCTCCCATAGTAAAGCTCATAAAATGGCTCTTATTCGTCTTCCATCATCTCCCCTGCCTTCACTTCATAACGTCCCACTAGCCCTTCCCAAGGGCACCCCCTACATGAAAACAAGGGCACATGACGCTACCCTAGGCACCAAGAGACTCCAATGGAAGCTGATGACTCCAAAAGCCCTATTTGGGTGGGGCAATCCAAAAAACGAGGAGCCCTTATCCTACACTTCTTACCGCGACAACATAGAAATCCCGTTCCCACCATCTCTGCTTGCAAGAACCTTCTTAGCAGGTAAAAAAATCAGAAAAATTGAAAAAATCAAATTTATACTCTTTTTATCTAAAAACAATGCACTTACATTCTAATGTTATGCCTGCAGGAAAGGAGTTGAAATGCTGTTACAGAGCCTCTGAAGATGGGTTCAGTGCCAAGTCATTCCACAAGTATTGTGACTTCAAGGGTCCCTGTGTCATTGTGGGATATACCCAAGAAGGCCTAAGGTTTGGAGGCTTCAGTCCAGAAGGTTACAGGAGCACAGATGATTACTATGATACTTTTGATGCATTTTTATTCTACTGGCCCGAAAACAGCAGTAAAAATAATGATGATAACGATCCAGAGGTGCTCTTGAAAGTGGGGGGAAGTGGGGCTGCTCTCTTTGACTATGCAAGAGGAGGGCCTCAGTTTGGGGCAGATGGGTTACTGCTTGGACCTCCAATGGCGCCTGTCATGGGAGGGTTTGCAGGCCCTGATACAAATTCTGGAGTTGGGGATCTCAGGTTTGGTAGATCTCGTTTAGGTTTGTCTTATGCTAAAAGATCTGACGGTAAAGATTCCATCTTTGGGGATAAGAGGAATGCCACTATTGTGGATGTGCATGTATTTTGTAGTCCTCAAATTGCCCAGTTGTATTGATAAGCTCTAGCCTTTGACCTATCACATAGTATCTGAAGCAGATATATTATTCGTTCTTGTTATTATATGGATATAATGAAGTGTGTTTACTTGAATAATCCATTTACTTACAGATTTGTAATTACAGGTGATATTTCACTCTACAAAATGTTAAAATGCTTGGAAGTGGTGGGTTGAATATTTTATAAACAGGAACAGTTTTACTTTCTTGAATTTAAAGAATCCAATAGCTTGGACATATTTACTCACTAGAACTATTTTGGAGAGCAGATAATTAACACCATACATTTTTTTATTGCTTCCAAAATATTTTTTGAGTAGATTTTATAATTAATCAAACAAATATACTTCTCTAATCATAAATCATGTAATACGCAAAGCTTAAACTGGTTTTTAGTATTATGCAGGGCAGGTAATTCTAATTTTGCTTAACAGATTTCTGGATTCAATTGTGTGATAAATTTTTGCATCAATCCATGGAGTGTGATCCGAAACGTTGATGCAAAAAATATCACACAATCAAATCCAAAAATCTGTTAAACAATCAACATAGATTATAGAAACTTATTACCATTGAATTCTTCTGCTTCACCGGAAAATTTCTAACATGCTCTTCTGCACAGCAGAGATGGCCATATTCACAAAAATGTCCATCCTGTGAACCTGCTGCATCATTTGCTGAATTTATCTGATCATGACAAGGACTTAAAGTAGATGCAGCTGCTAGTCCTATTGTAGACAGGAGCACCCCAAGTCAAGAAGATGATATTCCTTCCCACAACTCTCTTATTGGGATTCTCTAGTCTGATCCTCATCTACTTCCATGACTTTCCCGGTATTTCTTCTTGTTTAAGATCCTATCTAATTTGCCATCCATATGCCATTTAGATTGAAAGGTCCAGAGCCACAATACAAACAGGGAAGACTTTTTATTTTTTGGAGTAGGGCCACTTATAAACAAAAGGGAAAGTATTGTATGCACTCAAATGAGAAGGTATTTGAGTATAATTTCGTTGCTTTCAAAAGTTATGTGCATGGATATTTGACTAGAAGGAAGGTTTGCTGGCTGAGGATAACACATTCTTTTCCTTTGTCGGGTAACCATTAGTTTATTTTAATTTTTGAACAATTTTCTAAGCATCGAAGTTATATTTTTCTTTTTCCTGATTTGTTAGACTTAAAACTTTGATGAGATAAAATATCAAATGCTACAGTTTCATGTAAAAGACTCTTTATGTTTCTTGCAGCTGCAATGTATGTTTAAATTCAAAGTTGAATGCTGTTCATAAGTCAAGGTTATGGCTGCGGTTGTATGTTAATGTATTCAGCTATTTCTTATGCTTGTTGTTGTCAATTATATGTTGTGTATCTGTTGGACTGCCTTGTAATTCTTCTCTTTTGACAACCTTGAGTTGCCTTCTCTTATTGTAATTTATTCGCATTGTTTCAATACCAATTAAACAAAAAACCAATACCAATTAAACCTTTATGATATCTTTCAGATTTTGATTTGGTTTTTGTTCTTTTGAAAGGTAATTGGGTCATTTTGGTTTGAGCAGGGGATGTGTCTCCTAGAAGCATAGGTTTTATTTTTATTTGGAGGGGAGTGTTTTGATATAAAGATATACTGACAAATGGTAAATTTTGTGCAAAGTTAATTTCATTTTCTAGACTATTCACTCGTCTTATTACATGTGTTTTTATACTCTTACCAGCTACTCCCATTCACATGTTCACAAACTCTTATACATTTTCTCTATTTATTTGTTTATTACACCTATGCTCACACTCACTCCCATGCACATGTCATCCACTAAGATTTAACTTGTTTTCTGTTTTGCGATAAGTTCATGGATACAATATCATCCTCACAGTTGTAGACTTAGCCTGTCCTAATTTAAATTTATAAAATTCAAATCAAACTTACTTCCCACCTTCACTCTTCTTATCTATAGCCAACTAAACAGAAGTTCGGGCAATATGTTAATATGCCCTTGTGTTTGAAGACATTAATGCATTTGTTTTAATCACCTTCTAAGCTAAAGCATTATTTGACTATCACTCACATTATACACTTCAATTGATGCACTAAAAAGAATCTAGGCTAACACAATCATTCTAGAAGTATTTGCATGATTGAAGATTATTATTTTTTATTATCAATACACATTTCTAAGGGTTGACCTTGGAGAACATGTCTCCTTGTGATATGTTGAAAGCCCCACAAAGATATTTATAAAGATATTCAATCCTTAGATATCAACGAACATAGAGGAAGTCAAAACACATTAAATGAGTTGAAAATAAAAGTCCATAGAGCACACTTGATAAATTCATATGTGCTAGAAAAGTTCATGATCCCATATTTGTCCTTGCATAATAATAGAGGAATATTTTGATCTTTGAGACAATTCTTAATCTTTCACACACTTCTTTCTCTCAAAATACATTAAATTTAAATTCATATCAAACTTAATGTATTCTTTAATTATAAAACTAAGTAAAATTATTTATATTTATATTCCTACATTTCAATTAGAAATATTGAAAAATACCAATTTCCAAATGTAACCAATTTAACTAGGCTACCGTGCTTCTAAAAGGAAATAAAGAGCTTCCTAGTCTAATGAAAATAGGAAGTTTAACCTTTCTAGATAAGCATAAGGTCTTTAGTCAAAGTATATCTTACCTAAGAATGCTACGTTCGTTCACTATGTGAGAATACTAGAGCTTCTTTTGCATATAAGAACCTTGTTTTAGAAATGAAACTAGATTATGAAAGAAAATGTCTAAAGAGATCAAACACGTAAGGAAAAGCATTCCTAATTATAATGTTTGATAGTACGAATGTCAGTTGAATCTGATTTAGGGGGTTGCTATTCCTCACAATACTGTGGTGACAAACTCTCATTTTGTTGATGGCAACATGTTGTTTATTCAAAATTTTGAGAGGGAGATCAATAATGTCATGGGAGTTCATAATTTTTATTGTGAAGTTTCTAGTTTTAAACTTGCTTACCTCAAGATTGAATTTTTGATGGTTCAATCAAGTTCTCCTCCTTGGTGGATTCCTAAATTGTGGAAACAAATTAAACATGGGAAAATTACTCGGTACCTTGGCATCCCATTTGGGATGGGTGTCTCTATTTCTGAGATGTGGGATCGGTACTTACAAAAAATAAGAAATAAACTGTGTAATTGGGGAAACAAATTTTTGTCATTTGCGGGCAAAATTCAAGTGGTGAACCATTTTTTTTTGGCTTCACATGTGTATTAATCCTCTTGTTGGATGCCATAAAAAAAAGGTTATGAGAACCTTATTAAAATTGTTCGCAACTTCCTATGGGCTAATTGGGTTGGTAAGGCAAGTTTTAAAGCTGCCTCTTGGCTACATTGCATTCAAACCAAAACTAAAGGTGGGTTGGGTCTTTTGGATCCAAGGACACAAGGGACTTGCCTGGTAGCAAAATGGATTGTTCGATTAGTAAATTGAGATGCTCCGTGCAAAAATCTAGTCAATTTTCGGATCTCCCAAGCTACTATCAAAGGTAAATGGCAAGTTGTCAGTTGGGAAGATAAAATATTAATGACGCATTTTTTCCAACTTAAAGCTTCCTTTCCATTACTTTCTATTTGGAAGGCATGGTAGCAAGTTAGTATATTTTTATATTGGAAAATTTCTCTTCAACATAGGTTTAGCCTGGGTTCTTCGTCGATTTGGTGGAATAAATTGGTGCAATATCAGGGGCAACCTCTCACTGTGGCATTTCCAAGGTTGGCTTAGTACTTATTTAAAAAAGGAGTTCAATACTCAAGAGTGGGTCAATTGGAAAATGATCAAGGATAACTTTGGTCTAACTTGTAAATACAAAAGTTTTTTTATCTTCTTTATGCCACTGGTCCCCTTTGAGTTGGTTATGAAGATGTGCACCCCTCTTCATTGTAAACTGCTCATTGGTGACAAGTTGGGTCATATGCAGTTTCAGCCTATTAAATGTCCTTTTTGTAAATGTATTGAAATATGAAACATATATTTTGGAATTGTTCTTTGACAAAAAGGAAATGGAAGGATGTTTTTGCTTACCTCTTTGTGATTTTTGGGCATGCTTTGAGTTGGAAAGAAGCCATTATGGGCTTGGGCCTGTGAAATAATATTGTTGCTGATTCTATAAGGTAGTTTGTCTTCTTCAATATATGGAAAATTAGATGTATGATTGTTTTTGCTAATCATAACGTTCATCTAGAATAAAAAATGCTAAGGTTTTACTCTAACATTATTTTGCAAATTGTTTTCTTATGTTCACAATTGCAGGGAGTTTCCAAATTTAATGTGAAAATCAACATTCATTTGGACAAGATTAAATGGAAAAAACTGCAATTGCACAAAAATGATGTAATATGTTCCACAAGGTTTCAACGCATGTTAAAATTTAGAGTTTGAAGTGTTTTTCTTTCATTGTTGTTGTAATTTGTACTATGATAGTTTGTTAGTGGTGTCCTTATTCGGGACAGTTGTCTAATTGATTTACTGTGGATGGTCCTTTGTTATGTAACTTCTTCTTTTGGGCAACTTATGATTGCCATTCTTCATGTAAATTTTTTGCATTGATTCAATACAAAAAAATTGAAGTGGTGTAAACTAGTGTACTAGAGAATAGAATTTGACAAAGTGCAAGAATAGAGACACTTTTGTTATTGCAATAGGGACCTGACAATTGCGGTAGTATGTTTTAGGGTCATACATACTCTAGAAAAGAATTCTTTTACATCAATTAGATCCAAATAGTTTGATATTTTTCAACCCTATGACAATTAGATAGTAATTTAAAGTGTGTGTTTGTACTAGAAAAATAAAGATACTTTTCAAGGATATAATAAGAACCTAAAAAGCTTCTACATTGTTTGAAGATGTATAAGCGTGGAGGAAGAGAGAAAATGAGTGTTACCAAAATCCTAGAAAAGCAAGATAAAGCTTTCAAGAGTATATAGAAGAGCTAAAGAATATTAAAATAAGTTGCATGAAGAGGAAGAAACTTTAGAAGAATATTCTTAGGAATGAAAGGTGGAAGTTGCAAACTAATATACTCAAAAAATGTGATGATTTGAATGGGAAAGTGATATATTTTTATAAAGAATTTGAATACGTTAAGAAAAACTCAACAAAGCCATGCATGTAGGGGAGAAGACCCAGTAGCCGCCACCCATTGAATAACCGCCACCTGCATGCTCACTCCACCCCCCAAAAAAAATTTAACTTTGATCCACTTAAAAACTTTTTATGAACAAATAGAAAATTACAACAACACCAATAGCTGCTCATAACAGAATGAGACACTCACCGATCATAGTACACAGCTAAACATGCCTTTGCATTTATAAAAGAAGTCAACTTGCACATAAAAAGGCTCATTTACAATTTCATTTAAATCATTTACTGTTACAATTACCCCCACTTGCAAATGTTTGTCCCTCACTACATTTTATATTTAAAAGTATACATGCACAGCTAATGGTGCTTTAGATGACATAATCACAATCTCCTTTTAACTATATGGGATTTGAAATGCACAGTCTTTCACACACTCCCTGGTAGCTATGTGTATTTATTTCATTTCCTGTAGGTACCTGCACAATTAAATATAGGTGTAAGGCTCCCCAAATAAACATCAAATCCAAATGTTATGCAGAATTCAGTCATATCATCTTTAAAAACCTACGTAACTTGCAACTTCAAATTCAAATGTTCAAACAAATTCAAATTTCAAACACAACAACCAAATTGAATGCATTCAATTGTCAGATTTGAATTCCTAAATAAGAGGGGGTAAGTAGCCAGCAACATTCACAATTGCATGCTATTCTCTGCAAAGTTGAAAGCAACGACAAAGATTCCTCTGCACATTCCTCTGATATCCAAGTCTTAGGTAGGTACTGATAGTTATTTTCATTTATGCAGTGTCTTCTTACTTTATACATTCTAGCATTTGTTAAAAAATTTCTACTTTCCATTGCACATATAGTAGGCTAGCATACATATATTTGTCATTAAACATTACGTGTCTCTTGTTCATTCAGCAAATCGATGTATATATGTGTATCATTTCCCTATCCATTGAAAATGCAAACAATGGTACCTATATTTATATTTGTGTGTTTTTGCTCATTTGTCATTTACTTCAGTGTTTATATTTGTCATTTATTTTTTCTTATATGTGTTACCTATTTATATTTTTTTATTTTTGGTCATTTGTCAAGGTTGGTCATTTATTAGGGTTTAATATGTATATGTGTGTGTGTATATATATATATATACATGCATTTAATATGTGTATTATGTATTTATAAACATATACACATATATACAAATACATATATACATGTATATATGTACGTATATACATAGACAAACACACATATATACATCTATTACTCTGTTTAAATACGTTTCATTTGGCTGTCCAATACAATAGCCTAGCATTTGTTTATATTTTTCTACTTCCCATTGCACATACAACAGGCTAGCATACATATATTTGTCATTTTACATTATGTGTCTCTTGTTCATTCAACAAATCGATGTATATGTCTATCCTTTGCCTATCCTTTTAAAATGCAAACAATGGTACTGGTTAATCATTTTCTTTGCATCTTTCACGACCCATGAAGGATTTATTCGATGATTGAAAAATTATTACTGCTTGTTTATGAAATAAATCATTCCTCTTACACTCCTTTTCCCACATTGAATTTATGTATGTATGTATGTATGTATGTATGCAGCTTCATACATACATATATATATATATGTATATATGTATGTATGTATGCACATACATACATACATACATATATACATATGTATGTATATATGTATGTATGTATCTGCACATACATACATACATACATACCCTAAAAAAAAGTGAATTTGGTTTTCTTTTGTGCTTAAATTATTAAATACGACCTGGTAAAGTCGATTGTCTCATGATTTTGTCTCCAGAAATGATCAGGAATTTCGTGGGTTTGAACACATGTCTATAAAAAACCCAGGTCACTTTGGGCATAAATCGACAAACCCATTAAAAATAAATATGTATTTGTCAAAACCCTTGCATGGTTTTTTCCAAATTCGTGTGCTTAATGAATTAATCTCATGAAACCCTTGCCTAGAATATTCTGCATCTATCTGAAAACGCACTTCTGTATTCCTGCCAGTGAGGAATTATTATTATGAAACCCTTGGTTAATTTCTTCTGCTCTTTTTTCAAAACCCAAGTCTATACAATGTGCTTTGAACATTGATATATATACATACATATATCTATGTATATATAGATATATATGTATATGTACAGATATATGCATACATGTAACTATGTAATTATATGTATCCACAGATACATGTATACATATATTTATACAAATACATATAAATACATCTATATCTACATATATATATGTAAACCCAAATTAAATGATGCAAAAGAATCAGATACCCAACAAAAAAAACATTAGTCATATGCTTTAATGGGACCCTAATTGGGGTGTAATGTGTTTGGTGTCTGGTGCTTTAGTAAGGAGATTAATATGTAGGAGTGATTTTTAATGGGCACCAAAATGATTTTATAAGGTGCTAACCTGAATTAGACCCATTGACTTTTGAGTAGATTTGAATGATAAAATAGATCTGTTTTATATTTTGCAAAGTTTATACCTGTGTTTTGTATTTATATCTATGTTTTGCAATGTTTATACATTGTTTTTCTGACACTTGATCACTTACAATGTACAAGATCATTGACAATCATGGCACCAAGGCACAAGAGGAAAAGATCGGGTGGGAGGCGCTTGAATAGAGTACCTCGTGGAGTGACATTCAATATTCCAGATGTTGATGAAGAGCCAGCAGTGAATATGGATGAGGAAGTTATTTATGAAAATGCAGAACAGACCAATGAAAATGATGGTTTTGAACCTACTGTTCATAATACTGACATAGAAATGGAACTGCCATCTACTGACCAAGTGACAACCCCAGATCTGTGCATGAAAAGTTGGTCTATGCATGACATGGAATCTCGCCTAGCAGTTTGCAATCATGGCTCAATGGTGTGACATCCACAAAAAAGAGGGGGCCACCAACAATCCTGACTGACGAAGAAGAAGCTGAAATTGTGCAATGGTGTAAAGATATGGCTAATATTGTCCATGGCCTTCAAGTGTCACAACTTCAGTCAATGGTGGCCCACATGGTTGGAGTGAGGCCTAACCCATTTGCAAATGGGATACCAGGGAGGTCATGGTGGGTTGGATTTCGTCAAAGACATCCTGATCTGACAATTCAAACACCCGAAGGAGTGGACACAGATCGAGCTATAATGTTGTGGCCTGAAATAGTTTCTTCATTCTATGATAACTTGGAGGAGTTGTACAACAAACATAATTATGGGCCCAACAACATATGCAACTGCGATGAAATAGGTGTGCAAGCTGGCAGAAATTGTGCAATGAGAGTTATTGCAAAAACAGGGACAAAATGTGTTCCACAATTAATTGCTAAAAGCAAAGAATGGATCACTGTTCTAGCTTGTGTTAGTGCAGCAGGTCAAGCTATACCTGGTTACTATTTGTTCAAGTCCAAAAGGAACATTAGAAACTATATTGTTAATTGTGAGCCAAGAGCATGCATGGCAATCCAAGAGCATGCTTGGATGACCAAAGAATTATTTGTGGAATGGTTAAAACACTTCGCAAAAAATGTCCCAGGAGGTGTGTCACCAACCAACAAAAAGCTTCTAATCTTTGACAGTCATGGCAGCCATGTGGCATTCAAAACGGTCGAAGAAGCAAAGACTATGGGAATAGATTTGCTCACACTTCCAGCACATTGCAGCCACAAATTACAGCCCCTTGATGTTAGTGTGTTCTCACCATTTAAGAACTACTTCAAACAGCAAAGGACTATATGGATCTCTGAAAATCCTCAACTTGACATTAGAAGGGAAGAGTTGGCAACACTTGCCAGCAAAGCTTTTGCACAAGCTTTGACTCCTAATAACATTGCAAGTGGTTTTAGAAAAATAGGAATTTGGCCATTAGATCGACATGCACTTGACTTGGATATGGGGCAAAGCCAAGCTTTTATGGTTGAAGAGGAAGGAACGACATTAGGAACAGAAACTGAGGGTGATACAGTTGATGAAGAGGCATAGTTCATGGCAGCGGAGACTTGTTTGAGGATAGCCGGTTGGAATGAGGAACAGATTGGATAGTTTGTGGAAACCTTTTCTGCAAATATTCCCCCAAATCCAGAAAACATTAAGGCAACATAAATTCAACAAGAACCAGCAGTTCGGCCATGTAATCAAGCAGCTGAAAATGAAGAAAGTCTAAATCTGCCATCTGAATTTCAAGATGCAGCTTTGAACCTAGGGGTGCATCTCAATTTCACTCAAGTGGATGAAGGGTTGTCCATGCCATCACCACCGAATGTTGATCCTGAAGATGTCATCCATTACTTCACAACTGGGAGAAATTTGGAGGCTAAAAACTATGAAGAGGATGGACTCGATGGTAATGACTCAAGTGATGAAGAGGTTGACTATGTGCCATGTACACAAGTCAACGATCAACAACCAATAGGCAGCTGAAGCGCTTTTTTGCAACTCCCAATGCAACGAGTGTGCCAATCATCTAATAGAGCTCACAATGGGGTCTTATGCCTTAGTAGGCAGTCTCAAATTTTGACATTGGATGATTTCTTCAATTTGCTGAATGAACAAGAGGCACAAAAGCAAAGAAACCAAGAATTGCAGCAAAGGAAAATGGAGCAAATGGTTGAAAGGAAGGCAGAAAGAGAAGAAATCCTTGCACAAAGGGAGGCAAACAGATTGGAGCGTGCTACAAAAAAACAAAAAATTGCAGAGGAGAAACTAAGGCAACAACATGAAAAGGAGCTTCAAAGGGAGCAAGCAAAGATTGCTAGACAGTTGAAGGAAAACCAAAAGCAGGCGGAAAGAACAAAAAGAAACAAAAGTAAGAGTATTCCTACAACTCCTCTTCCAAGTCAACATCTAATTTTAAGGGACATGATTAACATTTTGTCTCCAGCCTTTGTAGCTCTTAGCAGCCTACAAAATGGGTCTTCTGAAGGCTTCTCTCCACAGTTACAGCTAACTCCAGAGGCAAATCATGCATTGCTTGCTTGTATAGCAAGTGCCATACAGAACAATCCGCAGTCCTTAACATCTTCTCCAGTTGACACAGAGTCAGTTGACCCCCAAGGACACACCACTTCATAATCAAATCTATGGATGTCTGATTAGGATTTTTTGTTGTCAACTTTTTGACCTCGAAGTGTGCTAGAGTGTTTTTTGTAAAACTGAATGCTAGTCTATTGTATTGGATAGCCAAAGGATACTAGTTTGTTGTACTGGATAGCCAAAGGATACTAGTGTCTAATTTTGTAGAACTAAATGGTAGTTTGTTCTCAACTTATCTAATTCGATGTGTTCCAATGTGTATTTTGTATATATGAAGACTCATTGTCTTCTTTCCAAGTTAATGATCTATGCTTTTGTGATTCGAAATCAGTTTTGTGTTTGTTGTATTCATCTATCATTGATGTGATTTAAAAATATGAATCACTAGTCTATTCAAGTTCTATGTTTTCTAAATAATGCATTTGGTAAAAGTTGAAAACATTATAATTCAAACTTTGTATTTTTCCTTACATCACACTTTTTGAAAATTCTAACTTAATAATTCAATAAGTTTCTATGTATTTTCTCACATCAATTTATTTTGAAAATTCTAACTTCACATATGTGTTTGTTTGTTGCATATATATATATATATATATATATATAACTATACATCTATATGTAGCATATCCATAAATTGTAACTATAAGTGTAAGTGGAAATCAATCTAATTCTAAATTGTAAGTTTACAATGAATAAGTAAATCCCACCATAAATCAAATCCCATTGTTCAGGTTCATGAATGAACATCATCAGAAAAAAGAACATCATAAATGAACACAATGTCTAGCAGGTCATAGCCAAGGTAAACTCTTGAAAGACTTGACCTAAAATGTCATCATGCAAATTTCCTTGCTCTTTACAACCTCCCTAGTTGTGTATACATGCATAAATATATATATATATATAAATATATGTATGTACGTATATACATACATGCATACATACATACATACATACATACATACATATATATGTATACACAACTAAGTATATGCATACATATAACTATACATCTATATATATATGTATGTACATATATACATACATACATACATACATATATATGTATACACAACTAAGTATATGCATACATATAACTATACATCTATATGCCACATATACATAAATTAATCTATTTGAAATTATAAATTTTTGAACACATACACTTGGAAATTAATTTAATTGTAAATTGTAAATGTAAGTTTACAATGAATAATAAAAATGAACATTATAAATGAACACAATGTCTATCGGGTCATAGCCAAAGTAAAGTCTTGAAAGACTTTACCTGATATGTAATCTTACAAATTGACATGGTCTTCACAACCTCCTAGCCATTTGACATGCCTGCCACAACAAACAAATATAATACAACAAACAAACATGGACAATAGTTATTGAAATAAATAAAAAGATATACTAGTTAGTAAAAAAGATAGAACAATAATTGAAACTTAGAACAATTTGAACAAAAAATCCTTAATTATTTGGTGTGTTGATAAACACAATTACCAAACTGCCCACCATGAACATCGTTACACCACCTCTCCTTGTTCTCCCATGCCTGCAAGAAAAGATTTACAACCACGGGTAGTCACAACCGAGGCTAGTAACATACAAACATCATATGACCTTTGAAATAATGCATGTACAACAACACATAATTAATCAAGTTCAATTGCGAATATAGTAGTAGAGGACAAAAATTGTGAATGCCACTGGCTGCTATCCCTCTTATTTAGAAATTTGAATTTGACAATTGAATGCATTCAATTTGATTGTTGTGTTTCAAATATGAATTTGTTATAGCATTTGAATTTGTAGCTGCCAGTTACGTAGGTTTTTAGAGATGATATGACTGAATTCTGCACTATATTTGGATTCGATGTTCATTTGGGAAGCCTTATATATCTGTGATTTTTTGCAGGTTTGCATGCATGCATAGAGTCATACAAACATAAGCATACATGCAAACATTCATAGAAACATAAGCATACATGCATGTATTCATATAAACATATACATACATATAAATTGCAGAAAATCAGTAATATACATTGCAAAGTAGAAAAACCACCTAAATGTGTCACTTTTAACATCTAATTAAAACTCTTTTATCATTCAAATCCGCTCAAAAGTGAATGGGTCTAATTCACGTTAGCACCTTATAGAATCATTTTGGTGCCCATTAAAAATCACTCCTACATATTAATCTCTTTACTAAAGCACCGGACACCAAACACATTACACCCCAATTAATATTCATTTGGGGTTCGATTGATGCATATGACTAATATTTTGTGGGTATCCCATTATATTCACTCATTTCCATCACAAGACTCCTCTTTGTAGTCACATACATACATCACATTACATATATGTATAGAGCAGGGCATGCATGCATAAGACACATACATACATACATACATACATACATACATTACATGTATATATGCACATTAAGATACATACACACATACATATATGTATGTATGTGTATATATATATGTGAGGAGCAGTGGTATGTATGTATGTGCATACATACATGCCAAACACACATACATATATACATATATGTATGTGTGTATGTATGTGCATACATACATACAGACATACATGTATGTATGTATGTATGCATGTACATACATACATATATACATTTATGTATAAATGTATGTATGTATGTATGTGCATACACACATAGATACATGCATACATATATACAACACATGGCAAAAAGGAGTGTAAGAGGAATGATTTATTTCATAAACAAGCAGTAATAATTTTGACATCATCGAATAAACCCTTTTAATGGGTCGTGTGGAAAGATGCAAAAGAAAATGATTAACCACATCTATTGTTTGCATTTTGTATGATAGGCAAAGGATACACACATATACATCATTTGTTGAATGAACAAGAGACACAAAATGTAAAATGACAAATATATGTATGGTAGCCCGCTGTATGTGCAATGGAAAGTAGAAAAATATAAACAAATGCTAGAATGTATAAAATCAGAAGACACTGCATAAATGAAAATAACTATAAGTACCTACCTGAGATTTGGGATATTAGAGGAATGTGCAAAGGATGCTTGTCATTGCATTCAATACATACATACATATATACATGTATGTATGTATGTGCACATACATGTATGCATGTATGTATGTATGTATGTATGTATGTACACATACATACATACATACATACATACATACATACATACATTTTTGTAATATGAAAGATGTAGAAGAAAATGATTAACCAGTACCATTGTTTGCATATTCAAAGGAGAAAGATGTTAGATGTTACCTTAGGCCTGCTGTATGTGCAATGGAAAGTAGAAAAATATAAACAAATGCTAGAATGTATAAAGTAAGCAGACACTGCATAAATGAAAATAACTATAAGTACCTACTTGAGACCTGGGATATTAGAGGAATGTCCAGATGATGCTTGTTGCTAAAGCCAATACATACATACATATATACACATATAGAGCAGATGTATGTATGTATGTACACATACATACATACATACATACATACATTTATTTTTGTAATATGGAAAGATGTAAGAAAAATGATTAACCAAGCACTTTTCATTGTTTGCATATTCAAAGGAGAAAGATGTTAGATGTTACCTAAGGCCTATTGTATGTGCAATGGAAATTAGAAAAATATAAACAAATGCTAGAATGTATAAAGTAAGAAGACACTGCATAAATGAAAATAACTATAAGTACCTACTTGAGACTTGGGATATTAGAGGAATGTGTAGAGGATGCTTGTCGTTAGCCAATACATTAAGCATACATATATACATGTATGTATGTATGTGCACATACATACATACATATAAGGAGCAACAGAGAGTGTATGTATGCATGTATGTACACATACATACATACACATACATACATACATACATATTTGGGTTTTCAGAAAAGTGCACAAGAGATTAACCAAGGGTTTCATAATAATAATTCCTCACTTGCAGGAATACAGAAGTAAGTATTCAGATAGATGCACAATATATGTATGGTATGTATGTATGTACATACATACCATACATATATGTATATACATTATGTACATATGGTATGTATGGTATGTATGTATGTGTACATACATATCATACATATATGTATGGTGTGTATGTATGTACACATACATACATACATATATACATACATACATGTATGTATGTATGTATGTATGTCTGTATGTGTACATACATACATATATACATACATGTATGTATGTATATATGTATGTATGGTATGTATGTATGTACACATACAGACACATATATACATACATACATGTATGTATGTATATATGTATGTCTGTATGTGTACATACATAAATACCATACATATATGTATGGTATGTATGTTGTTGGTGTGAATAATTGTCTTGTACCTAGCTAATTCATTCACTAGGTAATTAGGGGACATATTCACATGGTTAAGTTTACTTAGGTAAAACATTCCTTCTAGAAGTCTTAGTTGGCTTTTATAGAACTTATTTTATCTAGCTAGGATGCGTCATTTCCTAGGTGATTAGGTTGTTGGTTGTCTCATGTCATAGGATCATGACATTTGTCAACATCATATTCATTCCTATCTCTCAACCTTGCCCATATAAGCAAGGTATCTCATGTACATTTGTAATCAAGCAATCAATCAATCTTGCATTGTGAAGCAAGCTTTCTTTCCATTCTCTCTCTTGTGGAAGTGGTTTTGGTCGCAACTGATCTTGGGGGTGTTGAGGAGTCACCATTAACTCCTACATGGTATCAGAGCACTCCAGGTGTTGTAGATTCCTTCCCAGATCTGAGGGTGATATTTTGGCTTGAAGATTTTTGTTGGGTGCAAATTGGGGTTTCAATAGCCTCATGGTTGAGTTTAGAAGGCTTCGTAGATGAATTTTGATTGTAAATTTGCCTATATTGGAAAAAGTTGTTTTTGAGGCAAAAATTTTTTGCTGGGACAGCCTCCCAAGCGGTACGATCTTTCAATTTTTGCAAAAAATATTTTGTGAAATATTTTCTGCGATTTATCTATAATTTTGGGGCAAAATTATATTTCGGGAAAATTAATTTGACAATTTAAATTGGGCAAATATTTCTGTAAATATTCAGGCCATATTTAAATTTCTGACGGTTTAATATTGCCATATGACATATTGTGAATATTCTTTGCATTGTAGTCCGCGGATTGTACCAGGGTCACATCCTTGTCATCGGCATATTCTCCATTGTCACTAGCCCATCCCATCTTCATTTGATCGACGCCCACAACATCTCTGGCAGATCTGTGTCGGTATTGTACAGCGGGTGGACATTGGTCGACGGGTACGAAGACTCCACATTGACGGTCCTATTCTTTGCAAGAGATGGTACCTGTCAAATCGTCTATTGCCATTGTAGGTTGGTACATTGGTCTTCATTATCCCTGCGTCCTTCTCCATTGGTCTCTTCCATCGACATTCATCAGCGGTCAACATCCTTTATCATCGTTGGCAGGTACTGCGGATCTCATACATCTGTCATTGGCAGGTATTTACTTTCATCGACCAGCAATCTGATGTGCGGGGTCTTCTATTGGTACCTTGGTACAAACTCTGTGGGTACCATTCTCCGGTTATCAGACATTGTCTTATCAGCCTGTCTCAACCCCGGTCTATGGTCTGAGCGATACTTATCGCCTGTTGGTATCGTCACTCTGTCTTGTCAATGCTAGTACACATGTGTCGAATTCCATTGAGCATTCCATGGGTTTAATATTTGTTTTAAATGCCGACTGTCGTTTGTTTGTAAAGATTTCTGATATTGTATCGGCATTTTATTGTTGTAACATTTCTTATATTAAACCCTATAGTATATCCTTTGGCCGACGGTTTAATTGTAGTAGTGGCCCTACCTTTAATTTTTTTGCTTTGCTTAGTGGTGTGGTCACATGAAGAATGGAATTGTAGCCCCCGGGAGCCGAAAAATTGCACCTCATTAGCCTACTAATTATTTGTGTTTGCCCCCTAGTGCCCTTTTACGGGCCTTTTTTTCATTTTATCATAACTTTTGCATACGAAGACCATTTTTCAGAAACGAGATATCGTTAGAAAGCTGGAAGAGTCAACTTTTCAGTGGTGCAGATATTTTGCAGAGATTTTGCAGTTTTGTGCTGTATTTTCTAGGTTGAAGACAAATATTTTTTTTTTGGCTTTTGGTGCTCATATCTTTGTAAATGAATGCCTTAATTACTTTGGAGAAAGGGAACTATAGGCAATGGAGTAATTTAATACTCACTCATCTTTGTGAGAGGAATCTATTGTCCTATTTGTTTGATAAAGTTCCTTGTCCTAGCATAGTTGATGAGTATTGCATTTGGAAAGGCTTCAGGGCTGCTATCTTTAGAGTTATTTTTGAAAATGTAGATGATGACTTTTTGGAGACACTTATTCACTTCCAATGTCCTCATGCTCTTTGGACTCACATTAGAGAGGTGCATGAAGATCATGATTCTTCTCCATCTCTTGAAGGTCCTCTTTCCAACTCACACGTGCTTCTTCATTCTTTAGAGTTGATAACCCATGCTTGTGATCCTTTGGAGGAGATTGCAAATGCTTTAGAGGTTCCTGATTCTTCATCTTATGTTGTTGAATCATTGAGTACTACCAGTGATTCATTGCAACATATATCTGATAGTATTCTTAATTGGGATTCTTATTTGACAGACATTGCTTCTTTGTTTGTGGAGTCTCACATTTCAGACTTGGAGGACCAATTTGAGGGTTTATCTCTCTTATTTGATGATAGTCATGGATCAACTATTGTCACTTCATGTTTGTATTTGGAGCTTGTTCAAGATCAGTTTCCATTGGTTCCTGATTTGTCATAGTTTGTTGTGATTGGACATGTACCTGATTGGATTGTGGCATCATCTTCATCATCCAATAAATTGGCAACACATGAGAAGATTTCAGAGACACAATCTTCCTACATTTGGATTCCTCTTCCTACCACTTCCTATCCAGAATAGGAATCATTCTTGCATTTGTACTTGGTGTATCTTCTTCCCAAGGGGAGAAACATTGTTTGTAGGCATTGGATTTTGTTTTGTTTTCAGACTTTAACCATGTTTGCAGGTGATCATACATTATGGGGGGGATATCTCATCTCTCTACTTCCCTCTTATGGGGGGGTCATTTATTGTATATACATGATGCATGATGTCCTTGGGGGGTATCATTGAGTCCTCCATACATCATGTTGTTTTCTTTTGTTTTCTCTCTTTTGGAGAGGAGTTTTGTCCCACAAGGTTTTCTCCTTTTCTCCACTTGTGAGAGATTGTTTGCATTTGCATTGTAAATGGGTACCTAACATGGCCTAGTAGCCGGGACCCATAGTAGTTTGCATAATAATCTTCTCCCTAAGTTGCACTTAAGGGGGGGTGTTGGTGTGAATAATTGTCTTGTACCTAGCTAATTCATTCACTAGGTAATTAGGGGACATATTCACATGGTTAAGTTTACTTAGGTAAAAAGATTCCTTCTAGAAGTCTTAGTTGGCTTTTCTAGAACTTATCTTATCTAGCTAGGATGCATCATTTCCTAGGTGATTAGGTTGTTGGTTGTCTCATGTCATAGGATCATGACATTTTTCAACATCATATTCATTCCTATCTCTCAACCTTGCCCATATAAGCAAGGTATCTCATGTACATTTGTATCAAGCAATCAATCAATCTTGCATTGTGAAGCAAGCTTTCTTGCCATTCTCTCTCTTGTGGAAGTGGTTTTGGTCGCAACTGATCTTGGGGTTGTTGAGGAGTCACCATTAACTCCTACATATGTATGTACACATACATACATATATATATACATACATACCATACGTATATGTATGGTATGTATGTATGTACATATACATACATACATATATACATATATACATGGTATGTATGTACACATACATACATACATACATACATATATACATGGTATGTATGTGTACATACATACCATGTATATATGTATATATGCATGTATGTATGTATTGGGTTTTTCATAAATGTGCACAAGAAATTAACCAAGGGTTTCATAATAATAATTCCTCACTCGCAGGAATACAAAAGTGCGTTTTCAGATAGATGCAAAATATTCCAGGCAAGGGTTTCATAAGATTAATTCCTTAAGCACACGAGTTTGGAAAAAACCAAGCTAGGAATGCAAAAGTGCATTTTCAGATAGATGCAGAATATTCTAGGCAAGGGTTTCATGAGATTAATTCCTTAAGCACACAAATTTGGAAAAATCCAAGCAAGGGTTTTCACGAATTCGTTTTGAGATAGATGCAGAATATTCCAAACAAGGGTTTCATGAGATTAATTCATTATGCACACGAATTTGGAAAAAACCATGCAAGGCTTTTGACAAATACATATTTATTTTTAATGGGTTTGTCAATTTATGCCCAAAGTGACATGGGTTTTTTATAGACATGTGTTCAAACCCATGAAATTCCTGATCATTTATGGAGACAAAATCATGAGACAATCGACTTTACCAGGTCGTATTTAATCATTTAACCACAATAAAACCTGTATTTGGAAAAACAAAGCAAGGGTTTTCACAAACCCACAAAATTTGTTATCATTTTTGCAAACAAAATCATGATACAGTCGACTTTACCACATTGTGAGCATGCGGTAAAATGAGGACAGGAAATTATTTTACCCCAAAAAAACCTGTGTATATAATGCCAGTACCATGACATTAGCAAAATAAAATAGTACATGGCGAGAAGCGTGTAAGATGAATGATTTATTTCATAGACAAGCAGTAATAATTTATCAATCATCGAACAAACCCTTCACGAGTCTTAATCATCGAATAAACCCTTCACGGGTCATGAAAGATGCATAAGAAAATGATTAACCAGTACCATTGTTTGCATATTCAAAGGAGAAAGATGTTAGATGTTACCTGAAGCCGTGCGCACGTGTAGGAGCCGTGGAGAGCCGTCGCCATCCGCATCCTTCTCCATCGTCGGGAAGCTTCCAGACAGAGCGCGCGGTAAAGCGAATGAATAGGATGGGATACCCACAAAAAACATTAGTCATATGTGTCAATCGGACCCCAAATAAAGATTATTTGGGGTGTAATGTGTTTGGTGTCCGATGCTTTACTAAGGAGATTAATATGTAGGAGTGATTTTTAATGGGTGCCAAAATGATTCTATAAGGTGCTAACGTGAATTAGACCCATTGACTTTTGACCGGATTTGAATGATTAAAGAGTTTTAATTAGATATTAAAAGTGACACATTTAGGTGTTTTTAAAAAAAAAATTTGGTGCTTATATTTAGCGTGTACTGGGACGTTAGGTGACAGCAAGTAGACGACACCTCTAAAAAAGGTCTTTTTGACCTCTACACGCATATCGGATGCTACCGCACTCTACTGAATTGCCTAGAAGCCAAAACCTTAGTTATAAGATCTTAACTCATGTGCGAAAAAAACCCATAAATTTTTTTTCCGATTCGACATACGGTTTGAATTCTACGGTTGCACGAAGTTAGCTCTGGTGGATACTAGGTCTTCTCCCCTATTAGATTTTAGTGGTTAAAAATATAAGGATCAAGATTTAGTCATTATATAGATGGTCTATTGTTAGGGATGCTACAATAATTATGGTGGAGTATAGGACTAATGATTTAAATCAAGAGTAATATATATTTTGACATTTTGGTGATGGTACAAAATCAAAGAAAGTTAAATACAAGTTGTTTGCTTATCTAAGTGCTTACATTTGTGGTTCTTGGGTAAATCTCGATCTTTTCAGGAGAGTCCAACTAGGGTTTCACCTTGTTTACACCAATTTTCTATTCATCACCCATGATTTCAAGCTATTGTTTCATCTTGCACTATTAGAGTCCATCACCCAACACACAATCTATGGAAACAAAAGGGCGGATTGCTGACTTCCAATTTCCTTTTTTTGCTATTATCGGTAGTGATGGCTTTTCCTTCAACCCTAGTGCTTAGCGAATAGGTGATTCAAGCGGTTTCTTTGTTAAGGTCTCTAATTTTCTATCTTTTATAGCTAGACTTTGACAAATTGAGGCTGAGAGGATTTGGAAAACCCATGCACGACCCAAAAGTCCTTCTGGAACCCTAGCATAATTTCAAATAGCCCATTTCATTGATTTGTTTGGGTTCTAAAATGTGGCTTAAAATAGAAGCACAAAGAGTAGGCAGGTCTCTTACAGATTCCCTGGATGATAGTGAGATTGAAGCAACCCTCACTTCAACAGAAAATAATGATGCCTCAAATGGTGAAATGATGAATGATGTGAGTTGGTTGGAAAGACAATCGAACCCACTGAAATATCTAATGTTGGAGAGTATGCTTACAAAATGGAGGAACAACAATGTGGGGATTTAGGTAAAACTATAGAATTTATGCTTCATGACGATGTGGTTGATTGCATAGCTGAATGTGAACATAGATATGTCATTCTATTTTTTCTAAGAGGCATCCCTTCTAAGTCTGACTTTTACAAATGGGCTAAAACAAATTGGGAAAATAGAGGGTGGGAAATTGAAACTTTGAGATGGTTGCGGAAAGGGTATGTTTCATGTAAGTTTAAATCAGCTGATCATGCACGTGATGTACTTCAATATGGAACCTGGGTTATTTGTGGGAAAATTTTCTACTTGTAAGCTTGGACATTGGATTTTCACCTTGAAGGTCCATCTAGGTCCAAATATCATATGTGGATAGAGTTACCTTTTTTAAATATTGCTTTTAGACCCTTGAAAGAAACTGTTTTACATCTTGGAAGAGTTCTATCATGGTGCAAAAGTAGCACATATAAGTTTTCTAGCCTTAGAGTCCATCCTAGAGTTTGTGTAGAAATGGACCTTACTATGCAGTTACTAGAAAACATCAAATTAATAGGTCCAGGGTTTGAGTTTTGTCATCCATTAGTATATTTGAACAAGCCTAATGCATGTTTCATTTGTTCTCAAGATGACCATTTGATTAGAGACTATCCTATAAGGAAAAACAAATATGTACAATCCCACATAGTTATTTCTACCAATGTACAACATTTGTCAAAACCTCCTCAGCCTTCTGTTATGCTTACAGTTTCTCAGTTGAAACAAGATGTGTTTGATGAAAATATTAATAATAATGATAAATCTTCTTCTTATAAAGATGCTATTATGACTGATGATTGGAGGATGATCAGGAAAAGAAAGGAACCATCAAAATATAAACCTCAAAATGGTCATATGTCATCACATAATTATTCCTCACTGTCACCTCACCAAGTTACGACAAGTTTTGAACGTGCTCCTTCACCAACCCCTTTGAGACAAAGATCCCCTTCTCCACCGATAGATAAAGGAGCCTCATCATCTGCTATGAGGCAAAGAAGGTCTCCTAATCCTAGTTTAAAAGATATTAACCCTTCCAAATAGTCTCTTACATCTGCCAATTGCTTTGATGTTTTGTCACAAGAACAGGATGCTCCTAACTCTACTTAAGAATGAAATATAAAATTACTTCATGGAATGTTAGAGGGATTTCTCTCCCTCATCACAAATATGAGGTTAAGGGATTTCTCTCCCTCATCCAATGTTTAATGTTGTTGTCTTGTGTTTTACCTTTTGTTTTGTTTTTGTTCTTTCTTATCTTTATCATTTTCTATTTTATTATTGTATGTTTCTAGATTTAAACATTTTTATGTTTGTATCATTTTTTATATATTATTTTTCTTTAGTAATTTCTCGTTCTTTCTTTTATTTTTGTAATCTTTGTTTCTTTCTTTATTTTGAT
>VDFB02058242.1:737632300-737667805 GCA_007258455.2 Sequoia sempervirens | reverse complement strand
ATACCTGTTATAAAAGCAATCAAATCAACAAGTCATTTCAGAATGATTACTTTCAGATTGGTACACAAATAACAACAAAAAATGCGAAGTAGCAAAAGACTATGAAAACTATCCAAACATAGCAAAAGCGGTGGATTTACTACATATACAAATATCTATACACTTTCACAAGCCACTTGGGAGCTATAAGTTAGTGCATAAGGATATATGCAAACAAAGCACTAGCGAAATTTAAAACAACATGAGTCAGTTGCAATCGAGGAGGATGAAGAAAGATGAGTCAGTTGCAATCGAGGATGATGAAGAAAGCATAACCCCGTGCAAGATTGCTCTCATCAATTCCCAAATTGCCCTTCTCAGAAGGGATGCAACTCTTACCCAAGTCTCAACACTAGGAGGCGTACCAAACAAAGGTTTCCATTTTGATTGTTCATCTTTCACTTAATTTGATATGTTTTACCTGTTTTGATTGCTTTCAGTAAAAAGGTGACAAAAAATTACGCAAGGAATATCGATTTTTGTTTCATTATTCCTAATTAGAAAATGGCTGTGAAGAGAGTATCCAAATTTATTATGAACCATATGGGCCATGAAGGTCGGATAACTAAATTATTCAGTGTATTTCAACATTGCATTGTTTATTTGTATACACAAACATTATATATCATACTCAAAGTTGTGTGAACCTTTGCATGTTGAGAATTAGACATTTTATGTATTAAAGTCACTAAATGGTTCCTTCACGGAGGGTTTTATTATAATGCTTAGTTCGTTATATTCACAAAGAGCAATTTCCATTCTAGCATTGCATGACTCTCAAGGTTAGAGGTAAATAAAATAACACATACCATGGATTAGATTGGTGAAGAGCTACCAACTATGGCTTCTATAGCGGTACAGGGTGCTTCTAGATGCAAAAAAATCGAAGGATGGGGTTAGGAAAATATCCATGATTTTGATTTGACTACAATGGCATTAGGGATCATAGATGGTTTTGGAGGAGATGCTCCTAGGTCTAGGTTTCCCCCTAAAGTTTGGTTCTTGGAAGATAATGGAGGGGTTTTCTTCAACTCCTAGACACAATTTATAGTCCCTCTTTAAGGACATTCTAAGACAATTTGTGGGTAGTGAATGGGGCCTAACATTAATTTTCTAAAATGTGTCACATCTATCTTTCCCACTTTTACTATTGATTGGTCATCTACAAGACTAGTGGAAGATGATGAAGATGGCATTGATCTACTTGGGGCGGAAAACACTAATATAGATATAGAGTTGCTAAATTTTGTCACTTTTAGTCTATATGGGTAATAGTTTAGTATATTTATAGTTAATCTATTATTAGGGAGGATTGTCTATTCCTCTAAATATAGTTTAGATATATAGATGATATTGCTTATCAATTGGTGTAAAGGTTTTTTAATGGTTGTGCTCTTGTAAGGAGTAATGCATATAATTTTCTATGTTGTATATTATCAAGGGTGTGGTCCCCACAACCACTTTTCACTAACAAAAAATAGCCCTTTGTAAATAAAAATATTTTCTTTTTTAATCTATCTACCTATTTATGTGTTGGTATATAAATTAATAATTTAAGTAGATATTAAAATTTAAAATTCATATAGAAAACTAAAACAACTCTTTAAGTATATATTTTTTGATATAAATAGAGGGATATATTAATGCCTTTTCCTATCAAATATCGAAAAGTTATAAACAAAAGTCCACAAAGGACGAACACAACTATCACTAGCCAATGAGAGATTGTAATAAAAGAAAAGAGAAAAGAAAAACCCTTACAATAGTAGGATGGGAAAAAAAATGATATAAAAGAAATTCCCAAAAAGACCAAGGACTAAGAGAAAAACCCAAAATCCAAGGAAGCCAAACCAACACTCATCACATAAATGAAAAAACAAGAAATAAAACAAAGAATTATAGAAAGGTAAGCTCCAACCAATGATTCATCTATAACCATTTAGAGAGAATTCCAACCTTGAGCCACAATAGCCACATGTGTAGGGGTCGGCTGCAAGCACCACCAAATTTAATCACATGTTGGACCTCTAAAGTTCCATTCATGTGACACAAGAAGAGTTTTGATCGTCACATGAAGATCATTGTAGAACAAGGTCAAATTTTGGTTATCATCCCACAAAGCCCAAAATTCATGTAGGGTCTTAAATTAAATTCCCTCAAAGGGATTGATGGCCCTTGGAAAGTATCCAAACCTACAACAATGATGTTAAAACCACAACTCACCATGATAATAAGGAAGAATGACGCATGTTAACACATGTGATAGGGAAAATATTACATTTCAATGATGAACACAATTACTTTAATACCTCATCACACCAAGGAAATTTAAAGGTGGCACACCAAAACAATAAAATGAAAAGGGGAGATTGATCAACATCATTTAGATAGATGTATGTGATATCTATGCTAGTTTTAGAATTATTGAATCATATTTTATCTTTCTACAAACCATGTTACTATTGTTAATATTGTATTTTAATGAAGATAAATAAAAGAATTATAAATCCAAGAGAAATTACACATTATTAAATTTTTATACCTAGTTATGCTCTCAAATTGTAGTGGCGTCATAGCATAAATAACATTCTTCTTATATGCACGTGTTTGATAATAGCACTTGCACCGGAGGGGGTGCAAGGGTTACGCCGATAGGAAAATATAGAGAAGAAGGGGAGTGAGGTGCAGTTTGGCACTTGTGTAATATTGTTTGTATATTATAATAGAAATTGAGTAAAAATAATATAATAGAAATATAAATACTACAAATAAGTTTGTTTATAAGTGTTCATAATAAAAATAATATAATATAATATAAAAACTACAAATAAGTTTGTTTATAAGTGTTTCTAATAGAAATTGAGTAAAAATAATATAAAAACAAATCTTTACAGTACACAGACAAGTTTGCATAATATATCTAATCAAATAGAATAAATAAAATATACCTAAAAAATCTTTAAACTATTTGAAGTAAAATTGACTAAAAGAGATCAAATATAACTAAATCTAATAAATACAATTATAATCTGTCCACTATTTGAGTTAAATCTGAATAAAAATCTATTTAAATATAATAAATAAAATGTAACTTGATATTTTTTCCTACTTGTATTTTATTTTTATCTAATATAGACTTGTAAACATATCATTTTATCTTTTTTTTAATAAGTTTGATAGTAAATATTTTATATCTATAATAAAAATAGTATATTAAAAACACTGTACACTATAATATATTTTTATATAATCTAAAATCTAATTAATATTTTTTAATTATAATAATTGAATACATGTATTTAATAGTTTTGTTAAAGAGTATACCTAAATGTATATTCAAGGTAAAGGATGTTGTAATGTTAAAACCTAAATGTGCTCATTATTAGGAAAAAGGAAAAAATCTAGTCATACATTGCAACCAAGTTCCATCCATATGAAATTTGGAAGAAGTGAATTATGCACGCGAGTTTGAAAAATATAGCCTTCAGCTTATTACGATGGATGTTTTCAACTTCAGATATTCTTGAATGCTGAAAATATCCAGTTAGATGATCAACTATGAATTACTAATTGAATAAGTCACCAAACTATTGACTCAAATTAAGATTTTCAACCAAATATTATGGTGTTTATATTATTGTTTAAGGATATTTTCAACTTCGGATATTCTTGAATGCTGAAAAATATCAGTTAGATGATCAACTATGAATTACTAATTGAATAAGTCACCAAACTATTGACTCAAATTAAGATTTTCAACCAAATATTATGGTGTTTATATTATTGTTTAAAAGATGCAAATCATAACCCATATTGTTGGTTAGGATGAAACATAAACTTGTACACAAAACAGAGCATGAATAAAACCAAACTAAAAATAAGAATAAATTATAAAAATAACAAACACTAACTATAGCTAGCCTAGTCACATAAGATTACAATTTATTCCATCGTAGGTGGGTGTCTCCACTTGTAAACTTCAAGCACTAAGAATTTGAGTATGCCACAAGTGGTTGTATCTCATCTCAAAGCAAGCTAGAAGTCTGTGGGTCCCATCAAGCACGTGATGCACATTAGCTTGGGTTCTACTTCAGGCGTGGTAGAAGGATAGTGCACATTCTTCTCCTCTGCAATTCTATAATTAATTAAAATAATATGTGATAATTAAATAGATTATTGTAAGTCAAAGGCTACTGTATCTTAGGGCTTATACTACCCATATGTCATGTATAGATTGGTTGATAGAAAGAGGCATGCAACGGGTTGCGATGATATAGACTCTTTATAGTTGATTGTTTTCTTTCGTATAGGAAAAACAATTATGAGGTCCCTAAGAATGCAGTCATACAAAGAACAACATGCAAAATATAACGTGTCTGATGAAAATAGCTAACTCGTGGCAGTATGTAATCTGACTTCTACACGTAGCTACATGAATCTATGGTGGCAACATATATGTTTTGCTAGTAGTATAATATCTTTACACATTTGTCTTTTTGAATAGCTCCTTGTCATATATGCTACTGGTCGAAATAGCAGATCTTGGCTGTGCTACTAATCATAACACCATATTACATACAAATTTTGTAAGGCAAGTGCTGATTATGATTGTTATTGCAGGTGCCTGAAGGTGTTCTATACCCGCCTGAAGGTGTTCTACATAAAGATTCATCATTCTACAACAGAGGAAGAGTGTGGAGCAACAGAGCCAAGCAACAGGGTGTAGATATTTACTCAAAGCAGTTTCACAAAGATCTCACTACTTTCATGAAATGAAGAGCAGAGGAGATGGCAGCAGGAGGTGTATTGTTTTTGTGTTTGATGGGGAAGACAAATGCTTCACCCCCTTCTCAATAGGTTTCCACAGAGAGTGAATTTTGTGGTCAGGATTTTGATCCATTCTTTGTGGGAAAAGCAACATCCTTCAATTTCTGGTTAATGATTTTCACTTTTCAGTTTTCAGCTGTTTGCTTGGTAAATGTGGCTCTAGGTCCATCTTTAACCAAACAACAGATAAGGAGTGCAAATAAACATTATTTTACTGTTCAAACAATGATAAAATAAAAAACTGTGGCTGGGCCAATTTGATAGCAATGGAAAGCACTTGAGCTTTATTAATAATGCCATCCATCATTACAACAAATTCCTGCATTAGTCACCACATTGAGCATGCCATCAAATCTTTAGGCATTCATGCAAAATGAAATACCTATTAAGCATTATCATTGCTAAGATATTAGAAAATAAGTTTAGGAATTAGCTCATCTCAAAATTTTAGTCCCATACTTAGTCTTGCAGGCAGACTAATCTTCTATGTATGATTGCAGAATTTAAAGGAAATTGACCTGCTCCAGTGAATTCCAAAGGGAAGAGGGAGATGGAACAATCACAACCACGGGAGATAAAAAAAATTCAAGAAATGTGGGCGAAACAAATTTAAAAATATGGTAAACGTGGTGGAGAGAAAAAGAGGAGCATGGGCATGAGCACTCAAGGAGTGGCCATGGCGGGAATGAAGCTGTGGAGGGACGACACCATGAAAGAGGCTTTCATGGCATCGTCTGCTTCACAGACGGATTTTGGGTGGAGCAGTGGTGATTCAGCGGTGGCGGCAGCGGAGTTGGGTGGGAGTAACTCTTTGTTCAATCAGGAGACGCTGCAACAGAGGCTCCAGATGCTTATTGGGGGTGCAAGGGAGAGTTGGACTTATGCTATATTTTGGCAGTGGTCTTATGAAAGTTGGATATTAACAAGTGTGCTAAACTACAATGAAAGCTCGATATTAACTACAATGAAAGCTGGAGCGGGTGAAGTACCGTGCATTGTTTAAATTTCTTTTCCTGGTATGTCCTTTGTCCTCTGTTTAAATTTCTTCTCCTGATATGTCCTCTGCACTCCATGTAGTCTCCTGCAATTTGGTGTGAGTAATATGTATGCTTCAGTAGTAGTCTCGATCAGAGCCGTGTTCCTTCTTCTTGTAGGGATAATCAGCGGTGACTGAAGCAGATATTTACCAACATCAATAAATGCAGAAGATGAAAATTTATGGTGTCTGAGATAGTGCAAAGATTTAGATTTTTACTAGCTGGAGGTTGATATTTTCAATCGTATCAAGATTTCAAATCTAGAAAGTACGTTTTAGATCGGTGGCTCTGTCTGTAGTCTGACGGCACATTGCAGACACAAAAGGACTGCTGCTTACACCCACATAGCCCACCAACTCATCGACAACTTGATATTCATAGAGTTGGCAAGTGGGTTCCACCATATCTGTTCGACGATGAAGTTTAATAGCAATCCACAAAAGTTTGACGGAAAACCATGGTAGTTTGACGGCGTGAGACTTGTTTCAGGCTGAAGCTCATGCAATATATAGCCTATCAACTAAAAATGCTAAGGTTTTACTCTGACATTATTTTGCAAATTATTTTCTTATGTTCACAACTGCAAAGAGTTCCCAAAGTTAACGTGAAAATCAGCATTCATTTGGACAAGATTAAATGGAAAATATTGTTGTTGCACAAAAATGATGTAATATGTTCCAAAAGGTTTCAACGATTGTTAAAATCTAGAGTTTGAAGTATTTTTCTTGTAGCTGTTTATTGTTGTAATTTGTACTATGATAGTTTGCTAGTGGTGTCCTTATCTGGGACGGTTTTCTAGTTGATTTAGTGTGGGTGGTCCTTTGTTATGTAACCTCTTTTGGGCAGCTTATGATTTTATTATGTAAATTTTTGCATTGATTCAATACAAAAAAATTGAAGTGGTGTAAACTAGTGTACTAGAGAATATAATTTGACAAAGTGCAAGAATAGGGATACTTTTGTGATTGCAATAGGGACCTGACAATTACAGTAATATGTTTTAGCTTCATACATACTCTAGAAAAGAATTCTTTACATCAATTGATCCAAATAGTTTGATATTTTTCAACCCTATACTGATAGTAATTTAAAGTGTGTGCTTGTAATTAGAAAATAAAGATACTTTTCAAGGATATAATAAGAATCTAAAAAGCTTCTACATTGTTTCTGAAGGGTATAAGCCGGAGGAAGAGAAAAATGAGTAAGGCAAAATCCTAGAAATGCAAGATAAAGCTTTCAAGAGTATATAGAAGAGCTAAAAAAAATAAAATAATTGCATGAAGAGGAAGAAACTTTAGAAGAATATTCTTAGGAATGAAAGGTGGAAGTTGCAAATTAATATATTCAGAAAATATGATGATTTGAATGGGAAAGTGATATATTTTTATAAAGAATTTGAATAAGTTAGGAAAAACTCAACAATGCCATGCATATTAGATTTTAGTGGTTAAAAATATAAGGATCAAGATTTAGTCATTATATAGATGGTCTATTGTTAGGGATGCTACAATAATTATGGTGGAGTATAGGACTAATGATTTAAATCAAGAGTAATATATATTTTGACATTTTGGTGATGGTACAAAATCAAAGAAAGTTAAATACAAGTTGTTTGCTTATCTAAGTGCTTACATTTGTGGTTCTTGGGTAAATCTCGATCTTTTCAGGAGAGTCCAACTAGGGTTTCACCTTGTTTACACCAATTTTCTATTCATCACCCATGATTTCAAGCTATTGTTTCATCTTGCACTATTAGAGTCCATCACCCAACACACAATCTATGGAAACAAAAGGGCGGATTGCTGACTTCCAATTTCCTTTTTTTGCTATTATCGGTAGTGATGGCTTTTCCTTCAACCCTAGTGCTTAGCGAATAGGTGATTCAAGCGGTTTCTTTGTTAAGGTCTCTAATTTTCTATCTTTTATAGCTAGACTTTGACAAATTGAGGCTGAGAGGATTTGGAAAACCCATGCACGACCCAAAAGTCCTTCTGGAACCCTAGCATAATTTCAAATAGCCCATTTCATTGATTTGTTTGGGTTCTAAAATGTGGCTTAAAATAGAAGCACAAAGAGTAGGCAGGTCTCTTACAGATTCCCTGGATGATAGTGAGATTGAAGCAACCCTCACTTCAACAGAAAATAATGATGCCTCAAATGGTGAAATGATGAATGATGTGAGTTGGTTGGAAAGACAATCGAACCCACTGAAATATCTAATGTTGGAGAGTATGCTTACAAAATGGAGGAACAACAATGTGGGGATTTAGGTAAAACTATAGAATTTATGCTTCATGACGATGTGGTTGATTGCATAGCTGAATGTGAACATAGATATGTCATTCTATTTTTTCTAAGAGGCATCCCTTCTAAGTCTGACTTTTACAAATGGGCTAAAACAAATTGGGAAAATAGAGGGTGGGAAATTGAAACTTTGAGATGGTTGCGGAAAGGGTATGTTTCATGTAAGTTTAAATCAGCTGATCATGCACGTGATGTACTTCAATATGGAACCTGGGTTATTTGTGGGAAAATTTTCTACTTGTAAGCTTGGACATTGGATTTTCACCTTGAAGGTCCATCTAGGTCCAAATATCATATGTGGATAGAGTTACCTTTTTTAAATATTGCTTTTAGACCCTTGAAAGAAACTGTTTTACATCTTGGAAGAGTTCTATCATGGTGCAAAAGTAGCACATATAAGTTTTCTAGCCTTAGAGTCCATCCTAGAGTTTGTGTAGAAATGGACCTTACTATGCAGTTACTAGAAAACATCAAATTAATAGGTCCAGGGTTTGAGTTTTGTCATCCATTAGTATATTTGAACAAGCCTAATGCATGTTTCATTTGTTCTCAAGATGACCATTTGATTAGAGACTATCCTATAAGGAAAAACAAATATGTACAATCCCACATAGTTATTTCTACCAATGTACAACATTTGTCAAAACCTCCTCAGCCTTCTGTTATGCTTACAGTTTCTCAGTTGAAACAAGATGTGTTTGATGAAAATATTAATAATAATGATAAATCTTCTTCTTATAAAGATGCTATTATGACTGATGATTGGAGGATGATCAGGAAAAGAAAGGAACCATCAAAATATAAACCTCAAAATGGTCATATGTCATCACATAATTATTCCTCACTGTCACCTCACCAAGTTACGACAAGTTTTGAACGTGCTCCTTCACCAACCCCTTTGAGACAAAGATCCCCTTCTCCACCGATAGATAAAGGAGCCTCATCATCTGCTATGAGGCAAAGAAGGTCTCCTAATCCTAGTTTAAAAGATATTAACCCTTCCAAATAGTCTCTTACATCTGCCAATTGCTTTGATGTTTTGTCACAAGAACAGGATGCTCCTAACTCTACTTAAGAATGAAATATAAAATTACTTCATGGAATGTTAGAGGGATTTCTCTCCCTCATCACAAATATGAGGTTAAGGGATTTCTCTCCCTCATCCAATGTTTAATGTTGTTGTCTTGTGTTTTACCTTTTGTTTTGTTTTTGTTCTTTCTTATCTTTATCATTTTCTATTTTATTATTGTATGTTTCTAGATTTAAACATTTTTATGTTTGTATCATTTTTTATATATTATTTTTCTTTAGTAATTTCTCGTTCTTTCTTTTATTTTTGTAATCTTTGTTTCTTTCTTTATTTTGATTAGTTTTCTCCTTTTTATTTATCTCATTGTTCTCAACTTTGATTGCTTTGCCTTGTCATGGACCTTTCTTTGTTTTTTGGCTTTTGGCTTTTTAATGTTTTTTATTTATTTTATGTCTTAGTTTCATGTTGTTGGTTTGTTATAAATTTTCTTTTTTTGGTTTATATATTTATGTTTATATGTATGTAGGTTTGTATGTTTGTGTTTGTATATATGTATGTTTTGTTTGTGTATGTGTATTCGTTTATATTTGTATGTATGTATATAAATTTATGTTTTTGGTTTTTCTTTTATTGTTTTCTTTATTTTAATGCTTGGTCATTTTTCCTTACTTTTCTCTTTAATCTTTTGTACCCCTTCTTTTAGTGTCCCTTTTCAGCTTTCTGTATTTTCCTTTATTTGCATTGTTTTTACCAAACTGTGGTGTTCTTCTTTTCTTATTTCATTATATTTTTTACTCTCTTTGTTTGTCTTTTTCTTTTTTTGCACCATATAATTGGGGAATTTATTTTTTGTCTTTATCTTCCTTTGCTTACTAATTTGTGGCCTTTTAGATTTTTCTTTATATATATATATAATTTTTAACTTTCTCTCTCCCCAACCCACCTCCCCCATCCTTTATTAGGCTATGTCTGCATTTCTAATTCATTTTTTCCTCTTCTTGATGATGTATCATTGAGTGTGATCCAAAACGTCAATCTAAAAACATACACAGTTGAATCCAAAAAACTTGCATACAATTTCATGGACCGTGGAAAACTCATACCAACTATAAGGGTACTATAGTCAAATGAAAACTTGATATATTGTCTTCCTTCAAGAAGTTAAACTCAATGGTTCCTGACTTGGTTCTTCTCTATCCAACGTATAGAGAGATGCATTTTTTTTCATATGTCACATAGAGAAGGGAGGGGCAGTTATTGGTTTAGCTCCTTGGGTGGGCAAGTTTGCTATTAATAAAGGGGAGGATCCTTTACATAGCTATGTTTGGATCCTTTCATTTATCAACGAACATCCCATTGGTTTGTGTTTTCTATATGCTTCTAATATTACAAAAGAGAGATTTAAACTATGGGAATGAATGATTGAGAATTTTCCTCATGTTGATTGGGTCATTGGTGGTGATTTTAACATGGTCGAGCACCACTCTGATCTTAACTAGTCTAATCATGTAAAACTCAACAATGATGAATTCAATAAATGGTTGTTTTGTCAATATTCTCTTGGGTTTATTGATCCTATCCATAACAAAGTTTCTAGCCATAAACATAACCGATTCACCTGGACTAATTGTAGACTGGGCTGTGATAAGAAACTTAGTAGGCTTGATAGACTTTGATGGAACCTTAGTTCTCATGTCCCATCTTAAAACCTTGTTGCATTTAGGAGGGTTTTTAAAATTTTTGCTTGCTTAAAACCAATAAAGCACTCTTCCTATTGCCCGTTGTTGGTCACTATTTTAATACTCTCTATTAGGCAGTCGGTTTCCTCAACATAAGTTCAAGAAAACTAAGCTATGTCATGACTTTGGGGTTCTTAAGCTTTTGTTTTATCTATCGTATCATCCTAGGAAGTCCCCCCCATCATAACAACTTATTGAGCACGTGTATAAAAGTCTTCACTTAAGTTCAATTGGCCTTATGTCCTTATCACTCATTGCCGATCACTTTTGAGATATATGTTTTAAACTAGCGATGAGCGATGAGGCGATATATCTAAGGTATCACCCATCGCTAATTGTTCTCTAAGCTTTTGTCTATGATTAGCGATGAGAGAGGTTCTTATGGGATTGCTTATCACTAGTGTTTTTTGGGTTCTTAAGGTTGTAATAGCGATAAGCGATGACTTCTCACTTCATGATCCTAGTTTCATTGCTTATCGCAAGTATGTTGTAAAGGGACTGTTTACAATTAATGATGAGCAAGATTATGAGTTCCCAATGATATCTCATCTCGTGGATTTACTTTGAGCGCTAAGGTTATGATTAGCGATGAGCGATATGCCCCCTTATGAGAATTTTTCTCCCGCTAACTTGACTACATCCTATTTGCGATGTCTTTTGTATCATTTATTGTTATGCAGGTGTATGTGTCAAACTGTGGTGCTTGCATCTCTTGTCGTTGATTGGAGTCAAGGGGCAAAGATGAATTAGTGAGGAACGATGGAGATAAAGATGATCAGGAGTCTGGTCATTAATCTAAAGGTTGAGATTTTATCGCACAAGGTACTTACATCACTGATAGAGATGGAGGAGAACGAGATGAACCAACGATTAGCAACAACTGCTACATGAAGAAACAACATGTCAGAATCTTAAGGATTTTATATAAAGCATAAATAAAATTAGTTAGGTGGATTATCTACCATTGATACAATTTTAAAGATAAAGGATCAATGATCAAGGTTCAAAATTGAACGACTACTTGTCAGTTCACTCGTGTGAGCTTACTATCAAATATTAATGGTGACATGCTCCCCTCTCGGTCATAACTAAAAGTAGATATCTAGTTTATTGTGCATCCTAGTTCACCGACTAGAAGGGGAAATATTAGAGGCCGAAGAATTTTCTAAGAAAACTCCAGAGATTATCTACAACAAGGGTGGCACAACTTTTTTCTGAGTAAGCAAAACTGATACCTCCTATTAATTAAGGTGGTAAGATGAATGCCCATGAAAGATGATAAGAAAATTGATGAAAAATGCAATTTAGTATTTTCCTGGTGCTTTCAATTTGATAATTGAGCATTGTCTAAATTATGAGGAAAGTTGTCTTGTTCAGAAGTAGAGTTTTTACCTCTAGTAGTTGTGAAGAGTTTTTTCTGTCTGTAAGAAATTGTAAACCCTAACCTACATTCACATTATAAGCATGAGCGACCCAGAACCTAGTGAATCCAGTGTTAGACTTGAACAAAAACCAAAACAAAAAAGGGTCAAAAGACCTAAAACTCAACATGTTTCAGCTGAGGTTGAGCCCAAACTAGTAGCTATGTATAACCATTTGCCTAGTACTCCTGCAACTTCCACAAGGTCTAGAAGTGCGAAGAAAGATTTACATAAAAGTTTATGCAAGAAACTTCTGGAGGTATTAGAGAGGGAGGGTTACGAATTGGAAAAAGGCCCACAAGACAAGTTGTTGTTACCACTAGGTTGACTGATGATGCTAGCGAGATTGGTGAGAAACCCCAACCCTAGAATGAATGGAAATTGTTTAAGTATGCTTTCAACATGCGTAATTCTAGTAAGCTTGCATGCTTCTTGTGGGGGTTGAACCTAGGAAAGTTAGTAGTTCCAAATGTGTTTGTGGAGGTTGATTTAATGATGGAGCTAGCAAGATACTATGACCCTATTGACAGGAAAATCAAGAGTGAGAATGGTGATATGATTTTGGAGGTGACTAAGGATAAAATGTTGGATGTGTTTGGGTTGAATCCCAATTACACTGCAAAGTTCAGGTGTGTTGACTTGTATGCTGAATATCAAGGAAGAAAAATTGCATACAAAGAATCAATACTTGTGCAACATAGAAGGAACAAAAAAAATTCACTGTTCAAGATGTTGAGCCTTTTGAGTGTGAAGAGTTTGAAGACTATTTCAAGAACGCTTACTATTTTTTGAACCAGGTGCTAGCTCAGGATTTTGAGGTTAGAGTAGCTCCTGATTTGTTGGTGATGGTCACAGATAATAGGAGTATAATCGAAACACTAGTTTTGATTATGCTAACTTTGTTGCCCAATAGATGCATGACAATTTTCTTAATTTGAAAAGGGGATTGATCCCTCTATCTTTCCCTCATTATTCCTTACTGATGCACATGCTCTTGTGGGAAGGATATTTTGAGTGGAAAAGAAAATAGAATCTAAGGATTGTGAACAATGAAAATGAGGCCATCCTTGTGCAAATGCGGGCATATATTTGGGATCAGGATTGCTCCAATTATAACTACATTTTGTTTTCCAATATTATAAGACATGATATCTTAGAGTCATTAGGTGCGACACCTAGATTTAGACTTTCTCTAGAAATCAAGAATGTTATGTGCCCAATGGATGTACCAGGTTCTACAACCACACTAATTGGGCTGAATGGTTCTTACATTTTGAATATTCCTTGATTAGGGTTTATGGAGCTAAAGTGGCACCCCATTGTTTACCCTTGTAAGTCTTAGATAGATTGGCTTTCATGGAACTCATGTGGCAAATGGAAGTCATGGATTTTGAAGTGTTTAGAAAGGATAGAAAGGGATCTTTGTTATACCCCCAATGCTCTTTTGCTTATTTTAAGGTCATTTCCCTGGAAGGGTATGAGAAATTGGGCATTATGGTAAATAGTATTAGAATTCCTATAGATGGGGTTAGAACTTTTGATCCAGAAGGATTTGTGGCTAAGAAGAGGAGACAAAAGAACTTAGGCATCATACATCATGAGTTTTTCTAGAAAGATGATGTACTAAGGAACCTGACAAATGATGAGGCTGTTATGGCTAGAAAAAGGGAGTGGACAACTATGACAAACCTTGAAGAGAAGATTATGAAAAGGAATTCCTTCTACATTAGTCCATACAATGAAATTGAAAAAATATTGGAGAGGGCCTCTGCTATGATAAGGGATTATCAGTCTAGTCAATTTAAAGTAAAAGTAAAGGAGGTTGTAAACAGGGCCCATATCCTTTTAGAACAACAACGACAACAACAAGCTATGGATATCCAAAAAAGTTTTGAAGATGTTTAGGAGGTCAGAGAGGAACAAGTGACAGAACATGCACCAAAAAATGAAGAAGTTAAGCAGAAATTTCCTCCTTCCCATATTGAAGAGACTCATAGTTCAGATGTTCCTCTTGATAGGATTGTCCAGTGGAATTATGATAGAGAAAATGATGATGATCCCAGGATTAGGGAGTGTGATGAGTTCTTGGATGATGATAAATTTGTGCAGACCAAAATTTTTTAGGAATTTATGATCCAACAGAGGAGTAAATAGATAAAAGAGAGTCTTGAAGCAACTCGAGCCAATGTTGAACCTTCTGATCAAGAAGCCGAGAAAGAAGAAGAAGAAAAGATTAAGGGTAAAATTGCGGCCATTAATCCTATTAAAGCTCAAAGAATTGTTAAGGATAGTGGAATTATGTTATTACCAGGGTGTACCATTACAACTACCATAGCCTATGATGCAGTTAGAAGAGATCCTCAAGCTCTGATATTTGAAGATCAATTTGAGAATAAAGTATTTGGTTCTGGGTATACTCCAAAGTTGTATACCCTTGCAATTTGGTCTATGGCACCTAATACTAACAAACATGAGGTTGCTAGGTCAATTGAAGAGGTCATGGGTTCACTAGTGGTCAAAAGAGCTATTGACATAACCCCTATCTAGGCAGCTGAATTAACTGCACATGCTGCAATGCTTAGTGTGGATACTGCACACATTTCTCAAAAGAAATATGAATCTTTGATCAAGGAATATAACAAGGCTTTGAATGAATTGAGTTGAATGAGCGCTACCATTCAAGCTACCCAAAAGAAAGTGACTCGGCCTTCTCCCTCTTCCTCATTTGATATGTCCACACAAGATAGAGAAAATTTGGCCCTCTAAATTGATGAATTAAGAGGAAAGTTAACTGTTGAAGAGGAAAATGTCAAGCAGGCCAAATTAGAGATAGTTAAGGTGGCCAATGAGATTTTTAGGGATGTGCTTAAACATAAAGTGACCAAGTTGGTTCACAAGGCTAATGAAGTGTGGGCCACGTATAAAAACATTCATAAGGAAAATACAAAGTATCTACAAGTACAAGAAGCCTTTAGGAATGTGTGGAATAACTAGATTGCTAGAGTAAGTGCTTTGAAAGAGATGATACCAAAAATAGAAGAGGATCTTGAGGCACCCACAAATATTCTTAACATCTTGAAGACTATTGCCTCAATAAATGAGGTAACAACTTTCCATAGAAAATTGGGAATACAACTCTATAGCAAGTTGAAAATATTCAAGGAAATGGAGAACCATGGCATGCCTTAAATATTTGTTAAGGAAGCCATAGTTTTAATTGATGCAAGGTACTCCCAGTATACTACTAAGGTGCAATATTTATTGACTGTTAAATGGCCCACTGAGGAGTATAATGTTTGGTTGGAGAAGTATACAAAGTGAATAAGACGAATAATAGATAGGAGAAGAATGATACATAGCCTAAAACCAATACAAATTAGGATTTTGATAAAACATAGTAAAATATTATTCTCTCCTCAATGCTCAAAGTGATTAGCATGCGGTGCTATTGTGGATTAAATAGTTTTTGACCTTTTTTTGTTTTCTTTGCCTTGCTTCGTAAGTTTTACTATTTTGATTTCCTTACAATTGGCATTTGGAACACATGGTGAATATCCTATGACTATTGTAACAAACTAATGATGTCTTTTTAGGTGGGACCTATTTTCCATGAAGATTTGAGGATATTTCTACCTCATGTTTATTTGTTTCACCTGAAGACTTAAGCGTAACCATGAAGGGAATATTGTTGCAAGTGGTCCTATGAAATCATGACATGTGTTCTATTTGGTCTGGGGCTTGTTTTTCTCCTTCATCTCTATAAGAAGGAATTCAGGACCAGAAACACAAGAGTTAGAAAATTTTGAGTTCATATTGTTAGTGTTATCAAGAGAATACAAATCAAGTTTTAGGGTCTTTGTTTTAAGTTCATTTTGGAGTTCATACTCATGCATGTAAGATTGGTAATGGTATATCATTTATGATACATATTAATATTGGTTTCATGGTTATTTTCTCTCCTTGTATGTGTGTTATGAGTTATGATTGAAAGTACAGTCAAAGATTTCTTTCATTTGTCTCTGTCATTCTTTGATGGATGGTTAGTTTCATGTTTGCCTATCGATTCAATGAATTGATGTAAATGCTTATATGAGAGTAATAACTTATAATTACCCTATGCTAGGATATTTGTAAGAAGTGATAATCCTGAAGTCACAAAGAAATATTGTAATGAAAGATTTCTTGGGATTATATGTGTTATTGTTTGAATTTTTATCAGTTTATGTCAAAGCATATTGACTCTGTGCTCTGGATAAAGACACTCTAGTTCATGCGGGATATTAGTGTTACATTTTCAGTATTGATTCATTACTACTCAATCTTTTAACCATAAAATTTCAAAAGGAACATTGTTGTTACTTGTTGTTTCAAGTGTTTTCTCTCTCATAATCAACTTATATAACATTAGCATGATAAGCTGCCAACTTATTTAGTGTTTCTATTAAGTGGTATCATGAGAGATATATGTTATTAACAATGTATTTGGTTGTAATTGTAAAGGATTTTTAGGTATACATTGTGGGATCACCCTCCCAGGTTTCACAGAGCCCAAAGAGTAGGAATAGAAGTCTAAGCAGCCTCTATTCGTTCGTTAGCCAATCCATTTAGTATTATTGATAATTGGAAAATGGAAAAATCCATAGGTATGTCTAGAGATCAGTTTGGTTCTTAAAAAATAACCAACAGGCTCTATATCTCTCCCAATCTACATTTAATGCAGTGATTCAATGGGTGTTGTGTGAAAGTTGATTATTCTATGCATCTCTCAAATAATTTTCCTATCCTATGTATTTTATCAAAGGAAGATGTTCAAGAAGGGGATTATAAGATGCCTTTCAAGCTTAATACTTCACATCTGAGAATTCCTTCTTGTGTTGTTGCACTAGTTGGCATTTGAAATTCCATTCCCAAACCGAAGGAAGGGGTATCTTATAGGGAGTGGTGACATGATGCTATTTCTCAATGTGATTTTTTTATGATCTTTTGGAAAAAGATTGGCATGGAAGCGTAAATGTAAAGAGAAACCTCTTAAGAGTAAACTTGAACTCAATAGAAGAATTCTTTTATCAAATCACATTTATATTTCTATCCAATCTGCTATCACTACTATTGAAACTCAGCTACGAAAAAATTGATATGTATAAAGGAAAAGGGGCCAACATCTGACCTAGACTACATTGGATTAAGGAAGGTAATAGAGGCACTAAATGCTTCTTCAATTACTTAAATTATAAACATAGGAAATAATATATTGGAGAAATTCAAGATGAAGATGGATAGGTTCTCACTAATTTAGAAGAAATTAAAGCTTTGTTTCATGATTTCTATGAGAAGCCTTTTAGGGAGGACCCCCATTGGCAGGATGTTCAACTTGCATTGGAAGATATCATCAAAGATCATATACCAAGGAAGGTGGATTATGAATATAGTAGATTCCTTGATCGAGATCTTTCTGTAGAAGGCTTGGAACATGTTGTATTTTCAATGGCCCCCAATAAATGTCCAGGATTTGATGGGCTTTTTGTTGAGTTTTACCAAGGATGATTTCTATCTTGTTTATTTGGAAGCCTTAAAGCATGGATCATTAAGACCTAACATCAACAAAGGATTAATCAAGCTTCTTACAATGAGGAGGAATATTGAATCTATCTTTGGATGACATCCTATAACACTACTTAATACATCATATAAAATTATTGCAAAAGCATTAGCTACAAGAATTAAACCAGTGGCTAAGGAGATAGTTAGACCCGAACAAACAAATGTCTTAAATGGAAGATATATCCTTGATAACTTAATTCTTGCTTGGGAAACTTGCTAATGGACACAAAAAATAGGACAAAATTCTTTGTTGGTTAAAATTGATTTTGATAAAGCCTATGAAAAAACGTGATGGAGATTCATTATCAAAATGCTGCAATGGCTGGGTTTTGGCCCCAAAATATGTAAACATGTTCAAATGTTGTTTCAAGATGCAAATGCACAACTAGTGATCAATAATTCTTTAAATGACTCATTCCCATTATAACGTTCCATCAGACAAGGTTGCTCTTTATCACCTTTTCTTTATGTTCTTGTTGTTGATGTGTTTGGTTATATGCTATAATCCTTTAATCAATTTGAACTTGATCAAAGGTATTTCCATTCTAAATAATGCAGTGGTGATCAAATATGATTTTACTGATAATAGCATGCTCTTTGTTCAAAATTTTGAAATAGAAATAATAATGTTTTGGTTGTCTTAAACTTGTATTGTTCTATCTCGAGATCCAAACTTTCTCATCACAAAACTAAATTTATCATGATTAATTCTAATCCGTTTCCACATTGGATCCTCAAATGGAAGCAAATTAGGCATGGGAAGATTACTCGATACTTGGGTAAACCATTTGGATTGGGAGTTTATTTTTCTGATATGTGGAATTGGTTCATAGCTAAATTGGAAAGAAAAATATTTACTTGAGGTAATAAATTCCTATCATTGGCTAGAAAAATACAAGTGGTGAACCAGATATTCTTGGCTTCTCATGTGTACTTTTCCTCTTGTTGGATGCCCTCCAAAATGGGATATGATGACTTAACTAAAATAATTCATCAATTCTTTTGGACTAATTGGGATGATAAAACTGGTTTTAGATCCTCCTTTTGGTTACATTGTATATAACCTAAAAATAAGGGAAAATTGGGTCTTCTAGATCCTAAGACACAATGGACTTGTTTATCAGAAAAATGGACAATCAGAGTTGTTTCAAGAGAGGAACAATGGAAAGACTTGGTTTGTTATCGTATTATTCTTGCTGAACTATGAATAACAAGTGGAAAAGTGTTGGGTGGTAGGATAAAATTTTGCTTGCCCCTTTCTTTCATATTAAAGCGTCATTCCCCTTGCAATCTATTTGGAAGGCATGGTAGTAGGTTTGCAAATCTCTAAATTAAAAATAATCCTTGCAAAATGGTTTTAGTTTCACAAATTCTTTGATCTGGTGGAACATACTAGTTCAACACCATGGACAACCACTAGCTATCACTTTTCTGAAACAGGCTCATTATCTTTTCAAGAAATGTGTACAACAATTTGGTGATTTGTGGAACTTCAATTCCTTTATCTGGGATGATTGGCAGAATTCCAAACACTCATCCAATTTAAATAATAAGTCCAAGCATTTTGTGACATTTGTGAAATCATTGGTTCCTATGGATCTTCTTATGAAGTTTTGCACTCCTCTATGTTGCAATTTTGTCAAAGATTGGCTATGGATTAAGAAATATCATTTCTTTTGTTTTCCTTTAAAGAAGGTTTATTTAAAACTCATCCCTAGTATGGATTTAAATCCAAGACTTAACATTAAGTGGAGTTGTAGATTTCGAGAACACAAATAGAGGTATCTAAGTGACCAAATTTGAAAATCTAGAGTGAAAGAAAATGCCCAAATTCTAACTTGGAAAATCTTACATCATAAATTACTAATTGGGGATAGATTGAAATATCTCAAGATTCAACCTACCAAGTGTTAGTTCTGTCAACATGCTGAAAGTGTAAAACATATTTTTTGGGACTATTTTTGGGCCAAAAGAAAATAGAATATTATATTTTCTTTTTCCTGTTATTTTTGAACATGTGTTGCATTGGAAAGAAACAACTTTGGGAATTGGGCTTCATAAGAATGTGGTTGCTGATACTATGAGACAAACTATTTTACTGCATGTTTGGAAAAGTAGATGTTTAGCTATGTTTTCTAACCATATTAATCATCAAAAAGTAGAAATACTATAGTTTTACTCAATGTCATGTTACAACTTGCCTCTTTGTGTTTCTAGCTAAAGGAGGATGCTAATTACAAGCAAATTTTGGAAAAGAAGGGGACATCTAGTGTTGTAGAAAACTCCAAAAAATAAATAAATTTGAGTTTAATGTATGTTTCAGTTGTTGTCCTGTAATTATTGTTGTTGGTTCTACCTATTGGTTAATGCCTTATGGGTCTTTAGAGCTATTCAAGATTGGGACAACAACTATTTTTCTTGTATTCAATTATTGTTTTCTCATTTCCTTGTTTAGTCTTGGGTTGTAATATGCAGTAGTTTAGTATTATACGTTGTCTTCTTGTATTATTTTTCCTTCTCTTGCAGTTCCCTTTTGGACTGCTCATTATTTATCTTTGTATTTCAAAATTTTCAATAAAAAAGTTAAATACAATTATAATATTTTAATGAAATGAACACTAAAATGAATGAAATATATAAAATATAAATTATAAAGTAAGAAAGTTCTAACTTTACACTTATATATACATTTTATTAAATTAACTTAATTCAAGCTTAAGAAAAAAAATCTTATAAAAACTATTTAGAGCTAATATTTATTTTTAGAAAAATGAAAATTATAAAATTAAGCTTTTAAAAAGTAATATATAAGTATATGATACCTATAACATTATTCTATTACTTATTTTTTCTGAAGCCCGCTTTTATTCTGGATTCAACCAACAATGGTAGTGATAAAGATTTAAGTGCAAAATTTTAAGGAAACAAACCACAAGTTATGAGAGTTTATATTCTATCAAAATAAAAGCTTTTTTTTGTGTTTAGTATTCTTTTTGAAAGTTTGGGTAACTCTGTTGAAAGTAACAAAATCTAGGCTTAAGCCAAAAATAACATAACATTTAGGAATTGAAAATGGAAGTGGAAGTGCCTGATAAACATGATGGTGGTACGTAGGGTATGACACTTGGAAGAATGGTTAGATGGGCTAACGAACAGGACCATTTTCATCCCTTGAACCCTTATTTTGGGAAGCATAAGTAGGATTCATCTCATCCTAGGCAAGCTTTTACCACAGGCAAAAGGCACCCTCATTTTAACCCTAGGGACAAGGGTATTTTGGACACTCCAAATTTGGGTTTTTCATCAGATCAAAGAAGGCCCCAATTAAACATCTGAGATAAGGGTATCCTTGAAACTCCAAAGTTGGGTTCCTTGTCTGATGGTTGGAGGAACACTAAGTAACCAAGAAATTCTCACTCTTGAAATCCCTATTACTCAGGCAAATATGAAGATCTAGAGCCCCCCTAGAAGCAAAATCGTAAGGAATTTCTTTGTCATCACTCAAATACTCATTCAGTTTCCAACCATACATCCAAAAGGAATCTTCACCAAATTCAAAAGGATTTTGGTTACCAAAATAGTATTAACTTCTAGAATCATCGTTCCAGTCAGCGAGGGAGCCAGAGAAGATTCAGGAAGGATTACAAAAATCAACCCTTCACTTTAGGGGCCGAGAAAGTTTTAGAAACTCTGAGTTATTCAAACTCTCACTCTCAGCGTGGATATGATTCTATTCCTCGGGGGTCTGAGGTTTTAGCCACTCAAGATCATCAATGGAGGTTGTTCCCTACAATTCTTGTTCATTTAGAGACCCAATATGAAGATTGTGCACAAAATGGTTTCTTTGTGCAACTTTGGGATGAAGAAAAATTGCTTTCTGAGGTTCGTGTTTGGATCCACGGCCACTAGTATGAATATTTTGATTTATTTGTAGTTTCAGCTTCCTCCTTTGTTCTTTTCAAGAACCTTATTATTAAGGGTAGAGTTTTGCGTAAAGGACCCTTTTGGATTGGAAATAATTTTCTTGGGACCCTAGATTGGAAATAAAATATGTCACTCGAAACCCTAAATTTATGTCATCTTCCAACTTGTTTCTTGCTTCCATTTCTTCAGAAGAATTTTTTGAGATCTCCTCAATCAAGTAGATTGCTAATCATTTTGAGGATTTTTTAAAAAGTGAATTTATTATTTTGAATGGAAAACCCTCCATTATGGATTGGGATCTAATTAAGAAACCTTCTTCCCTCCCGCTTAGAATTTGTTTGTCCACTATTAAAGGGGAATGGATTCAATAGTTAAATTGGGAGAAATGTACCTAGAAGGAGGCAAACTTAAACATTGATTTTGATATTTTCTTTAGAGTTGAAAACCCAGATCTTTCTTCATTCTTGGGGGTTTTAGATTTGAACCAATCATTCCCAAATTATTTTCCTCACCCTTCTCCTCATTCTTTGTCAAATCATTATGGGTTGCTTCAAAAATTAGTCTTTGACATTCAGGATCTTAATATTATTTCTGAAAATAGACAGCAAACTCATTCTCAACCCATTGCTAGATCTAAATCGAAGCCCTCTTCACCATCGTTTCCTTTGAATAAATCTTCATTCACTTCTAATGCTTCGACCTCTTCCTCTCAGACCCAATTAAAGAACCTTTCTCTCTCGAAGGGAGATATTGAAAATTTTGAAAACATCCTTTATGGATTTGAGGATGAATTGATGAAATTTGTAAATGAGGCTATGTCTAAAGCAGTAGAAGATCTGATAGAAGAAATTGCTGATGAGGTTTTGGCAGAAAATGATTTAGTTATGACTTCTCCCACTCCTCCCATTTTACAATCTTCTACAAAAAGAAAAATTGATTTCTTTGATTCTATCATATCTTCTCCTCCTTCTGCACCTGATGTGCTGGAGTCTTTTTCTTCTCCTCCCATCTCACAATATGATGTTGACCTAAAAGCTTCATCTTCTCCTAGACCTAAAAGAGGTCAGAAATTGAATAAGGAGAAGACCAATATTGAAATTGTAGTCGGGCTTCAATCTACTCTGGAAATGAAACTTTGATCAACCTCCAAGAGATCGAGTGGGTTGAATTCCCCCTTTCAATGTTGGTAGTGTGATTCTACTATGGGGATAAAATCTTCAGAAAGAATCGAGAGGAAGAGGATAGAGGGAGTCTCTCCTCAAGTGCAATGAGGGTCACCTCCTGGAATGTTAGGGTCTTAAATGCCCCTAACAAAAAATGCTTGATAAAGCATCATTTACTTGGTACTTTTCCTAAAATTATTTTGCTTCAAGAAAGTAAACTCTTAGTTCAATTGGCTAAAGACACGTTTAGTTCTTGGAAAGATTGGGATTTGATTGTGTCTCTTGCTTTTGGTGCTTCAGGGGGTTTAATCACCCTGTGGAATAAGTCTTTTGTTAAAGTGGATCAATTTGAGATTAAAACAAATTGGATTAAAGTGTCAGCTTTGTGCTTAAGATCAAACACTCGCATTTTGATTTACAATATTTATGGTCCATGCACCATAGAAGGAAAGAGGAAAATTTGGAAGCAATTGTATTTAAGTTTTGAGTCTATTTCATTTGCTACAAAATTGTTGTAGGAGACTTTAATGCTATTAGAAATACATCTGAAAAAATTGGTGGAATAACTCCCCCAACTGGTATGATGGATGACTTTAATAATTTTATTTCCTCCAACAATTTATATGACTATCCGATTAAAAAATGGTACTTTCACATGGACTAATAGGTGAAAGGATTTTTATCAAATTGTAGAAAAACTTGATCGTTTTTTGCTTTCTGAAAATTGGCTTTCGGCTCCTTGGGACTTTATGTCAATCATTCATGCTCTTCTTGGCTCATATCACTTTCCAACCTCTCTGTCCTTTTCTGAAGAAAAGCAGAATACTAAGTTTCCTTTCATATTTGAATCTATGTGGTTTAGAGACCAAAATTTCATTGATTTAATAAGAGATTGGTGGACTAATTCTCCTTTTTTTGAGGGAACAAGAATGTTTCAATTATGCAAGAAGTTGCAATAGCTGAAAATTAAGATCAAGGATTGGAATGTCAAACATTTCAAAAACATTTTTCTGAAAAAGTTCGAATTGAATCAGTGTTGTCTAAATTTTATGAAGTTATCAAAAAGGGAATGGATAATTCTTTGTAGAAAACACTGAAAGTGGATTTAGAAGAGATTCTTGCCCGTGAAGAGTCTTATTGGAGACAAAAATCCAGGGAGACTTGGTTAAATGAAGGTGACAAGAATACCATTTTTTTTCATGCCTCCACAAAATTATACAAACAGTGAAATAAATTTCTTTCAATTCTATCCTCTTTTGGTTCCATTCTCACTTCAGATGAAGATATTGGTTTCGAGGTAGTCAATTATTTTAAAAACCTTCCCTCTCCTAATATTTCTTCTTCTTTTGATGAAGAGAATGAGATTATCAATAATATCCCCAATCTAGTAAATGAAGATCACAATAAAATAATGATGACAAAATTTTCTCTTGAAAAGATTAAAGATGTGATCTTTTCAATGGAACCCGAGAAAGCTCCTGGTCCTGATGGATTTACAATTCTTTTCTTTCAGAAATGTTGGGATATTATTAGTCTTGATGTTCTTCTTACCATTGAAGAATCTAGGAGATACAAGAAAGTATTAAAAGATTTTAATACAACCTTTCTAATTCTTATTCCCAAGAAATTGGCTCCTTCATTTGATGATTTTAGACCCATTGTGCTTTGCAATTCAATTTATAAAATTTTGACTAAAGCAATTGCATTGAGACTTGCCAAATTGCTCCCCTTGATAATCTCAGATGAACAAGGGGGCTTTGCCCCAGGGAAGGAAACCCCTGAAGGTGCCATCTTGACACATGAAGTTCTTCATTCAGTTATATCAGAAAAATCTTCTGCGGTGGTTTTAAAATTAGATATGCTAAAAGAATATGAAAAAGTTAACTGGGATTTTTTACTTGCAATATTAAAGAAATTTGGATTCTCCCATTCTTGGTGTAATTGGATTTTTTCATGTGTTTCGGGGGCTAGCTTTTCCATTATTATTAATGGTTCTCCTCATGGTTTTTTTTACCCCCTCTCAAGGGGTAAGGCAGGGAGACCCCATATCTCCTTTTCTATTTATTTTATTGGCCGAAGGCTTAAGTAGATCCATTATCTCAGCTCGTAATGCAAGGATTTGGAAAGGAATTTCTATTTGGTCCTTTCCATCTCCAATCTCTCACTCTCTTTTTGCTGATGTCACACTTCTCTTGGGTCAAGCTACTATGGCAGAGGCTAAGACTATGAAAAGGATTATTTCAGATTATTTCTCTTATTCAAGACAAGTCCATAACTCGGCAAAATCAAAGATATTTTTTTTGAATGTTGATCCTTTAATCAAAAGAAATTTACTTAAGTTATGGGGCTTTTAGTGTGACTCTCTTCCTTGTAAATATTTGGGCATTCCTTTCATTTCCGGTAAGGAAAAGCATGACTTTTGGGATAAATTGATTTCTTCAATTTCCAATAGAATTTCTCAATGGAAATCCAAATGGCTCTCTTTTGCGGGAAAATTGGTTATTCTCAAGTCAATTTTATGTTCACTTCCAATTTATTTAATGTTAGTTTTAAGCTTACCTAAAGGGAAAGGGTTGTTATTGCAAAAAGTGCTTAGAGATTTCCTTTGGTCGGAAAACATGATGGAAAAATATGAATTACCTCTTGTTGCCTAGGATATTATTTGTGATCCTAAATCTCATGGTGGTGCTCGTTTGAGAAATACCTTTCTTCAAAATAAGGTGTTAGGTGCAAAATTGGTGTGAAAAATATATTCTAAACTAGATTCTAAATGGAGCAAATTGATGAGATACAAATATTTGGATTCTCTTGATAAAGAAAGAATCTTTACTCAAAAGCAACTTCCTAAGGGATCTAAAATTTGGAATTTTCTTTCTTCCTATAGATCAGCCATTCTTCAACATCTTTCTTGGGTAATCAATAATGGTGAAAAAGCTCTTTTCTAGGATGATGCATGGAATGGACATTCACCTCTTCATTAGTTGAGGGATTGGAATCAATTAGAATAATAATCAAAACTCAAATGGGGCCAAAAAGTTAGAGATTATTTCTAATATTGATCCCTCCAATCCCTCCAATTGTAAATTGAAGGACATTAATTCTATGCAAGCTCCTCCTCACCTTAAATAGTTATTAAAGGCTGAATTGGAAAAGAGACAAGTTTATTTGTCAAACAAATAGGATGAAATCATATGGTTAAAATAAAAATCTAGGAAACACAATGTAAAAGATGGTTACAACTCTCTTGTTTGTTCTAACCATAGCATATTTTTTCCCATCAGGCTTTGTTGGGGACCTCACATTCTTCCCAAGGTGGGAGATTTTGCTTGGCTGGCCATTAAAGACATATTTTTGACTAGTTTGAGATTAGATAGATTGGGTATAACGAATCTTTTTTCCTTGTGTCATTTGTGGGAGAGCTTTTGAGTCTACGAATCAACTTATTTTAAATTGTGAATTTTCTCACACGTGCTGGTGTTGGTTGATAAATAACCTTGGTTGGTCTAGTCCTCTTCATAATTCACTTTACCATCACTTTCTTTCATGGCCTTCTCTTCATTCCTCCTCCATTTTCTCTCCCCTTTGGGAAATTTTCCCCTCCATTCTTATTTGGAATATCTAGTTGGAATGAAATAATAGAATCTTTAGAAAGAAATCTTCTCCTATCTCTCTGGTCCTTCAAAGAATTGAAATTTTGATTTTTGAAGTCACTCATTCAACTCTTCATAGAAAATCCTTGTCAAACAGTCGGTTTTCCTCTTGGGATACTTTTATTCTGAAGAAGTGGCATTTATTGAAGCTCCCTATGGTTGGTTCAATTTCTTCAATGGCTTCTATTTCTAAAAGAAACAATTCTTCATGGTCTCCTCCTCCCCCTGGCTTCATCAAACTCAATTTTGATGGAGTATCTAGGGGAAATCCGGGAAAATCTAGTATTGCTACTGTGTTGAGAGATTGGAATGGTTCTTTTATCTCAGCTACATGTGAGCAAATCCCTGTTAGATCTAATAACGTGGCAGAATTCAAATCTTTATGTTTGGGTCTCAAGCTTGCTAAAAAGTTATCAATTTCTCATCTCTTTATTGAAGTGGATTCAATGGTTACGATTTCAGCTCTAAAAAATCGAAACACTCCTTTGTGGCACCTAAACTATATTTTAGAGCACATTTTATTGCAACTTGAAGAGATTCCTAACTTCTTGATTGCTCACTGCTATAGGGAAGCTAACATGGTTGTAGACTTTCTAGCTAATAAAGTTGTTGATGAAAATCTTACTTCTTGGGAACTCTTTGCAGAAGAATGCAACAAATTATTTATTAAAGTTCTTTTTTAATTTTGATCTTTTAATTGTGCTGAGATGATTTATCTATTGCAAAAATTTGAAATGTTCTTTGGGCTTGTATATCTCTCTCACCCTTGTTCTTGTGATATAATTCTTTTACACATGGAGATATTTGGATTGTCAGATGTGGAATGGGTTATCACGTGAGCCGTGATCACATGTTCTTTGGCTTCGATTATTTACCCTATTTTAATTGGGGTAACGGTAATAGATTCATGTGTTCACTTTTTGATAGTTATTTCATCCTACAGGCATGCCTCTCTTGTTTCTAGTGATTATTCTTCTAGTACTGATTATTCCTTCTTGGGCTGGATGTCCAAATTTGAAGAAGGTTTACTATTAATTGCTCATGTTAGTTGTGAGATGGCTCCTTTTTTAAATAACATGGTGGTTTTTTTGGCACATGATATTTCACTTGATTCCCAAGAAGCACTTACAGAATTAGGCATCACTGTTGATTTAAATCTTTTATGTCCTCTCTTGGGACTCACTCATGGCTAGATTCTCGTCTGTGGATTTTCATTTATTAATTATTCCTTGCCATTTTCTTGGAGGCTTCCTGATTTTATGGGGATAAACTTGGAAATGGGGTTTTTTGCTTCTTTCAATGTTTGACCATGAGAATTTAGTTCTCATGATTAGACATCTAAAGAATCCATTGTGATATCTTTGGTGGAATTATGTAGCTCGGGTACTCTGCCATTCTAGCTACATTTCCAACACTTCACACCTGGCAGCATTTGCATTGTCAAATTTCTCGGCATGCTTGAACATTTATTGTTCTTTGATTTGGGCATAATGAAGTTTTCTTTTATATTTCAAATGGCAGTGGCTTTTTCTGCACATTCTTTGTATTAGTTTTATTGCTCATTCAAATTTGGTGGCTTGCTACTCTGTTCTTCATCAATGGATCATCTTTTTAGAGTTTTGGTACCTCCCCGAGTTCATGAAATCAGGTTTGATTCTCCGTTCACTGAAGAGAAACTTAGAGGGGATTTTTCTTTCAAGTGTAAATAGGTATTGGATTCAATTCAAATTGTCTTGGGATTTGATTAGATGGATATGTACACAATGGTCTTACCATATGAAATGACTTCACAATTTGTGTCAAACTTAATGGATATACTGGGTTTTGTCAAAATGGTGAAATTTTTAGCAGGCACCTACCTGTTGCCACATGTGTGCCCTGTCTCTACTCTCCAACCAACTTTGGACAGATATGACATTTTACAGGGGTAGAATTTAGTTGGTGGAGTTTTGAGCAAGCAACATCTTCTCTCAGACTTTTGTCTCTCCAAATTGCTTAATGCAATGGCCTATGGGCTCTTGAATGATTTCCATAGTGAGTTAAAATTTTAGTTAAATCTCCTCAAGCATCAATATGGGAGTTCGGTAAGCCATCCAATTATCTTGCTTTACAAGGAAATTCAACTCCTTATTCAACATGCCATTTTAGAGCCTCATGAAGAGCCCCACTTCCCTCTGCCTACAAACATCGCCTCCTTTGAGGGAAGTACCTCTTAAGGGATGTTCTCATTTCCCTTCTTTTATCTCTCATTTCATTGGTATATGTCAAGCTGAATTCTCTTCTCAAATTTTGCCTCTTCTTCAGTTTTTCATTTCAGATGAATTGAGCACTTTAAATGTCTTCAGGAAAATGCTTATTGCATTGGATTTATTCGGCTTCTTTTGGTCTCTTTGGATCCTTTAGTTGGCATTTTTGGAGCTATCAGTTATCTCTCGCTCTTTGGCTTCGACGGATTTTGGCCATTTTTCTGGCTTTTGTTCTCTACAAAAGCTTGTGTTTCTCTTGCCTGAGTTTTCTCTTCTGGGATATATGTCCCTATTACTCTTTTAGCTTTTGAGCTCTACAGATTTTGTTTCTAATCTGAAATTTTCATACATATGTAAACTTCTTTTAATTTGATAAATTTGTGGCATTGCCACCTTTTCTTAAAAAAAATATATAAGTATATGATAATTACACACAAAAGTAAAATAGCTCTTCAAATAAAATAAAGTAAACAATCTAATAAAATAAAATAATTCTTAAGTAAAAATAAAATATTTAAGTACCTCCATGTATTAAATAAAATAATTCTATAATAAGAATAGCATTAGGTTTACAATATGAATTATATCGAGGATGGTAAAAAAGGTAGAGCATACAACAAAATCACAATAAAAAACAATGAAGAAACTTGTGACCATAGAGGTGATTACTTGATCGAACTATCTGATATTGTATGTATGGATTTCAAATAATTGGAGAACATTGTGATCATAGGTAGATTCTTGGGGAAAAGATTGATAAGGCACAAGATCACAAAATGGGCGGACATGCTTGGAGTTCTAATCTTGTATTGAATTTTTTGTCAAAAGGATTTTTTGTTCTAGTTTTCAAATCAAAAGAAGAAAGAAATAAAGTATTAAATGGGGAGCAATAGAAACATGACAACTCATATCTATTCCTACAAATGTAGAGATCCAATTTCAATTCATTAGAAACCTCACCTATAGAAGGGTCGATTTGAATTAAGTTATACATTTTTCCCTTTGAGTAGTGCTATACAAAAATCATAAATAAGATAGGAAATTCCATAGGGAAAACATAGAGATTGTATGTGAAATGAAGAATCCCTAATCTATGCTAGAATCAAATTAATAGCGATCAACAAGATACCAAGAATTGTCCAACTTCACACTAATCTTGGATGTTGGAATCAAGAAATAGAAGTAGAAACTTCAAAGTTTTTGTACCTTAAATGAGAGAAAAGGAATCATTTTAAGTTTGTATCATTAAAAACCCCCAATGTCATGAATGCAATGTAAGCAAAAAAGAAGGAAACCCAAATCAACACAAAAGTAATTCACTTAATGAGAAGGCATAAATTCCTATGGAGAACACAAAAGTACAAATTGTGGAGGCCGATCAACCCAATGATAACAAAAAGGAGCAAGATGAAGCCCACAATGAGAACTCCCAATATGAAGATGAAGAATATAAGGACGAAATGGATTTGGAAAAATAGAAAATGCATAAAATAGATGACAAAAAATTCTCAAATTGGGCTCTTTTGAGACTCAAATAAAAGTTTTAAAAACAAGCAAAAGAGGGAGGAGGAAGCTATGAAAAGTGATTAGAGCTCAATCAAAAAATACCTTCTGAGATCCAAGGGAGGAATTCTCTCCCTTGGAGAGCAATGAATATTCTTACATGGAATTTTCCCCTAACAAATGACACATGGTCAAGTACCAATTTGATAATCAATTGATTAACCTCATAATGTTACAACAAAATAAGCTAAGATAACTTGAGACAACAACCTTCATCAATAATTTTAAAGGATGGGAGGGTACTTTTGTCGAAGCTACTAGGTCAACAAGTGGATTGACAATATTATGGAAACCAAATACGATATTGATCAAAGCCCAAATATCCAAGACCAATTGGTTATTAAAAAAGGTTTGTAGTCTAAAAACGACACTAAATCTATTTATCTTTAATATATGTGGTTTGAAAAACCAATAGATAGAAAAAAATTATGGAATGAGTTAAGTTTGTAATTCTCAAAATTGGCTAACTCCAACTTTGTGGTGAGAGGAGAATTCAACACAATAATCAACACCCATGAGAAATTGGGTGGAATAAGAAAACAAACTCAATCTCAAATAGACTTTATGGATTTTGTGAATCATAATAGCCTCATTGACATTTCCCCAACCAATGCTAACTACACTTGGAATAATAGGAGAATGGGTTTCACTAATATAGCTAAAAGACTTGAATGGTTTCTATTGTCCCCATCATGGCTCTCAAGGTTGATACTACCATACTCCCAAATAAGAATTATTGCTAACTCAGATCATTTCCCTATTGATCTAGCCATACAAGAGGAACACAAGCCTTAGAGATACTAGTTTCAATTTGAAAAATGTTGTATAGAAGCTCAAATATTACAAGGGATTAGTATCCAATTGGTGGAAAAAACCATTAAGTATACAAGTAACAAGAATGCTCAAAATCCAAAAGAGGTTGCAATACATCAAAGAAAGACTAAAGGTCAGGAATAAATCAACATTCAAAAACATGTTCCATGAATGTTCCATGAAAGTGTAGTGTTGTAAAATTGCAACCTATGTCAATTTCACACTTGCACATCTAGCTCATTGTATTTATGACAAAAACCCATAAGTTAGAATTTCATGATTTTGACTCCATGGGAAACAACAATGAAGCATTAATAGCCTAAATACTTGCACAAAGTTTTGAGTAGGACACTTTCATGATGCACAAACATCCTCATGACGCGCTAGTGTCCCCAAACTTTTCATGATTCAAATGAGAATATTCTATATCCTTTACCTATGAAACATGTCATTATGGTAGAAAGTACACAAATGAAATGACTCCTCCCACCCATGCAACCACACAAAACCTCATTTTACCTATCATTCTCATTCATTCTTGCATGATATCTTTCTATCTTTCTCTCTCCCATTCTACTCAATCTTCTTCATTCTCTATTTCTCTCCTTGGCTTCCATATCAAAGCTCTACCAGATTTATCTCAAGAAATAGTTAAGCCTTCTCTTGTATGCTACTACATCACATCTATCTATCCAAGAGGGAAGCCACATGCTGTTGGTAATTATCTCTTATTGTTTTTATCTCATATATTTTATTTGTGATAGGGGTTCTCCTCCTTGCAGGGTTTGTTTCTATCACATGTATTTTACGTTTGTGATAGGGTTTCTCCTCCTTGTAGGGTTTGTTTCTATCACATGTTATTTACATTTGTGCATTTTATCTATCCCAATCCTATTTGGTTGTTTGTGGAGATGGAAACACTAAACCAAGGGGTTTGACTGAGGCAATCCCTAAAATAAGCCCCAACATTTTTCTTGTTTTGTTTATGTGTGGATGTATAGATTCAACAAGTTGAACTTATTAGATTTTGGACTCTTATTTTCTATTTCATTAGAGATAATATTGTGGGGCACAAATGTCCCTGTAGTGCACTATCATCTATGGTCGATGGTTAATCCTCGTGAGGGTAAAATTTGTGATTTATGCACTTTCTGGTTCTATATATTAGAGATTTTAATTTTGTTATCTATTTTTTTAATTAAGTGATTTTATCATTCTTGTCATTAGTAGTTTAACATTTATTTGGTTAAGTTTTTTAAACACTCTCCATTCTTTATCTCATCACTTGAGCTTTGATCCTTGAAGTAATTGAGGGTTATTTGCTCCTCGAGACCCCTTTTTTGAGGGTAGCAAATCTTCAACTTTACATTTTGGTGAACTTGACATGAATAAAATCAAGTTAGATCTTCTTCTTCAAAGTTTTAATGTTTTAGATAGTGCTTTTTCTATACAATATTTTGATATGTTTGATGATGCCCTAGATGATTTCTTAGAGGCATTTCCTTCTACTCAAAAATTTGATAAACAAACTTCTTCATTAAAACCTTCTTCTTTTCAAGTCAAAGAGTTTGTAAATGTAGTCATAGTATCTTCCACCCCTCAAAGGCCTAAGATACCAGTCATTTATGTGACTTTGATTAGCTCATCTCCTAAAAGAATTCATTACTTTTGTGGGGTTCATACAATTTAAAGCTCCATCTTATAGAGTGGTAGCCCATACTTATAATACTAGAAGGAACCAACAAAATATTAATAAATCTACTTCTTTGCCACCTTTTCAACCAAGCCTTCCTCAAGCACCTAAACTTGGAGCCAAGCCACTAAGTGAGTATCATATTGTCGAGCAACTTTGCATTACTCCCATCGAGTTTTCACTTTGAGATTTGCTTCAAACTGCTAAGGTTTACCAAGGTATGCTTCAAGAAGCCTCGCAAAAGACCCTATTTCCTTCTTCTTCTAGGTCGACAGATGTTAATGCATTGATGGATCATATTCATGCAGATTCACTGAATATTATGTTCCATCCACATGAACTCCCACCTTTGGAAGTACAAAAGCAAGTAGATCCTTTAATTCAATAATATTTTACATTAAAAATATTGGCATTAGACGTGCTCTCATTGATATTGGTTTGACACTCAAAGTATGTAGCATTGACTTGTTACCAAAAATTAAAGTCAATTCAATTTCCCTTGTTGCTTCTTCTTTATATATTCACGGATTCGATAATACTAGTCGTAAAGCCTCAGGCACAGTAATTTTGCCTCTAAGTTTGGGACCCATTATTGTACCCACCCCAATATATGTTTAATGAATTTTAAAAGTTTAAGGCATTATTTGAAAAAGAGTTTGGATGTCAAACCATAACTCTTAGGTCAGATGATGGAAGTGAGTTATGTTCCAATCATTTCATTGACTTCTGTACTAAACATGGTATTAAGCATCAGCTTACCACACCCTATACCCATCAACAAAATGGTGTTGTCAAGCAAAGAAATCATACCATCATGGAAATGGCCCGCTGTATGTTGGAGAACATGAATGTCCCAAGAATTTTTGGGATGAGGCAGTGTATACTATAGTATACCTTCTTAATTGGTCTCCCACACATGCCATCAAGAAGATGACCTTAGAGGAAGCATGGTCTGGGAGGAAGCCAAGAATCACTCATCTTAGAGTGTTTGGTTTGACTACATATGTTTGGATTCCATATGCCAAGAGGACCAAAAGTAGAATCCAAGAGCCAAAAGTTGATGCTAATAGGACATAGTGACAATCAAAAGGCCTATCAGTTGATTGATGTGGCCACTAATAATTTGACATTCAGTAGGGATGTTGTGTTTGATGAGGAAGGTGGACCCTTTTTTCTCTTTTCTCCCATCAATAGTCCTGACAATCGGTCTTTGAAGCCCAATTATTTGGGAGCTAAGCTTTTAGTAGCTCCACATGTAGGGAGGAATTTTGATGATTTTGACATTATGGAATCTCCTAGGCAAGATACTCCACCAGTAGGGAGGGACTCTGATGACAATGTTATTGTGGAATCTCCTAGGTAAGATTTTTGTACCAACAGATTTTCATCAAGATAACTTGGATCAACATCTTGATGGTATTATTCCAGGCATGCCAAGTCATAATGATGCTCATCTTGATATAGAAGAAGATGCATCTACTCCTCACCCTAAGTGGTGGGTGAAGCTCATTAGTGATGTTCATGATGATGAGCTTGTTGAGGGAATATTATCTAGAGGCAAGAGAAAAAGAACACAGTAAACTTTGCTCTTATGGACAACATTTAGAGTGTTTATGAGCCCCAGTAGTATTCAGCGGCCAAGGGTAAACCTGAATGGGAAAAGGCTATGGATTTTAAGCATCATAGTATTTTGAAGAACAACATGTGGGTTTTGTTAGATTTTCCACCATGAAAGAAACCCATTGGCTACAAATGGGTATACAAAATAAAATACAATGCTAATGGAACATTGGATAAATACTTGAGGCTTGGTTGGTCGTTAAGGGTTTCTTGCAGAGAAAAGGTATTGACTATGAGGAAACCTTTGCTCCTACAACAAAGATGAGAACCATCCGACTTGTCCTAGCCATGGCATCATAGTTTGGCTGAAAATTCCACAAGATGGATGTGAAGAGTGCCTTCCTCAGTGGAGATTTGGAGGAAGAGGTATACATGGCACAAACTCCTAGTTTTAAGGTTGCAGAAAAAGAGCATAATGTATGTAGTTTGTTGAAGGCTCTTTATGGCCTAAAGTAGGCACCCAGGGCATGGTACCTGAATTTTGAAAAGTATTTGGTTGCACAAGAGTTTCAAAGGAGTCCCTTAGATGCAAAATTGTATGTCAAGAGCACTGGCAATGATATCATCCTTCTTGTCATCTATGTGGATGATATCATCATTATTGGTGTAGACAACTAAATTTGGACACTTAATTTATCCAAATTTATCCTCTTTTGTCTAAACATCTTTTTATTTGCATTAATTAAGTAATATTACTATTATTTAATTAATACCCTTAATTCTACCAAATCCCTAAGGTACTTAGTTAATAATTAAATACCTTATCTATTTAATCCTCCTTTTCATCACAAGTCAATGCCATTTTCCCTCTTTAATCTTTTAATCAATCTCCCTC
>VDFB02058242.1:737538536-737632200 GCA_007258455.2 Sequoia sempervirens | reverse complement strand
AATTTTGATTTTTGAAGTCACTCATTCAACTCTTCATAGAAAATCCTTGTCAAACAGTCAGTTTTCCTCTTGGGATACTTTTATTCTGAAGAAGTGGCATTTATTGAAGCTCCCTATGGTTGGTTCAGTTTCTTCAATGGCTTCTATTTCTAAAAGAAACAATTATTCATGGTCTCCTCCTCCCCCTGGTTCATCAAACTCAATTTTGATGGAGTATCTAGGGGAAATCCGAGAAAATATAGTATTGCTACTGTGTTGAGAAATTGGAATGGTTCTTTTATCTCAGCTACATGTGAACAAATCCCTGTTGGATCTAATAACATGGTAGAATTCAAATCTTTATGTTTGGGTCTCAAGCTTGCTAAAAAGTTATAAATTTCTCCTCTCTTTATTGAAGTGGATTCAATGGTTACAATTTCAGCTCTAAAAAATCGAAACACTCCTTTGTGGCAACTGAACTATATTTTAGAGCACATTTTATTGCAACTTGAAGAGATTCCTAACTTCTTGATTGCTCACTGCTACAGGGAAGCTAACATGGCTGCAGACTTTCTAGCTAATAAAGTTGTTGATGAAAATCTTACTTCTTGGGAACTCTTTACAGAAGAATGCAACAAATTATTTATTAAAGTTCTTTTTTAATTTTGATCTTTTAATTGTGTGAGATGATTTATCTATTGCAAAAATTTGAAATGTTCTTTGGGCTTGTATATCTCTCTCACCCTTGTTCTTGTGATATAATTCTTTTACACATGGAGATATTTGGATTGTCAGATGTGGAATGGGTTATCACGTGAGTTGTGATCACATGTTCTTTGGCTTCGATTATTTACCCTATTTTAATTGCGGTAACGGTAATAGATTCATGTGTTCACTTTTTGATAGTTAATTCATCCTACAGGCATGCCTCTCTTGTTTCTAGTGATTATTCTTCCAGTACTGATTATTCCTTCTTGGGCTGAATGTCCAAATTTGAAGAAGGTTTACTATTAATTGCTCATGTTAGTTGTGAGATGGCTCCTTTTTTAAATAACATGGTGGTTTTTTTGGCACATGATATTTCACTTGATTCCCAAGAAACACTTACAGAATCATGCATCACTGTTGATTTAAGTCTTGTATGTCCTCTCGTGGGACTCACTCATGGCTAAATTCTCATCTGTGGATTTTCATTTATTAATTATTCCCTGCCATTTTCTTGGAGGCTTCCTGATTTTATGGGGATGAACTTGGAAATGGGGTTTTTTTGCTTCTTTTGATGTTTGACCATGAGAATTTAGTTCTCATGATTGGACATCTAAAGAAGCCATTGTGATATCTTTGGTGGAATTGTGTAGCTTGGGTACTCTGCCATTCTAGCTACATTTCCAACACTTCACACCTGGCAGCATTTGCATTGTCAAATTTCTCAGCATGCTTGAACATTTATTGTTCTTTGATTTGGGCATAATGAAGTTTTCTTTTATATTTCAAATGGCAGTGGCTTTTTCTGCACATTCTTTGTATCAGGCTTATTTCTCATTCAAATTTGGTGGCTTGCTACTCGATTCTTCATCAATGGATCATCTTTTTAGAGTTTTGGTACCTCCCCGAGTTCATGAAATCAAGTTTGATTCTCCGTTCACTGAAGAGAAACTTAGAGGGATTTTTCTTTCAAGTGTAAATAGAAATTGGATTCAATTCAAATTGTCTTGGGATTTGATTAGATGGATATGTACACAATGGTCTTACCATATGAAATGGCTTCACAATTTGTGTCAAACTTAGTGGATATACTGGGTTTTGTCAAAATGGTGAAATTTTTAGCAGGCACCTACCTGTTGCCACATGTGTGCCCTGTCTCTACTCTCCAACCAACTTTGGAGAGATATGACATTTTCCAGGGGTCAAAATTAGTTGGTGGAGTTTTGAGCAAGCAACATCTTCTCTCAGACTTTTGTCTCTCCAAATTGTTGGTGTAATTAATTATTAATTACACTTAGCATAAGTTTACTTAGGATTTATTTAATTCCTAAGATATAGGATCTCATCTTTATCTTATCGAGCTATCTTATTGCTCAAGATAAGATTAAATTTAGGCATCTTTGCTTTTATAAAGCAAATTATCTCTTGTAATTAATTGGTCTTTTCGAATATATCAAATTGCATGTTTTTATGCAATCTCTGCTTTTTCGTTTTCTTCTTCTGTGGAAGGTAATTTTCAGGTTTGCAATCATATCTTGGCAATTCTAACATGGTATTAGAGCCTCGATTTGTAGCCCCTTCTTAGCTTTTTTGGAGGATTTCGTTACAGAGCTCATTCAAGGTCCCTTGAGGGTTTTATTCCTTGAACACATTTATGCAGTGTCTTGGATCAGATCGAGGTTTTCCGTTGGATTTAGAGTGCTGGAAAAAGTCAGAAATGACTTTTATTTCATTTATTTTCATCACCGTTTGCTAGATCTGCAAGGGTTGTAAGATCGGTGATTTTTCTAATAGATCTGGAGGTTGCCTGATTTTTGGAGCACTTTGGGCCCAAACGAACCTCGCCGTTGGATTCACAGCACCCAAAAACCCCCATTTTTATATAAAACTTGTCTGATTTGGACATAGTCGTCCGGAGAAGCAAAATTTTTTTTGCCCAGGGGCCGTACGGCCCCTAGGCACGCATTCCGAGGCATCGTTTTCAAAATATATATATATATAAATCAAAAAATTAAGCGCAGAGTTTGCACGACCAATACAAATGGAGACCGCCGCTCATGCGCCACCCGGCAGCCTCCCACTGGCACCGCTGCCACTAGCGGCTCCCCCTATTCCGCCGCTTCGCCCACGTTCAACCCCTGAGGGCTTTGCTCCGCCGGCCAGGGTCTTATCCACACCCAGGAGCTGGAGTTTCAGCCCCTACCATCATTAGCCCCTAGCCGGGGTCATATGGGTGACCACAGGCTGCGCCAGCACCCTGTCTGCCAGCCCCCTGGTCCTACATGTGACCAGGGGCCCTGATTGTTTAGCCCCTGAGGGCTGTAGAGGACCTACTTTGGCAGATTTGGAGCACTTTCACGGAAACGGGTATATCTTTCACATACGGTGTTATTTTTTTGCAAACGAAATATCGCCGGAAAGCTGTTTCCGAGATCTACGTATTGGTGCTGGTGAGATTTTCTGGTTTTTCCTTTTTGATCTTTTTTCTGCCTCGGAAGTCAGATGTTTCCGTTTTCACTCTGGGACCCATATCTCTTGACTCGCTTATCCAATTTTCGCAATTTTTGTGGCGTTGGAAAGCTGGTTTCAGCCTCTATGCAGATCTGAGGTCATTTATAGAAAATGTGTAACTTATTTTAGGCATGCATTCATTTTTGTTTTGTGCACTAGGTTTGCATTTTCTCTGTAGTTTATGCATGTTTTGCATTCTCTCATTTTGCAATCATTGGGTATTGTAATAAAGAACTGATATAAAGTTCCATTAAGGGGGGTTCTTGCATCCATATTTCATTTTGGTGACAACTCGCATGAGTTTTTCTGGTTTCTTGTTGTCTCCTTCTAGCTTCTTTCTTGCTTAGCTAGACACATCGTTGGTTTGTTTCAGTTCACACTTCACAGTGGGATTTTATGGTTCTTGATCCTCATTGGTTCAAATATTTCCCATTTGAAGGCCATTGTTTTATGGTTAATCTTCAGAATCTTGATGGTACTCATCCTATGGGAAGTTTTAGTTTCAGTTTGGCATTGGCTTTATGAGACACAACTTCCAGATTTGTCATCATTATGGGTCCATTCATCTACTGTTGCTTACAGATTTCAGAGTTGATCCAGTATGTGAGTTTCTAGTGTTCCTTGGCATCAGGTCTGCTGTTACATTTGTGATTCCAATTGGTATTTTGCTAACAGAAGTATCTTTCCTTGCTTGCCGGATTTGGGGTTCCAGTGTTGCTTCATCAGAGTTCTTCCAGTGATTCTTCGTAGCAGTTCATCTCACTGAGGGGGGGTTTCTCTCTCTTTGCATTTGTACATGAGTACCTAATCAGGCCTTGTTGTTGGGACTCATATTTGCATCATAATTTGCTTCTCCCTAAGTTTCACTTATGGGGGGGGGGGTGTTGGTGTGATTAATTATTAATTACACTTAGCATAAGTTTACTTAGGATTTATTTAATTCCTAAGATATAGGATCTCATCTTTATCTTATCGAGCTATCTTATTGCTCAAGATAAGATTAGATTTAGGCATCTTTACTTTTATAAAGCAAATTATCTCTTGTAATTAATTGGTCTTTTCGAATATATCAAATTGCATGTTTTTATGCAATCTCTGCTTTTTTGTTTTCTTCTTCTGTGGAAGGTAATTTTCAGGTTTGCAATCAGATCTTGGAAATTCTAACACAAATTTCTTAATGCAATGGCCTATGGGCTCCTGAATGATTTCCATAGTGAGTTAAAATTTCAGTTAAATCTCCTCAAGCATCAATATGGGAGTTTGGTAAGCAATCCAATTATCTTGCTTTACAAGGAAATTCAGCTCCTTATTCAACATGCCATTTTAGAGCCTCATGAAGAGCCCCACTTCCCTCTGCCTGTAGACATCGCCTCCTTTGAGGGAAGTACCTCTTAAGGGATGTTCTCATTTCCCTTCTTTTATCTCTCATTTCATTGGTATATGTCAAGTTGAATTCTCTTCTCAAATTTTGCCTCTTCTTCAGTTTTTCATTTCAGATGAATTGAGCACTTTAAATGTCTTCGGGAAAATACTTATTGCATTGGATTTATTCAGCTTCTTTTGGTCTCTTTGGATCCTTTAGTTGGCATTTTTGGAGCTATCAGTTATCTCTTGCTCTTTGGCTTCGGCGGATTTTGGCCATTTTTCTGGCTTTTGTTCTCTACACAAGCTCATGTTTCTCTTGTCTGAGTTTTCTCTTCTGGGATATATGTCCCTATTACTCTTTTAGCTTTTGAGCTCTACAAATTTTGTTTCTAATCTGCAATTTTCATACATATGTAAACTTCTTTTAATTTGATAAATTTGTGGCATTGCCACCTTTTCTTAAAAAAAATATATAAGTATATGATAATTACACACAAAAGTAAAATAGCTCTTCAAATAAAATAAAGTAAACAATCTAATAAAATAAAATAATTCTTAAGTAAAAATAAAATATTTAAGTACCTCCATGTATTAAATAAAATAATTCTATAATAAGAATAGCATTAGGTTTACAATATGAATTATATCGAGGATGGTAAAAAAGGTAGAGCATACAACAAAATCACAATAAAAAACAATGAAGAAACTTGTGACCATAGAGGTGATTACTTGATCGAACTATCTGATATTGTATGTATGGATTTCAAATAATTGGAGAACATTGTGATCATAGGTAGATTCTTGGGGAAAAGATTGATAAGGCACAAGATCACAAAATGGGCGGACATGCTTGGAGTTCTAATCTTGTATTGAATTTTTTGTCAAAAGGATTTTTTGTTCTAGTTTTCAAATCAAAAGAAGAAAGAAATAAAGTATTAAATGGGGAGCAATAGAAACATGACAACTCATATCTATTCCTACAAATGTAGAGATCCAATTTCAATTCATTAGAAACCTCACCTATAGAAGGGTCGATTTGAATTAAGTTATACATTTTTCCCTTTGAGTAGTGCTATACAAAAATCATAAATAAGATAGGAAATTCCATAGGGAAAACATAGAGATTGTATGTGAAATGAAGAATCCCTAATCTATGCTAGAATCAAATTAATAGCGATCAACAAGATACCAAGAATTGTCCAACTTCACACTAATCTTGGATGTTGGAATCAAGAAATAGAAGTAGAAACTTCAAAGTTTTTGTACCTTAAATGAGAGAAAAGGAATCATTTTAAGTTTGTATCATTAAAAACCCCCAATGTCATGAATGCAATGTAAGCAAAAAAGAAGGAAACCCAAATCAATGTTAGAGTAATTGGTTATTTACTTGATTAATTAAACAATATTTGGTTAATTAATTAAGTTACCTTTTATCTCTTTTTCACTTAAGCTAACTTTAGGTGCATAATAATTAATTATTTTATTAATTATTAATGTGCAAGCCTAGGGTTTTCCTTTTTCGGTTTTTTACCTATATAAGGTTGTAATCTTTTCTTTTGTAAAAAAATCCTTTTACACATTGGCAATATTGAGCTCTATCTTTTTATGATTTTTTGTTGTGTTGTTTCTCTTTGCTTCTCCCTATAACAAGTGTTTAGCTTACAGAGATCTTTGTGTTCCTTCATGGTATCAAAGCCCAAGGTCTGAAGCTCCATGTTCTGGTTTTTGAGATCTTGCATTAGAAGCTGGGGTTGGGGTTCTTTAAAAAAAAACTAGGCGAATTAAACCAAAGGGTCCTTTTAAAAAAAAAAAAAAATTCTGGGTTTGAACCCACGGTACACGTAGTACCGCCGGCCCTGCAGGTATTGCAGGCATTTTTGTGTGGAGTTGTGCCCACGGTATGTAGGGTACTGTGGGCCCTGCAGGTACCGCTGGTGGCAATTCCTTGTCAGTCGTCACTGACCTCCCTGGTTTTTCTGGCTGCCCGTCACAGCCGCTCAATGCATTTTCTTTTCGGCTGCTCGTGGCCACTGCTAGTTCTTCGGCCGCCTATTGTCACTGCCCTGTGGCCGGTGCTGGTTCTTTGGCCTCCTATTGCCGCCGCCTCATCGCCACCACTGCTTGTTCTTTGGCCACCCGTGGCTGCCGTGTTCCACTGCGACCTATGTTTCTCTGAAGGTGCCACTAGGTTTTCTCCATCCGGCCTCCAGCGCCACCGCTGGTTTCTCCATCGCCGCCGCTGGGTTTCACTAGCACCCCTGGCCTTCGCTGAGCTCTCCGCCGACCACCGTCGGCGAGCTCCTGACCACCGCCCTCACTGAGCTCTTGGCTGCTGAGCTCGCCAAGCTCCCGGCTCACCGAGCTCCTTTCCTACCCCCTAGTCGCTCAGCGGACCAAGGGCTTCTTTGTTTTAGCCCCCAGGGCTTAACGAGGCAGATTTGTGCCTTTTGAGGAGTCTTCACGAAATCGGGTCTACACTCAACATACGGTCTCTGTTTTTTTCAAATGAGATACCATTGGAAAGCTACTTCCGTGTTGGACGTCATGGTACTAGTAATATTTTTCTAGATTTTCTGTTTGACTATATATTTTTCCAGTCAAAATGGGGTCTTCTTTCTGCTCTTCCGAGACCATAAAAGGTGCAAACAGACTCCATTTTTCAAAAACGAATAGGCATTGGAAAGCTCTCAGCCTGCTCTATTCAGATATGTGATCCTTTTTCTCAAAATTTTCTTCAGGTACATGAGATTTTTTTTGAAACTTTTTTGCTTATGCATTGCTTCATCTTTCTCAGTTTGTAATAGGGTTTGGGTTTATCTTTTGTGGGGGGTGTTTTTTCTTGCTTTTTGTTGTTTATATTAGAAATCCAGAACACCAAAACTCTCAAAACAATCAAACCCTTCTGCATCTTCTGTCTATTCTGAAAGATCACATAATAATTAAAAACACCAGCAGGTACAAGTACAGGTTCAAGTGTAGGGTTTCATGGAAGACTCCTCAGTTGAGTTACTCACATCACACAACTTCACACTTGGAAGTCTCGCATGACGAGGCTTCTCAGGTCACGAGGGTTGTGGTCTTATCTAGATGAGGTTCAACCTTAGTTGCAGCATCTTTTTGAAATTCTTCAGCATAGGAACAAGATGGATGAAGCTATGGGTTTGCTATCCTTGCACGTTTCAGATAGTCTTCTATTTCACCTTGATGCTTTGCTCACTCCTTGAGCCATTTGGTTGAAGTTTGAGACACTTTTTGGGACCATTAATGAGTTCTGAGCATTATAGATTGAGGCAGAGCTAACTTCACTATTACCTAAATCATTTCCCACTATTGAGGATTTTTTGACCAAGTTCAAAACAATCCGCACTATTTTACAGGGTTGTGGCAAGAATAAGTCAGACACAGAGTGCATTTACTTGATCCTTTTGAAGCTTCGTGGTCCATTTCAGATATTTGCTTCTTCATTCTAATCACCCATGGATGGCCTGGGTGCTCGTTTTACCATGCCTACCTTTGATTTGTTTTGTGAGTGTTTGTCTCGTGAGCAGTCACACCTTTCTCAGATTGATATGCTCTTAGGATCAAAGAACAAAGCATTGGTTGCTCAGTCATCTAAGGAGAAATAGAAGCATAAACTGAAGCCCAAGAAAGATTCTGCAGGTAGTGAGCATTCCTCCAAACCACCTCCTAAGTCTGATTCCAAACCACCACTTAATCTGAAACAGGGGAAATCTTCGAAGTCTGGTGAGTCTTCCTCCAAGACTAAGAAGAAATCAGGAGACCCTTGCAGCTTCTGTGGCAAGGAAGGACATCCAATTTCCAGGTGTTGGAAATGATTAGAGGCTTTAGAGGAAGCCCTGTAGCAACATCACATCTCCTCACCTCAATCGTCTTCTCCTTCCATAGGGAAAGGTCATGCTCTCACTGCTCGAGCATCGACCTATGGGTCCACTTGGATTTTAGATTCTGGTGCTTCTCACCATATGACTCACACTCAACAATTTGTCACTTCTCTTGCCTCTTGTGGTACTTCACATATTGCAGTGGGTGACTCTACACAGCTTTCAGTCTTGGGTTTAGGTTTTGTCACTCTGGATGGGGGTACTCTACAGGATGTTCTGGTTGTTCCTGACATCTCGACGAACCTCCTGTCCATTTATCAGATTTTCCATTCTAGCTCTGGTAAGACAATTGAGTTCTCACCACATCATGTGGTTATTCGAGACCTCCATGACTCTGATTTGGTTGTGGCTACTAAGTATGTTGATACTGCATCTCGTCTTTACATATTTGATGGATTTGAGCCTTTTGAGGGTATAGGTTCATCTCTTATAGCACATGCAAATTCTATGAGTAAGCTTTGGCATGAGCATTTGGGCCATGTCAATTACAGATATCTTCAGCAGATGAGTACACAGGCACTTGTTCTTGGTCTTCCACAGATTTCCTGCATAAATGGTGTTTTTCATGGTTGTGTGCTAGGCAAGCATCACAGGGATCCCTTTCCAAAGAGATGAGCCACTCGTGCTTTGGCACCCTCAGAGTTGATTCATAGTGACCTCATGTCATTTCCCACTCCTTTTTCTGGGGCCAAGTATGTACTCACATTCATTGATGACTTCTCCAGACCCACATGGGTGTACTTTCTTAAGTACAAGTCTGATGTCTTTGATTCCTTTCGAATCTTCAAGACATTTGTAGAGAAGCAGTCTGGCCTTTCTATTTGGCGAATACATATAGATAATGGGGGGGAGTATGTGAATTAGGCTTTCAGAGATTTTTGCACTGAGCATGGTTTGCAACATCAGTTTACTATTCCCTACACTCCTCAGCATAATGGTGTTGCTGAGAGAAAGAAAAAGACTTTACGGGAGATGGCAAGTTGTATGATTTAGTCCAGGTCCATGGATCTATCTTTTTAGGCTGAGGTAGTTAATTGTGCCAACTATATTCAAAATCGGATGCCTCACAAGGTGATTTGACATATGACTCCTGAGGAGGCTTGGTCTCATGACAAGCCTAATGTTTCATCATTTCGAGTATTTGGTAGTGAGGTATGGGCATTTATTCCTGATGCTCAGAGGAGAGCCATGGAGCGGAAGAGTCGACCCCTCATTTTTGTCGGCTACTATGAGGATGTTAAGGCGTACAGGTTGTTTGATCCTGATTCCAAAGAGGTCATGTTTCGACGGGATGTCTAGTTTGATGAGCGCCTTCCCACAGTGGATACCCTGTCTCCAGTGTCTACTTCACTACCTACTCCTCACACTGTAGCTCTTTTGGATTATGTTGAGGATGATTCTAATGAGGATGCTGATGATGCCCCCTCTCCTCCTCCTCTTGCTCCACCTTAGATGCCCAAATGGGCTTGCTTTACTATTGAGGCAGCATGATCTATGGTAGGTGATCCTTTAGACACCTGTCACACCCGTTCTTATACTATGAGTTCTAGTCTTTTGAGTCATGCTCTTTCAGAGGATCCTCAGAAGTTTTCAGAGGTGACAGGTCACCCTGAGTGGGATAGTGCTATGGAGGAGGAGTATTCTTCTTTGATGAGGAATAGTAGTTGGGATCTTTTTCCTATTCCTAAGGGTAGAAAGATGGTTTGGTGCAGATGGTTGTATCGCACCAAGTATGCTTTTGATGGTTCTATTGATAAGAACAAAGCACATATTGTTGCAAAGGGTTTCTCCCAGGTTGAGGGTATTGATTACTCTGAGACATTTGCCCCTATCACCAAGATGAATTCTATTCTCTTTGTACTATCACTTGCAGCTTCTAGGGTCTATTCCATTTATTAGATTGATGTGAAGAGTGCATTCTTGCATGGTGACCTACAGGAGGAGATCTATATGGAGCAGCCTCAGGGATTTTTTCAGGATGCTTCATTGGTTTGTAGACTTCAACATTCATTATATGGTCTCAAACAGGCCCCTCGGGCTTGGTATGAGAAGATGGACTCTTTTTTGCTCTCCACTGGTTTCACACCCTGTCATTCTGATCCTACCACCTATATTCAGAATCTTGAGGGTGAGATCCTGATTCTTGTGCTATATGTTGATGATCTCCTCATCACAGGTAGCTCATCCTCTATGATTCAGCATGCTGAATGAGCTTTGATGGAGCATTTTGAGATGACAGATCTTGGTCTTCTGCACTATTTTCTTGGTCTTCAGGTGATTTAGTCTTCTGATGGGATCTCCATTTACCAACAGAAGTATGCTCTTGATATGCTTCAGCGCTTTGGCATGCTTGATTGCAAGCCTGCCCCCACACCTTTTCAGTCAAGGGTTGTTTTGACTCCTACTTGCCCCACTCCTTCTATAGATTCTACACTTTATAGGCAGTTGGTTGGTAGTTTGTTGTACTTGACTCACACTCATCCTGATCTTTCCTTTGCAGTTGGCCTTGTCTCTCGATTCTCCCATGATCCTCATGAGAGTCACTGGCAAGCTGCCAAACGTATTTTGAGGTACATTCAGGGCACCCTTTCTTATGGAATTCACTACAAATCAGGGGATCCTCACATTGTTGGCTACACTGACTCAGATTGGGCTAGTGATGTCAATGATCAGAAGTCTACTTTTGTCTTTGTTTTCTATCTTGGCTCTGGTCCTATCACATGGTCTTGCAAGAAGTAGACTGCTCATGCATTATCATCTATAGAGGCTAAGTACCGAGTTGTTGTGCTCACTAGTCAGAAGATTTTATGGCTTCGACAGTTGATGATTGAGTTTGGTTTTCCTCCTGATAGTCCCACTATTCTTTGATGTGACAATCAGAGTGCTATACACATTTCTCGCAACCCAGTGGAGCATCAGCAGACAAAGCACATTGAGCTTCATATGCATTTCATCAGACAATTGATTTAGGATGGTTCTCTCATCTTGGAGTATATTCCCACTACCGAGTAGGTTGCAAACATCTTCATGAAGCCTTTTGCCTCGTCGTACTATCTTTAGTTGCGCTCTATGCTTGGGGTGAAGGAAGTTGTCCTTGGGGGGTCTTTATGAGACCTTCCTTCCTTCATGTTTCTTTTTGCATGTTCTTCTATCTCTTTTTGGAGAGGAGTTTTTTCCCATTGGGTTTTCTCCTTTTTCTTCATTTCATAGAGATTTCCTTGTACTTGGGTACCTAATCTGGCCTTGTTGCCAGGACCCATTGTTCTTTGCTTTCAGTAGCTTCTTCTAGGTTTTAGCTGCTCCCTAAGTCTAGCTTAAGGGGGGGTGTTAGAGTAATTGGTTATTTACTTGATTAATTAAACAATATTTGGTTAATTAATTAAGTTACCTTTTATCTCTTTTTCACTTAAGCTAACTTTAGGTGCATAATAATTAATTATTTTATTAATTATTAATGTGCAAGCCTAGGGTTTTCCTTTTTAGGTTTTTTACCTATATAAGGTTGTAATCTTTTCTTTTGTAAAAAAATCCTTTTACACATTGGCAATATTGAGCTCTATCTTTTTGTGCTTTTTTGCTGTGTTGTTTCTCTTTGCTTCTCCCTGTATCAGGTGTTTTAGCTTGCAGAGATCTTTATGTTCCTTCAATCAACACAAAAGTAATTCACTTAATGAGAAGGCATAAATTCCTATGGAGAACACAAAATTACAAATTGTGGAGACCGATCAACCTAATGATAACAAAAAGGAGCAAGATGAAGCCCACAATGAGAACTCCCAATATGAAGATGAAGAATATAAGGATGAAATGGATTTGGTGGATAGAAAATGCATAAAATAGATGATAAAAAATTCTCAAATTGGGCTCTTGAGACTCAAATAAAAGTTGTAAAACAAACAAGCAAAAGAGGGAGGAGGAAGCTATGAAAAGTGATTAGAGCTCAATCAAAAAATACCTTCTGAGATCCAAGGGAGGAATTCTCTCCCTTGGAGAGCAATGAATATTCTTACATGGAATTTTCCCCTAACAAATGACACATGGTCAAGTACCAATTTGATAATCAATTGATTAACCTCATAATGTTACAACAAAATAAGCTAAGATAACTTGAGACAACAACCTTCATCAATAATTTTAAAGGATGGGAGGGTACTTTTGTCGAAGCTACTAGGTCAACAAGTGGATTGACAATATTATGGAAACCAAATACGATATTGATCAAAGCCCAAATATCCAAGACCAATTGGTTATTAAAAAAGGTTTGTAGTCTAAAAACGACACTAAATCTATTTATCTTTAATATATGTGGTTTGAAAAACCAATAGATAGAAAAAAATTATGGAATGAGTTAAGTTTGTAATTCTCAAAATTGGCTAACTCCAACTTTGTGGTGAGAGGAGAATTCAACACAATAATCAACACCCATGAGAAATTGGGTGGAATAAGAAAACAAACTCAATCTCAAATAGACTTTATGGATTTTGTGAATCATAATAGCCTCATTGACATTTCCCCAACCAATGCTAACTACACTTGGAATAATAGGAGAATGGGTTTCACTAATATAGCTAAAAGACTTGAATGGTTTCTATTGTCCCCATCATGGCTCTCAAGGTTGATACTACCATACTCCCAAATAAGAATTATTGCTAACTCAGATCATTTCCCTATTGATCTAGCCATACAAGAGGAACACAAGCCTTAGAGATACTAGTTTCAATTTGAAAAATGTTGTATAGAAGCTCAAATATTACAAGGGATTAGTATCCAATTGGTGGAAAAAACCATTAAGTATACAAGTAACAAGAATGCTCAAAATCCAAAAGAGGTTGCAATACATCAAAGAAAGACTAAAGGTCAGGAATAAATCAACATTCAAAAACATGTTCCATGAATGTTCCATGAAAGTGTAGTGTTGTAAAATTGCAACCTATGTCAATTTCACACTTGCACATCTAGCTCATTGTATTTATGACAAAAACCCATAAGTTAGAATTTCATGATTTTGACTCCATGGGAAACAACAATGAAGCATTAATAGCCTAAATACTTGCACAAAGTTTTGAGTAGGACACTTTCATGATGCACAAACATCCTCATGACGCGCTAGTGTCCCCAAACTTTTCATGATTCAAATGAGAATATTCTATATCCTTTACCTATGAAACATGTCATTATGGTAGAAAGTACACAAATGAAATGACTCCTCCCACCCATGCAACCACACAAAACCTCATTTTACCTATCATTCTCATTCATTCTTGCATGATATCTTTCTATCTTTCTCTCTCCCATTCTACTCAATCTTCTTCATTCTCTATTTCTCTCCTTGGCTTCCATATCAAAGCTCTACCAGATTTATCTCAAGAAATAGTTAAGCCTTCTCTTGTATGCTACTACATCACATCTATCTATCCAAGAGGGAAGCCACATGCTGTTGGTAATTATCTCTTATTGTTTTTATCTCATATATTTTATTTGTGATAGGGGTTCTCCTCCTTGCAGGGTTTGTTTCTATCACATGTATTTTACGTTTGTGATAGGGTTTCTCCTCCTTGTAGGGTTTGTTTCTATCACATGTTATTTACATTTGTGCATTTTATCTATCCCAATCCTATTTGGTTGTTTGTGGAGATGGAAACACTAAACCAAGGGGTTTGACTGAGGCAATCCCTAAAATAAGCCCCAACATTTTTCTTGTTTTGTTTATGTGTGGATGTATAGATTCAACAAGTTGAACTTATTAGATTTTGGACTCTTATTTTCTATTTCATTAGAGATAATATTGTGGGGCACAAATGTCCCTGTAGTGCACTATCATCTATGGTCGATGGTTAATCCTCGTGAGGGTAAAATTTGTGATTTATGCACTTTCTGGTTCTATATATTAGAGATTTTAATTTTGTTATCTATTTTTTTAATTAAGTGATTTTATCATTCTTGTCATTAGTAGTTTAACATTTATTTGGTTAAGTTTTTTAAACACTCTCCATTCTTTATCTCATCACTTGAGCTTTGATCCTTGAAGTAATTGAGGGTTATTTGCTCCTCGAGACCCCTTTTTTGAGGGTAGCAAATCTTCAACTTTACATTTTGGTGAACTTGACATGAATAAAATCAAGTTAGATCTTCTTCTTCAAAGTTTTAATGTTTTAGATAGTGCTTTTTCTATACAATATTTTGATATGTTTGATGATGCCCTAGATGATTTCTTAGAGGCATTTCCTTCTACTCAAAAATTTGATAAACAAACTTCTTCATTAAAACCTTCTTCTTTTCAAGTCAAAGAGTTTGTAAATGTAGTCATAGTATCTTCCACCCCTCAAAGGCCTAAGATACCAGTCATTTATGTGACTTTGATTAGCTCATCTCCTAAAAGAATTCATTACTTTTGTGGGGTTCATACAATTTAAAGCTCCATCTTATAGAGTGGTAGCCCATACTTATAATACTAGAAGGAACCAACAAAATATTAATAAATCTACTTCTTTGCCACCTTTTCAACCAAGCCTTCCTCAAGCACCTAAACTTGGAGCCAAGCCACTAAGTGAGTATCATATTGTCGAGCAACTTTGCATTACTCCCATCGAGTTTTCACTTTGAGATTTGCTTCAAACTGCTAAGGTTTACCAAGGTATGCTTCAAGAAGCCTCGCAAAAGACCCTATTTCCTTCTTCTTCTAGGTCGACAGATGTTAATGCATTGATGGATCATATTCATGCAGATTCACTGAATATTATGTTCCATCCACATGAACTCCCACCTTTGGAAGTACAAAAGCAAGTAGATCCTTTAATTCAATAATATTTTACATTAAAAATATTGGCATTAGACGTGCTCTCATTGATATTGGTTTGACACTCAAAGTATGTAGCATTGACTTGTTACCAAAAATTAAAGTCAATTCAATTTCCCTTGTTGCTTCTTCTTTATATATTCACGGATTCGATAATACTAGTCGTAAAGCCTCAGGCACAGTAATTTTGCCTCTAAGTTTGGGACCCATTATTGTACCCACCCCAATATATGTTTAATGAATTTTAAAAGTTTAAGGCATTATTTGAAAAAGAGTTTGGATGTCAAACCATAACTCTTAGGTCAGATGATGGAAGTGAGTTATGTTCCAATCATTTCATTGACTTCTGTACTAAACATGGTATTAAGCATCAGCTTACCACACCCTATACCCATCAACAAAATGGTGTTGTCAAGCAAAGAAATCATACCATCATGGAAATGGCCCGCTGTATGTTGGAGAACATGAATGTCCCAAGAATTTTTGGGATGAGGCAGTGTATACTATAGTATACCTTCTTAATTGGTCTCCCACACATGCCATCAAGAAGATGACCTTAGAGGAAGCATGGTCTGGGAGGAAGCCAAGAATCACTCATCTTAGAGTGTTTGGTTTGACTACATATGTTTGGATTCCATATGCCAAGAGGACCAAAAGTAGAATCCAAGAGCCAAAAGTTGATGCTAATAGGACATAGTGACAATCAAAAGGCCTATCAGTTGATTGATGTGGCCACTAATAATTTGACATTCAGTAGGGATGTTGTGTTTGATGAGGAAGGTGGACCCTTTTTTCTCTTTTCTCCCATCAATAGTCCTGACAATCGGTCTTTGAAGCCCAATTATTTGGGAGCTAAGCTTTTAGTAGCTCCACATGTAGGGAGGAATTTTGATGATTTTGACATTATGGAATCTCCTAGGCAAGATACTCCACCAGTAGGGAGGGACTCTGATGACAATGTTATTGTGGAATCTCCTAGGTAAGATTTTTGTACCAACAGATTTTCATCAAGATAACTTGGATCAACATCTTGATGGTATTATTCCAGGCATGCCAAGTCATAATGATGCTCATCTTGATATAGAAGAAGATGCATCTACTCCTCACCCTAAGTGGTGGGTGAAGCTCATTAGTGATGTTCATGATGATGAGCTTGTTGAGGGAATATTATCTAGAGGCAAGAGAAAAAGAACACAGTAAACTTTGCTCTTATGGACAACATTTAGAGTGTTTATGAGCCCCAGTAGTATTCAGCGGCCAAGGGTAAACCTGAATGGGAAAAGGCTATGGATTTTAAGCATCATAGTATTTTGAAGAACAACATGTGGGTTTTGTTAGATTTTCCACCATGAAAGAAACCCATTGGCTACAAATGGGTATACAAAATAAAATACAATGCTAATGGAACATTGGATAAATACTTGAGGCTTGGTTGGTCGTTAAGGGTTTCTTGCAGAGAAAAGGTATTGACTATGAGGAAACCTTTGCTCCTACAACAAAGATGAGAACCATCCGACTTGTCCTAGCCATGGCATCATAGTTTGGCTGAAAATTCCACAAGATGGATGTGAAGAGTGCCTTCCTCAGTGGAGATTTGGAGGAAGAGGTATACATGGCACAAACTCCTAGTTTTAAGGTTGCAGAAAAAGAGCATAATGTATGTAGTTTGTTGAAGGCTCTTTATGGCCTAAAGTAGGCACCCAGGGCATGGTACCTGAATTTTGAAAAGTATTTGGTTGCACAAGAGTTTCAAAGGAGTCCCTTAGATGCAAAATTGTATGTCAAGAGCACTGGCAATGATATCATCCTTCTTGTCATCTATGTGGATGATATCATCATTATTGGTGTAGACAACTAAATTTGGACACTTAATTTATCCAAATTTATCCTCTTTTGTCTAAACATCTTTTTATTTGCATTAATTAAGTAATATTACTATTATTTAATTAATACCCTTAATTCTACCAAATCCCTAAGGTACTTAGTTAATAATTAAATACCTTATCTATTTAATCCTCCTTTTCATCAAATGAATTAAATAAATATGACATTTATTTAATTCCTCACAAGTCACATCCTTTTCCTTAATCTTAATCAATCTCCTAATCTCTTCATTAGGAATGTGCACATGCCTAATCCTTGATTAGGATGTGTCACATCCTCCAACTTTTGCAAGTTGGATTCTAATCCTCATTACCCTCTAATTATCTTCTAATTACTAATTAGTTAAACCTAATTAGTACCTTGGTCAACTCTCCCCATCCCCCAAGGAATTTTTAATTCCTTTTTATTCATCCAAGACTTCTTTATTAATTCTCATTACCCTCTAATTGTCTTGTCCATGGGATTCTTCCAAGCATGTGAATTTTTAATTCACATTTATTCACCCAAGATTATTCTTATCTCCCAATGTACTTGCAAAGTACTTGTCCTTACACATCACATGTCCTTTTTCCACCTCACTTACACATCATCCATCCTAAGCCACTTCACCCTCCACATATCAAGATGTGAGGGCTTGTGAGTCCTTTACTCACCATAGCCCTTCATCTTGGCCTTGGTGGCTTAATCTCAACCATTGAATTCTCTAGAGAATTCAAATTCTTCTATAAATACCTCCCCTCTTCTAATGCATTAAAGAACACTTAGCCATTTGCACCCTTATGCTACCAAATTGTTCACTCAATTTGCAAGCATTATCTTAGCCATTTGGTGAAGCCACTTAGTCTCTAGCATTAGAATTTTATCATATTGTTCATCTTACATCTAGCCATCTCCATAGCCATCCAAGGAGCACACAAGCATTCAAAAATCAAGGGCCAACCAAGGTATTTCAACAACACAAAGAAAGTATAATCACTTGTTATATTTTTATTTTATTTCTTTATGTTATCAATTCCTTAGGCTAATCTTTGAGGTGTCTTTTTTGTTTTTACTTATTGCATAATAGTTATTTTGTGTATTTAGAATAGGATAAACATTTAGGATCAAAACTACTAGTAGGTTACATTTGATTGAACAAATCAACTCGAATTTGTGTCACGCATTCGAGATGACGAACTTGGGTCTACTACACTATTGTTTAGGTGTAGAAGTTTGGTAAATGGGTGTAAGTATCTTCATTTCTTAGTCAAAGTATGGCTGGAGTTTTCTAGAGAAATTAAGGATGGAAGATTGCAAAATATCATCCATTCCTATGGAGAAGGGGCTAATTTTTTTAGCCAAATCAGACTTACCAGTGGTGAATGAGTTTGCACTCAGGAAACTAGTGGGAAACCTCATCTATCTTACTGCCACTAGGGTTGATCTTAGTTTTTTTGTGAGCTAATTTTTCTCATTTCATGACTGCTCCTAAGGAAAAGCACTGGGTTGCAATGAAGAAAGTTTGAGATATATGAAAGGGACACCTTACTTTAGTATTTTATACAATAGATGCAAAGATCCTATGTTGGTTGGTTTTACAAATTCAGATTGGGCAAGTTTAGTTGATGACAGGAAGTCCACTTCTAGGTACATTTTTCATCTTGGTATGGGTGCAATCACATGGACAAGCAAGAAGTAATAGACAATCACTCTTTCCTTGATAGAAGCAGAGTACCAACGAATGGTTAAGGCCACATGTGAGGTAGTATGGCTTTGAAGGATGCTTGTTGACATGCAAATGTGTCAAGAAAATCCTTCACCCTTGTTTTGTGACAATTAAGGGGTGATAAAGTTTGCCAAGAATCTTCCACGAGCAAAACAAGAATGTTGAACTTCATTTTCATTTCATCTACTAGCTTGTTGAAAATGGATCTGTAATGTTGCAGTATATTCCAACTGAGGATCAGGCTGCAAACATTCTCACCAAGTCTCAATTTGAATAAATTTGTAAAATTTCAAGATAAGCTTGGTGTAGTTAGTAGGATGACCATTAAGGTAGGGTATTAAAGTATTATTGTAATATTTAATTGTCATCTTAGCTTTTAGTTATTTGATACTTTAATTTTAGTTAACTTAGTTTGCTTTAGTTAGCTTTTAATATCTTTTTGTTATTTTCTTTAGTTTGCTTTAGTTAACGATTGTTTGTTTTTAAAAACATTGTCTTGTAATTCTTTAAATAAGGATTTTTTTCTCTCCTTTGTAAATAATGAATATCGAATATCAATTATCATTTCAGCCTCAACTTTTTTTTATTTTGCATGTTTCCTACTAAGAAAATCATGATAAACCATATGTTTTGTTCTCATTGGCCCTCAATTTTGGTGGCATTATGAATAGTTTTCATTCACCTACCTCAGTGAACAATGCATTAATCTCCACATGTTTGTTTTGATCACTCATTCATTTGGTCATCGAGCCAAGGCTTTGTCCTCAAAAGCCTTCGGCTAGAATAGGTATAGCTGAATATTTTAATCACCAAATATAATCTTATACATAAAAATTTGCAATTTTACATAATTATTTTCAAAATTCCTTTATTATTTTCTTACAAATCCATGGAATTAATTGTGCACAAAAATTTACTCCTTCCAAGTGTTAATATTAAGGTGATATTCCCCCACAACCTAACAACTAGGCTTTGATACCTATCAGAGCATAGGTTCATACACTGGGCACTATGTGTGCTCACTATGTAATCTTGCGTTTAGTCCCTTTAGTCTAGAGTTTCACTTTTCTGTGGTCATTATTGTTAACCTGAGTTTCTTCCATTAGCCGGTGTTGGGTAGATAGTGTAGGAAACTGATGGGAAAGGATAGGACCCTCGATGTAGTGTGCAATGCACCAATATCCTTCCTATCAGGGATGCACTATGGATTCTTGTGTTGTTGTGTGATGTGGTTTCCAATTTTATGAGTCATGTGTAAGTATGTGTCAAGTGTGCATGGAATTTGCAATTTTATACTCTTGGAGTGATGGAATATGATTTCTTGTATTTGTGAAGGCGTTAAAATTTGTTTTTGTCCTTTTTGATGAAATTGTTGTGAGATTTGATGTTGAATAATGAATGAAGTGGAGTGCTTTATGTGGACATGATGAGTATTGGTAAAAAGGTGCATTTGGGTAGATAATTATGCTTTAATTTTATGAGAGTATAACATTTTAAGTTAAATAATTAGCTTGAAATTTTGGCACTAATGTATTTTGTTTCATGGTAGTTAATGATTTTCAGGTGGTTGGCTTCAGAAACTCGGTAATAAAGGTAATGGAATTGGAAATTATAGAGATAGATACTTATAACATCAAGTAGTAAGCAATTTTGATACAGTATGTGAAAGAGATGTATAGTTAGATCATCATGTACTTCTTTTCTAAAAATAGGTAAGTAGTGAATTTTTTTATGAGTTGTTAGAGTTATTTGGACCATTATGTGTAGTCTGGGGAGGAACAGGGTAGTATCACTCACTTGCGAGTGCCCTACTACACTGTGAATTCCTCTAATGACATGTTTTGTGAAATATATATGGTACACAACATTTGCTTGTATGCAGGGTTGCAGGAATTAAGTCTCGATTCCACCTGCATTGTCAGGACAAGGCGAGCATTATAACCACCCAATGGGTTAATGTGGAAAATAGGAGTTGGCAAGAAAGTTTCCCCAAACCAGTTCGTCACCCCATCCTTGTGGTTTGTTGCAAGTTTGCCTCCGTTTTTTGGTATTGTTTCTTTTCTATTGATGTCGCCTAATTTTCTTAAATGATTATTGATAATGTTCTTACTTGTTTCATCGTGTTTATTCTTGAGCTCGACTTCCAGGAGTAAGTCGATGCCTTAGGGGGGAAGGATGTAGTGTTCCTCCATTTTGATTGTTCTTGACATCCAAGTAAGTTGTTTGTTTAGTGGCCATGTCATTTCCGTGTATTTGAGTAAGTGTTTATTGTGTTTTGTTGCATTAATGTATTGTGGGGTGAAATTAATAGTTAAATGGAATGGTATAATTAGTTAATTAAATCTACAATTTCTAAAGGAATAATTCAAATAAAATTTAAATTTAAACAATAATTAAGAAGCAAATTTTGTAAAATATTAGATTAATATTTAATTGGATATCTCATGAAGGTAATTGTCAAATGGGAGAAAATAATGTAATTTAAAACAAAATAAATTTTAATAGAATGTTATGAATGATAAATAGTAAAATCAAAATGAAAGTTGGAAAGATAACCATTTGGATATGGAAGAAAACGTGTTTTCTCATAAACCTTGAAGATAAGATTTTGCAAACTAAGGTGAATAAAGCAAGAAAAGGTAATTCTTCTAATTAAGTAATTTGAAATAGAGAAATAATATTTTTGAACTAAAAGTGAAAAGGTATTAATGGAAGATAAAATAATAAAAAAAAAGAAAAGATAAAAAGAAAGCCATGCAAGATTTCAAAGGAAATTTTATATGGAAACTAGTCAAAATTGGAGAAATAATTATTTTAATAAAAGTGAATTAAAAGGAACAAGGAGATAAGCTTGTGAATGGAAATGGAATCAAGTGGTTGTTTTAGGAAACTTGTTTTATGAGGATAATTATTAAAGGATATAAAAGAATAAATAAAATCTTAATGAAGGTAGGGGACATCGAATAAAGCAACAAAAATAATAGAAATATTTCCATGCAAATTCTTGCCCATCTTGGAAGAAATCATGGGAAAAGAAACTTAACGGGTTATGGGAAATTTTGGGAGATTTAATAAGATTTTGGGCTTTCAAACCGGGGGGGGGGCTATCTTTTGTGGTGGAAAAACTTTCATGGTTTTTGGGTCAAGGATCTGATTGGAGTAGCAGGTTGGAGGCTTCGAGGTGGTCAGACTCCAATCAGCATAACAACCATCTCAAAGCATTCATTTTCTGGAGAAGAAACGAGCATTTTCCATTGTAACTTCACTCCGGATTCAGTGAGTTTCCATAAGTTTTATTTTTACCACATTTGATCTGAAGTCTAGGTTATGAGTAAACATGGTACAAAACTTTCTGTAAGACTGTTATTTGGTTAAGACGTATACTGTTATCACTTGGAAGATCATTTTCTAGTAGTATATAGTTAATTCTTTGACCATTCCTACGTTTGTCTTAATTTGTAAATTTTGAGTTGATGTGATTGTCTTCTCTTTCCCTGGTTTACACTAGCCCTCAGAATAGTGGGTTTAAAAAAATGAATTCTATCAAGGGTTGGAATCATGCAATGTCACTCAAGTTCAAGACACTGAAATCCTCCTTTGGTCAAATGTGCCATTCAGCCAGATATACCAAATCTCCTCTATCATTTAGTCTTCTTGGTGATTATCTTATTGTGGTGTTTGATTTCACATCTATCAAATGCTTGTATTGGAAGTGTTTCACTGAGTTTAGTCGATCTTATATTTATAGACCAGGCTACCATGTTCTTCTCCTATAAGTTATTCTAGCCTTCTTTGAATCGTTCCACTCTCTCCCTTCAACTGAATCCACGAGATGAGATTTTCTCTTTAATCTTTTATAGCATAGCTCATCTTGGGTATTCGCTAGGATTCCCGAAATAGAAGCCGTTTGCTAGAAATACTCACCCTGCATTCCTTTATGAACCATAGGCACTGCAAATTTTGATCAACTGTATATAAATAAATGTTGCTGATGCATGGAGAATACGCAGTCTCATCCACTCAACCTGCATGATGGTACACACCTTGGAAGCGGGCAAAGTGCACATTTATTTGATGTGTTTTAGAGTGCTTCATTAATTCATGAAACTTGAGAGCTTCCTTGCCAATCCACCTTATGCAAACCTTTAATTGTTGCATTTCAGGAACTAATGTTTTTCTTCAATTGTCAATCTATCTCAGCTGCGCTTGAACATAATAGGAAATTTCAAAGGTTTAAATAACCTGCTTGATTCTACTGACGCAGTTCCAGCACTTGAAAATAAAATGTTGTCAATTACTAACATAATAGAGAGTTTTCCGTTGATTGTGGTGAAGATTAATTTCCAAACTTCAAACTTGAGCCCGTCTCTGGAAACTCGCCACTAAACAAAAATGTGTCTAGTTCAAAACATAAAAGTTGTACATTATTTCTCCTACTCTTAAGTCACGTATTTTCACCTCACCTTTCTCCTTCCCTTTAGTCTTGGGGATAGCAATTGGGAGTTTATAATTTAATCAAGTGGATGGTGATTTTTTCCAAATCCCAATATTTACTTTCTAATATTCTTGGCAACCTGTCGCAGTTGCAACATTTAGAGTTGAGGCATTGTACAGAATTAGAAAGCCTCCTTGAAACCTTTGGCAACCTATCACAGCTGCAACTTTAAGATTTGCAAAAGTTAGTAAATTAAATAGCCTTTCTGATTTCTTTAGCAACCTGTTACAGCTGCAACATTTGAAATTAAGAGGGTGCGGTATTTAAATAAGCTCCCCGATCCATTGGAAATTTGTCATAGCTGCCGCACTTGAACATAACAGGAAGTTTAATGGTTTAAAGAATCTCTCTGATTTCATCATCAACCAGTCTCTGTCGCTTTCATTCTCCAACCCAATTTCTTCTATACCTTGCATAGATCTCCTATTTTCTGGTTGTCTTTCCTGCCCTGTCTTGAAAGTATGATTTTATTTAGCTTGAATATATCTAATAATGTGTTATGTGCTTTAAAATCTTAAGTCCTTAACCTTGTATTGGTAGCCATACGATACAATCTATATTTTCCTTTTTTGTTATAATCAATATAGTATTCAACAGAATATGCATGTAAAACCCATTTTATACATTGTTATTTAAAAAAAAAAAAAAAAACTATATCCTATTTCAAATATATATATATATATATGAGTAGGTTCATGCATAAATAAATAATGGATTTTAGAAAGTATATATATATATGCCTTGCGAGTTATTAGATAACATCTATTAGTATTTTGGAGATTTAATTAAAAGAATGACAAAGAAATGGAATTGAAATAAAATAGAGTTATATATGAACTAACATATTCTTGAACTCTCTTGAAACAAAGAGTTAGATCGTCAACATGAACTTGTGCTTATAAGACAAAGTGCGTCCATTGATATAGTAATAGAATAATGGGTGAAATAAATGAGCTACTTACTTCTCTAGATACTTAAAAGAAGAATTACTTGAACAACTCAATTCTTGTTAGAAGGGTATTCGTTTTCATTTAGAATATCCTTATAAATTCTTGATAGTGAGTAATGTATTCATTAAAAGGCCATAGAATGATAGATAGGATTAAATCGAAACCCTTTTTAAATGGTAATTTAACATATTGACATAAGTTAAATATAGCATAAAGACTAAGAGTAGGTTATGCCATCTTAATTTAATATTGTGTATTTCTCTTCCATACTTATACTAGATTGTTTTATAATGGAACTACTACCTTCCTTGGTATGTGCCTACAAGAAGATTGTTGTAGAATTTGCTTGCATCAATGCTTGTATGAAATACTGCATGATTATTTTGATTGTGAGTTTGTGGGTATTTAGTGATTAGGCATCTTGTGAGGAGAAAATTGAGGTCTCCCGAGGAATGCCTAGTTGGTGGCTTTTGGATATTAAGTGATTTTGTTGAATTAAAGGTTGATTTTCTTTTATGTTTCCCTTTTTGAGGTGACACCATTGTTGATATGTGGATTGTATTTGTGTTTTAGGGTTGATTGATTTGTGGATGGGTCTTGATGAATCTTCCTTTTTTATGGTTTTCTGAGTTAATCTCATATTTGAGGGAAATTTTATCCTTGTGTTGGAATTATTGGGGAAAAACTCTTGTTGCTTCATTTTACCCTCGTTTTTGGATTTTCGTTCTTTTGGCTTCCAGAGGCTTGAGATTATTGACAGTTGATGTTCTCTCTTTATGTGCCCTTGATTTGGCAAGTGTTTTGATATCTTGATTTTAAAAGGGTTGTACATGAATTGTTGAGACTTTGATTATGTGTTTATAGCGAGAGGGGTAATGCCTCACGTGGTTTGGTCTTGAGATTATTTGCTTTATCTATTACGGTACAACCCTTGCTTGGTTTTGATTTATGTTAAGGGTCATAGGGAAAGTGGCTCTTCATGGGGGTCGGTGCCTCGGGTAAGAGGAAGAGCTCAGGAGAACCCGCACAAGAGTAGTTAAACAAGTGATAACCTAAAAATAGAAATTAGGGGGGTGGGTAGTAAAACACACAAGGTAATAAATATTGGATACCTCATCTATGCATTAGGGCTATCATAGACTAATGATAGACTGAGAAGGCCGTGGTCAGAAAAGTCGTAATCTCATCTTCATGAGAGGTTATCGGCTCCGCATGAGCTACCCTATGGTGTCAGCGCCTCAAGTAGGAGGAAGGGCCAGGAGATCCATAGATGGGTGCCGGCGCCTCAAGTTGGAGGAAGGGCCAGGAGATCCCATGAGAGCTATGTGATGACACTCTCCACTAGACACTTGTATGCCTTGTTCTTTCTTGCCTCTGGAAATTTCTTTCAGATGTTGTATCGATTCTTCTGGTTGATTCAGATTCTTGTGAAAATGATTTATGAATGTTCTTTGGTAACTTGTTTAATTGTTATTGCTTGGGTTAATTGTGATGAGTTTTTATAGCTTTATTTTATTATGTTGACTCGTGAATGTTTTTGATTATGTCATTGTAATCCTTGAGTTTTATGATACTTTTGTATGATGTTGAGTCATGTGGTTCCCTGTTTGGATGTTCTTGGTTGAGGTCTCTTTCTTGTCAGCTCCTTAGCATGGGGGGTGGGTCTTCGGACCCACATGGTCGGGTGGAACATGCTAAGCACCCCATTGGGTCCCCAGTCAAGGATCAAGAGGTGTGGATTGGTGTTATTGCGGCAACTCCAGAGTTGTATCTGTCTTGGAGCCAGTTATGATGCTGTGTATTCCTCTGTTCATTTGTATCATGTTATCTTATTGTATGGTTTCCATTCATGATTGGAAACACTTTTGTATCATTGTACCTCTTGAACATTATACTGTAATGTAATGTTAAACCTTGTGTGGATATTGGCCATGGCAGTTGTTATTCAATGTGTTGAGTTAATCATGTATATGTTGTATTACGTACATAGATGGTTTCTTATCAATGATATATCATGTATGTGTTACATTTGTTAATATTTACTTTGTTATGGATTATATATTTGGCTTTTATTCTTTATTTTCATTGTGTGGATCTAAGTCTCGTAATGACTCCTCGTGTACCCCAAGGGATGTATGTGTTAGTGAATCTACTTAAATGAAATTCATGTCATGGCTTAATGTGTATTACATGTATGTTATGTTAACTTTAAAAAAAAAAAATCTGTGCAGTAATTATTGTTTAATTGTCCTTTGGGGTTCACATGACGGGGCATTACAATACCAAATGAATAAAACTTTGAATCAATATAAAACTATTTCCACAAAACTTCATGAGTGAAAAATATGCAAAAGAATAGACAAACATACAAATACGACAACACAAGATATATTGTAAAAAAAATACATAAGGGAAAAACAAAGCCTCCAAAACTATCCACACAACGTATTATCTCATGAATATGTCCAAAACGTCAATCTCTTGCTTGCACCCCATGTGAACAAGTAAATAAAATTATGTGACCTACAAGAGATGCTTAATCAACCTTAGCCAACAACCAAAAGGTTATAGATAAAAGAAACTAACAAAAAGAGAAAAAAATATGATAAATAGAGGGAGGGAGAGAATGACAAATCTACATACAAAGATAAAAAGGAAAAAAATGACAAAAAAATAAAAAAGAGAAAGATAAAAGATAGATGGAGAGAATAAAATAAATAGAGTGAGTGAGTGAGAAAGCGAGAGAGAGAATAAAGAAAAAGAAACTGAGAAAAATATAAAAATGTGAAAATATAGAAATGGGAAATGAAAATAGATAGACAAAGAAAGATAATTGAGAGGATAAAAAAAATAGATAACAAATAGAAGATAGAAAGACATATGCGAGGGAGAAAAAATAAAAAAATAATTTTGATTGGTGAAACCATGGATTTTAAATTTCAATCCTATGACAAAGAATTCCTTGGTTTTTACCTATTTTGGTTCATTCTTTTCCATCCCTCTTTAGTTTTGGGTTGATTTTATAATATACATATCTTCCCCTTTGTAATAGTGGTATGCAAATGTCATAAAGGATGATAGAAATTCTTCTAAGGCACCTTTGATCCAAAGGGGAAAAGAGAAGGATTCTATGTTACTTAATACAAATGGATTGTTGGTGTATCAATCAATAGGTACACTAAACTCACATTATGATTTTTTCGTAAATTGGTTTCTAATTAATTAAAATATTCTAATCCAAACCCCTTTCAAAGACAAAAATTTATTCCCTTTCTTCTTCTTTTTGATTGACTCAAGGGTATACCCATGACCCAACCCAATGTCCAGCTTTCCTTACCTTGGTCTTACATTATGCCAAGTTGGGGTCGAAAAGGGGTGAGCATAGGGATAGAAATTCTTCTAAGTCACCTTTGATCCAAAGGGCAGAGGAGAAGGATGCTATGTTACTTAATGTGAATGGATTGTTGGTGTATCAATCAACAAGTACACTAAAATCACATTATTATCTTTTTATAAATTGATCTTCAATTAATCAAAATATTCCAATTCAAGCCAATTTTCAAAGATGATAAAAAAGGTAATATTAAAAGTGTAGGAAAAAATAACGGTTTATCAATAAGGAATGAGATAAATTTATAGAAAATTAACAATAAAACAAGAGACATAAAAAAAGAAAAAAGAGAGAATAAACAAACATGTGACAGAGAGAAGGAAAATGAAAATAATGAGTAAATGAAATTGAAAGAGAACAAATAAAAAATCAATAGATAAAGAATAGTTAGTGAAAGGGAAAAGCAATAGGATGAATGAAAGTATTAAATAGTTAGTGAGAGAAACAATAAATCATAGAAAAGAAAAGATGAATAAAAATGAGCGAGTGAGAGAGTGAAATACAAATAAACAAAAACAAAAAAATAAAAAAGAAATTGAGAAAGGGACATAAAAATAAATAATGAAGGTAAATAAAAAGGAATTGAAGATATAAATAATAGAAAACAAAAATATGCTAGAAATATCAACAATCATAAAGAGACAGAAGAAGAATAAATAAATAGAGAGAATAAAAGAAACATTGAATGTCAAATAATAAGAAATAATCATGTAAAGACAAAGAATTACATCGTGAAGATAATTAAAAATGGAGTTGAACAAAAATGAAAAGGTGGTAAAAAGAAAGGCAATTTTAAAAAGAGAGACAAAAATAAAACAATCATGTAAAGATGAAAAATTACATGGTGAAGGAGAAGCATTGATTTCCAAATGAAAAATAGAGAGAGAACCAATCAAGTAAAGAAGAATTACATGGTGCACATAATTAAAAAAGTAGTTGAAGATAAATAAAAAGGCAGTAAAAAAAAAAGTAAAAACAAAGAAAAAGACAAAAAACAAGGTAAATGAAAAATATAGATTGAAAGATAAATAAAAGGCATACGAAAAAGATGAGATGTGCAAGAAAAGGTAAAAGAGAGACAAATCAAAAGAAGAGACAAATAGAGAAATAGGGAATATAATTAAGAGAGAAACAAATGAGATAAAATATATGAATGAAAAAAGTAACATAGGGAAAAAAAGAGGTAATAGAAAAAAAACAAATAAAATTAAAGTAATAGAAAGTAAAAAAGAACAATACCAAAAATAGTTGAAAATTATGTGACCTACAAGAGATGCTCAATCAACCTTAGCCAACAAACAAAAGTTTATAGAAAAAAGAATACAAAAAGAGAAAAAAATATGATCAATAGAGGAGGAAGATGACAAATCTACATACAACGATAAAAAGGAAAAAAATGATAAAAAAATGAAACAAGAGAAAAATAAAGGATATATGGGGAGAATAAAACAAATAAAGAGTGAGTGAGCAAGCAAGAGAGAGAGAATAAAGAGAAAAATTTGAGAAAACATATAAAAATGTGAAAATATAGAAATGGGAAAGGAAGATAGATAAACAAAGAGAGATAATTGAGAGAATGAGAAAAATAGATAACAAATAAAAGATATGAAAGATATATGGGGAGAGAAAATAAAGAAATAATTTTGATTGGTGAAGCCATGGTTTTTAGATCTAACGCACCTTTGATCCAAAGGGCAGAGGAGAAGGATGCTATGTTACTTAATACAAATAGATTGTTGGTGTATCAATCGATAGATACATTAAAATCACATTAAAATTGTCAGAACCCTGATGGTTCTCTGTTTCAAACCCTAACTGATTTTGTGTTGTTTTTGCAAATTTTTGGTTTTTTGTATTTTTGAAGGTTTTTCAGGCAAATATTAAAAACTGTGATTTTTCTAGGAATTGATAAAAAATTCATAAAAAATTCATACATGCATGGAATGCGTGGAAATTGACCAGAATAGAGAGGCGTTCTTTTATTTCAACTTTTCCAGAGCATACAATATGGAAATCTGAACATGCAATGAAAATACAATGAAATTATTGAAAGAAACCTGGATGGCGGCTGCAGCAATATGAAAGATGGTACGGCCAAATAAATGAAGAATCTCTGGGCTCAAAAATCAATGCACAACCTCAGTAGACCAAGGCACCCAATGTCCAAACACCAGAAGCTGAGAAATATAGGCGTTCCTCTAGAGATGAGAAGGTACAGCCAGGAAAGTATAGAAAAGTACAGCTGACAGCAATAAAGAACAAAGTACGGCTTCCAAGAAATATTGCTAGATCTCTGAATAGATTCCTCTGTTGAAGTCGCCTCAAAAGGAAGATGCTTTTCTCTGCTAATCTCTGAATAAATAATTCAATATACCCAATCTATGATCCCTGGATGAAATCACCAAGTGCAAGCTTCAGCTGGTATTGCACAGCCTTAGTCTGCCTAATCTCTGAAGAGTTTCCATTCTCCAGAAACGAACGTCTGCCAGAAACCCTAGGGTTTGCAAACTCCAATGCTCAGAGCAATAAAGACAAAATTGAATAATAATCAAGATAGTTCGATTTTGTCTTGAGAAGGAATATATATGCCTTGAAGAAATTCGACCCAACTCACTTTTAAAATAATCATTTAAATTAAATGATTTAATTTGCCTTTGATACTTAGGAGAAAATATTAATTATTGGCATCCCCTTTTCTAATGAATATAAAATACTCATTAAGTCACATTTAATAATTTATTATAAAGTATAATAAATACTTTATAATTAAGCCAAATAATTAAATATTTAAATATTTCAATAAAGTGACTTTATTATAAAGTCAAAATATTAAATATTTAATAATCTATTAACTACTCCTTATTTCTCCGTCTGAACATCAAAATGCTGAACTGGGTCGATTCTGAGCTGAATGGCTGAACCAGGTGCCCTACCCGAAATAGCAGCTTCCACCTGACCTAACTTTCTAAAAATAGAAAGTTCCTGAAAATGCTCACTGGAAGATTCTGCGAAGGCCCAACCTGACACAACAGAAAAATTGGAGCTACCAAACACTGAGCAACTGCCCCAGATGATCCTCTGCACACTCCTGTCAGCCTACGAGGATTGAAATGATAGGCTAACCTCATCACCAGCTGTGCTGACTAGGATGGGGACATGACAAAAATTGGCCTCCAGTTAATCAAAATATTCCAATCCAAACCCCTTTTAAAGATAATAAAAGGTATAGACTTTTTTTTTTTTTTGACTCAGGGGTATCCTTGTGACCCAACTCAATGCCCAACCCACCTTACTTTGGTCTTCATTCTGCTAAGTTAGGGTCGGAAAGGGGTGAGCTAGGTCACAAGAATAAAAATTATTCTAAGGTACCTTTGATTCAAAGAGTAGAGGAGATAGATATGTTACTTAATACAAATGGATTGTTGGTGTATCAATCAATAGGTACACTAAAATCACATTATTATTTTTTGTAAATTGGCCTCCAATTAATCAAAACATTTCAATCCAAGCCCCTTTCAAAAGTGATAAAAAAGTATGAAATTCTCTTTCTTCTTTTTTTAGACTCGGGGATATCCCTATTGTAATGCCCAAAATTTAAACCAAAATACAATTAAGAAAAAAATGCAAATTTCAAATTTTAAAATTACAACACATGACTAACTCACAAAATTTTTGTTTCCAAGCACACTATTCTCAAAAAGCATAAAAACATTTGACAAAATATAGATTATAATATTTAATTAAGTAACTAAACTTCTAAGACAATCCTAGTAGGGTTCAAGTGGAGACATGAAATTCATATCATCGAGAGAGACTTAATTAGTCCTACAAACACATTCATGATCAGAAGATACAATCAAGTCACAAGCTATGCCAATACAATATATCAATATTAACTGAAAGTAATGTTCAAATAGAGTAAACCCTAGTGGCCAGACCTAATTCCTCAGGGGATCATCTCTGACGACCTTGCCTATGTATATATTTCAAAGAGGAACAATAGTTCGACAACTAGACTTCAACCATCACACTTGGTTGGTAAGCAATGGGGTATAAGCTTTGGGTTCAAATGGTGTCTCTAACTCCTTTATCATATGAAATTCAAATATACTATACACAACATGATTACTACCAAAATATGGAGTAAAGTAATAATTAATCACGCTTGCACGACAATGACACATAAGCAATATGCCAAGAAGCATTTAAGTGACTCTAGCAAGTATTCACATGATAGAAATTTCACTTATTTAGATAGTTGAATAAAAATTTGTGAAACATAGTTTTATCCTAACTTAAGATTAATTACACCATAGATTAGTTAAACAATAATACAATGGGATTTGTTAGTTGATTTAATGGGACAATGCTCATTAATTGGTCCTAACTAGTTTCCCTTTGACCCCAAATTATGAGTTTGAAAGTCTTTAACCAACATTGTTTCTTAGGAGTTCAATTTTATCCAACCAAGATAACATCATTCTAATACTACAAGATAATAATACTTAAAGAGTTGTCATTTCTTTCAAACTAATCATGTCGGTTAAGAATGCTATCTTAACAAAATTAATAAATATAGACTAAGAAATTATACAATTCCTAGATAATGATATAACTAACAAAATTTGGCTTGGTAACCTCATATACAAGAAAAATTTGTTCCAACACATCTCCTTTGGTTCATTTACGTCTTGAATACATGGTCAAGAATATTTGTTTCAAAATTATTTATATCTAGGTAATATCTAACATAAGTCACCGAACAATAGTCACGTGTATACATGTGGGTTATATATCTTGCTTGGGGTACATATACAATTCCTAGATAATGATCTAACTAACAAAATTTGGCTTGGTAATCTCATATACAAGAAAATTCTATTCCAACACATCTCCTTTGATTTATTTAGGTCTTGAACACATTGTCAAGAATATTCGTTTCAAAATCCTTTACACCAAGGTAATATCTAACATAAGTCACCAAACAAGAGTCACATGTATACATGTGGGTTGTATCTCTTGCTTGGGTTTTCAAACTCTCTTACAAACTCTTAGTAATATTAAAAACTCTTATATATATCACATATGTTTGCAAACTCTCTTACATTCATCACTATAACTTTGAGTAATATTATATAATAAAAATGTGGTATAATTTTTTTATAAGGCAATAAGGATTAAGAGTGTTTATTATTACCCTATGATCATACATGCTAAGCTATTGGATTACTATGAGAATTATTCAAGAGCTAACTTCACTTCATGCCATTATTAATAATATAAGTAGTGGATTATTTTCATTGATCAACTCATTAGTATTGATCAATAATAAGATTAATTCTTGAATAGATGAAACCAAATAGCTTTCCCATAACATGCTAATGCTAGTATCAAATATGATTAAAACCTTACTCAAAATTATAATGTTTGGATTAGATATCACATAGTAGTAATAATAATACACACACACAACTAATGTTTAATCTCGTATATTCCATGTTGATGACATAACACTACTCATGACACCTTAATCAACACTCCAACATACCATAAGATACTATAGAATGGGTTGATCCCATTATACTAGACCATATTCCTAAGGTCAAGTAATGAATTATGATACAACAATGATGCTTATGAAAGGGTAACATTTACACCATTATTGTTATTACAATAATCTATAACTCATGAAATTTTAACTAGTTATGCTTGATAGATGAGCACCCACGACATCTAATTTATGGGAAGAAGAAGAAGAATTAACACCTTTCAAGTGTAGTAGTAGCTGACACTAATGAGGATTAATCAATGTTGCAACATTCAAGGCAATCTGATGACATAATAAAAAGGAAGGTAGACACTTTCAATTCTAGTTTAGTAACAATACATATTTCCTCAAAAGACACTAGCTAGTTATTAGTAATTTAAAGTGACATAGAATATGTGTCATAATATTTTCAAAGTTTTATAGGTTATAAGAGTCATGGAGGTATCTAAGGCACATACTACACTCTTCCTAATGATAAATCATTACCTGAGTTATGTTTGTGTATAAGAATAAATTATTTATGGAATATTAGGAATTTCTTTTTAAATGGAATGGTATAAGATGAATTTACCTGTAATGCCCCGCCGTGCGAACCCCAAAGGACAATTACAAAATAATTACAGCACATTTTTTTTTTTTTAAGTAAACATAACATACACATTAAGTCATAACATGAATTTCATGTAAGTAAATTCACTAACACATACATCCCTTGGGGTACACGAAGAGTCATTACGCGACTTAGATCCATACAACCACAATAAAGAATAAAATCCAAAGATATAATCCATAACAAAGTAAACATTAACAATTATAACACATACATGAAAATCATCGATAAGGAACCATCTGAGTAAGTACAACATATACATAATTAACTCAACACAATGAGTAACAACTGCAAAAAGCCACATAAGGTATAATGTTACATTACAATACAATGCTCAAGATGTACAATGATACAATAGTGTTTCCAATCAGGGATGGAAACCATACAACAAGATAACATGATGCAAAATATCATAACTAGATCCAATACAGATACAACTCTGGAGTTGTCGTAGCAGCATCAATCCGCATCTCTCGATCCTCGAATGGGGACCCAATGGGGGTGCTTAGCACGTTCCACCCAACCATGTGAGTCCGAAGACCCACCCCCCGTGCTAGGAGCTAACAAGAAGAGTCCTCAACCATGAACATCCCAACACGGAATCACAAGACTCACAAAATACAAAAGTATCATAAACTTCAAGAATTGCAACAACATCCAAGAGTCAACATAATAAATTAAGATCACAAATCCCATCATGTAAATCAAAGCAATGACCAATAACAAGTAACCAAAGAATGATCATGGAACACTTCCAAATCAACATAATACAATTCCAAATTGCAATTAAACAATTACAATAACATCATATCACGGTACCATAAGAGTACAATGTCATAAGTCAAATATCAATGAGATCATACAAAACCATGAAGTACACCAAAGATGCATCAAGGCAATAATCACAAATCAATCTAAATCCAAAAATCAACAATCTATACCAACTCCCACAACCTACTTCCAGAGGAACACAATAAAGTAAAACACATGGGCAACTAGGGGAGAGTGTCATCGCATAGCCCACATGGGTTCTCCTGGCCCTTCCTCCCAAGCTGAGGCGCCGGCCCCCATCTATGGATCTCCTGTGCTCTTCCTCCCAACTGGAGGCGCCGGCACCATAGGGTAGCTCATGCGGAGCCGTAGACCTCTCGTGAAGACGAGGTCACGACCTTGCCAACCACGGCCTTCTCAGCCTTCCATTAGCCTGCGGAAGCACTAATGAAGACGAGGCATCCATTTTTTTTAATCTTGCAATGATATTACTACCCAACCCTCCTAAGTTAATTATTAGGTTTTCACTTGATTACCAACTCACTCGTGGGTTCTCCTGTGCTCTTCCCCTTACGCGGGGCGCCGGCCCCCACGAGGAGCCACTCTCCCTAGAGACCCAACAATCACAAACCAAAACCAAGAAACCAAGAACAATTAAGGGTTGTACCATCATAATTAAAACAAAGAATCACATCATAAAAGCATGCGAGGCATTACCCATCTCGCTAACAAGTACAAAATTAGAGTCTCAACAAAGTCTCGTACAACCCTTTTCAAAATAATGATACCAATATCTTGCTTTGCCAAGAGTACATAAAAAGAGAACATCAAATGACAATCATCTCAAGCCTCTGGAAGCCAAAAGAACAACAACTCACAAACAAGGGTAAAATGAAGCAACACAAGTTTTTCCCCAATAATTCCAACACAAGGATGAAATTTCATCAAATATGAGAGTAAATCAGAAAAGCCATAAAAAGGGAAGGTTCATCAAGACCCATCCACAAATCAGCAATGGTGTCACCTCAAATAGAAAAAACACAAGAAAGAAAATCAACCTTTAATTCAACGAAATCACTTAACAAAACCTAAAGCCACCAACTAGGTATTCCACAGGAGACCTCAATTTTCTCCTCACAAGAATCCCTTAGATTGGTACGTAAATCACCATCATAAAAATCAGAAAACATGGCAACAACAACAATTATCTATTCACATTAACAATCAGAACAAAATCAATCTTCAACAAACAGGCCAACAAAAATCTCAAATTCTAAATAACTATCCGTATAAGAACCTCATCGATTAGACACCCAAATTATCATAAAATGATCCACTAGCTAACAATCCAAATGAAATGATTAAGAATGAGAACTCAATTCAAGGAATAATTTTATTTCGTTAATTCAAGTTTATAAAAACTACCATAATGAAATCAAATAGAATTTATTATAATACTTAACCATGGCCAAGGATACACAATTCCATAAAAGCTCAGTACAAACACCCATGACACGATACTCAACAATTACTTAATTAGAATATACAAATAAGAGAATCATTGTTCCTAGTAAATTTCTATAAGATGAGAGGAGTTGGATATTAAGACAATGTCTATTTAATTCATAAACTGAAAGAAATATAAAGGAATTAAAGGATATCACCAAATTAATACTATAAATTTAGAACACCAAATAAGAGAACACATAAGAAAAAGTAAATATGTACTTCATAATTTTAATTTCCACTATATTAAAAGAAATCCCAAGTTAATATTTTCAACCTACCTTTCCATTTAAATTAGGTACAATAATCAGTAATAATCCTTATCATTAATCTCATAATTAAATTAAAAGATTATTTCCCTCAAACAAAAATATTTGAGACAATCTTAATACAATTTCCTAGTTATTTAGCTTACACCCTAATCTTACCATTCTACTCTAAAAGTTATAAAATAACAATATTCACCTACAAATTAACAAATAATCATAATAATTGTGATAATAGTAATATCCTAAATTCCCTAATCTTCTATTTAAATTTAATTGTTGCACCTAATTTAACTACACTTTACATAATTATTTTTCGAAACTCAAAACCATTCCTTCAATATAACTTTAAACACAATAAGTTTACATAGGAAAAAATGTATTCTTTCATTAGAACACACTATATATATATCATTAATATATTTTCTTTTAAACTTATTTACTTCATTGACTAAATCTCTATAAGAATAAGTACTTATTTATTTCAAATAAAGAAGAAGAAGATATCTATTACTCCGATGTTACTCATATAAATACTAAATATTGACAATACAAAAATCTATGTGCCCCTCACATAATTGATACTCAATATAAATATAAATATTTATATACTTATACTTGAAAGAAAAATTATAAATCAGTCTACTCGAAAGATGGACAAATTTAGACTAATTATAAACTCCTATATGTACAAGGAAAAGAATGTTATTAGAGGTGGGGATTTCAACTACCTTTGTAAGCATGTATGCAAAATGTGAATGCTTAGACCGAGCATGCTGACTGATAAACACAAAACCATTGAGAAAACGTGGAGTTGTAACCCAAGTTCTCATTTAACAAGAATTTATTTTCATATATATATATATACGCGCTGGATAGAGGAAACTAAAATTAGCATGGGCAAAGAAAGACTATATGGCAGAGATAAATTGAAAGAGAACTCAAGAGACATAGCTGTAAGGATATATTGGAAGGCGTTAGAAAATTTCCAAGGTAGATTCCATGAAATAAAATAAAAGAAAATAATTTTTCTAAGAGATAAAAATAGTTGCAAAAGAGCTTTGGTAGACATGACTACAAAGCGTGGGATTGCAGATGAGAAGACAGACTTTTTAGCAACACAAAGAAACAGAGAGTTTATTTAAAACTATACATCCTACCATGTTCGAGTGCACCACAGTGACAGGTGAACAATGAACCCAGAGAGACTATTAAATTTACTACACCTTTGCAAATCTAAACATTGCAGCTGTGGTGGTATGCCAATGGTTTCAGGGAGGCTATTAGATTCTATACCACTCCTCCACTCTAAACGCTGAAACTGTGACAGGTTGCCCAGTATATTAGAGAGTGAATTTTAGACGCTGCAGCTAAGTTGGGACGCCAATGGTTTCAGGGAGGTTATTTAAATTTGTACACTCTCCTAAGTATAAATGCTGCAGCGGTGAAAGGTTTCCAGCGGTATCAGGGAGATTAAACAAATTTAGATTTCCAGACTATGCGAAGGAGCTCATCTAAACGCTGAATCCAATAACATCAATTTCTCTCAGCTTCGACTGAACGGAGGTAATTGGCAAAGGCTTGAAACATTGCGCAGACCAAGAGAATTAAATAATCTGCTCACTGGTCCACAATTTCTTCACTTGAACAGTCTGCTCAATGACGGCATCAGAGAAGACACACGAACCAAGCCTCCTCCAAGTTTGAGATGGTTATGGTTGCAAAAACGTGAGAGGCCATTTCCTTTAAATCCAAGGATTCGTAGCACATCAATCATGTGGTACAAATGATTAATCCTACAGATGATTTGTAGCAAGGAAAGTGTCTGAAACGGGCAGAAAGAGCTACACTGGAGGCGCAGGAGAAACTTCAGTTTTCAAAACAAGCTGATTCGGTTGGCAGATTTGAGGAATAGGCCAACAGCATATGCTATGAGAGGAAAGATAAATATACGATCCATTGGATGGATGTCTGGCCTTGGTTTCAAATAATATACACTGACCACCACAGGGCTGGAAGAATAATCGATATCAATGGACATTGCCTAAACAAACACATAAAATGCACTATATCCCAATGTATAGGTTTTAAAGGTGAGCATAACACTAACCAGAACCCGCTATCTATAAATTGGGTCTCAAATAGTGGGAGAAGACGACCAGAGAATGAAAAGTGAAATTATTCATTTACGCTATTAGAAAACCATGAAAATATAGAATAACATGACCAACCTGGAAACATGCTTGAAGATGGGAATGACGAGCAAAGACGATCTCTTACACAGCCCCCAAATCCATTCTCTAGAGACGACTTCTCCCAAATTCTCCAAATCTATATTATCTTTACTGGATAAAAAGAATAATTGCAGAGCGAAGAAAGTTACTTATTTCACCAAAAACTCCCCCCAGAGTTGTCTCTTCCATTCTCATTTATGAGTTTCAAAGATTGATAACTCTCCCTGGAAGATGATGAGACAAAGGAAGATAAAACATATGCTATCTTTTTCCAGCTTCCCCTGCCTTTTACTCTTCCAAAATGATGCTTAATTGTTATTTATTTATTTAGCAATAAACAATTCTTTTCCTTGCTTTAATCCTTATTCAAACTTGAGTTCCAATTTTTAAATATTTTATCTATGATAACTCTTGATTTTAAATTTCTTAATTAAATTCACTCAATAATTATTTTTATTAAATTCATTTAGTTACAATTTCTTTCATCTTAAAATAAGAAATTTTCAATGATAATACAATTAACATCTATTATTAAATCTAGCTCTTTATTTGATCCTAAACCAATTCAAGTGACTTTAAAATTTAGATTAATTTGATAAATTACTTCTAGTCATAAGGTTAGTGATATTGGACCTAATATAAAAATCAAATTAAATGATGCAATCCAAAAGTCCTCAAGACCTAGCAAATTACCAACCACAAGTAACAAGCGAACATGACATGGCCACCAAATAACCAACTTTTCTAAATTTCAAGAATGAGCAAAACGGAGGGCCATTACATTACCAAAGCTTATCTGAATATTTTTAAAATGGGTTTTACAAGTGACAGCTTAGAGGCAAGATATTCCTCTAAAATTCTTGACAACCAACAACTGGAAAAGAGTTTTCTACTAGTTTAGATTGAGTACTACACTTGATAACATGTTGCATATTTAATTAACAAAAAAATATTGTGGCATAAGATGCACCTAAAGCTGAATTAACTTGAATATAGGTTTTTTCAAATTTAATTATCCTATTATATTTGAATTGTATAGTACCCTAGATATAGAAATCCATCGAACTTGTTACCTATAGTCTTGTGATTCTGGAAGTGCTTGGGAATCCCTGGATTTGAAAACCCTTGGAACTTAAAGCATAAAATATAGTGGAAAAGAATGAAATCTACTATAGAAGTGTGTGCATGTGTCATAATAAACAAAGAAAGGTAACCTAGAATTTTTTGTCTGTGTATAGATACCAAAGCATACTTCAAATACATAATATGAACCAACCCCCGTAGCTCCAAAAAAAATCAAATCCAGTGGTGCAGGAGCACCTACACCTTATTGGCAAAATGTGACCTCTTGAAGGTTGATAGGAAGTGTCAAGGGGTAGTGTAGGGAATTTTTAGTTTATCCATGCTAAATAAGGTCTTTGAAGACCATATTTTATGTAATGAGTTGATGTTTGTGTCTTGGGAGTCAAGTTAAAAAATTGCACAAAAATGCAAATATTGTCAAGTGTAAAACAAAAAGTGTCAAAATGCAGTTTAAGGGAATATTAAGGGTCTTAGAATTTGAAAGTTGGTTATGTACATTGGGAGTTTAGTTTAAGTTTTAAAATGTATTTAAAGCCTTAATAAGGTTCAAACAATTGTTGGAGAATATTTGCATTGGAATCATTCATACAAAATACAATGTTTCTTCTCCACATTTCTCTATTTTTAAAAAAAAATCTTCTGTACGACCCATACAAACTAGATGTTGCTTTGAAATCTCTTGTAAAATAATATTAGCATGTTTTAGTTTTCATTCCTATCCATTTTTAGAGTCTAAAACACAATATTGTGGAAGAACTCTTCAAATTTTTGTAGCATCTTGTACACACAGAATTGTGGGTCTGATTTTTGTTTTAAGGATGTAAATGCCAATCCACCAATTGTGTTGATCTGTTACTCAGTGGATTGACTGATATGAAGGTAGGGTAGTTGTTAAGATGGTTTAGGAAAGAAGGGGAGCAGTTGTGTGGACTGGAATGGTACACTAGGGTTGAAATAATGCATTTTTTTCTATGTTAAATGGTGGTGTCAAGATAGTGCTTTGTTGAAACAATGAAGGAATTGGTCTTGTGATGGATTTGTGACCATGTCTAGAGTAAATAAAAGGTTTTTGATGCATTAGTTGTATTAGGTAAGCCTGGGTTATATGATTTTCAATAAACCCTAGAGTTTTGCTTGTAAATGGAGGGTTTTGCAAAACAACATCATAGTGGTCATGGTATGAACTTTTTATTGGGGATTATGTGGTTTTGAGTCACAATTTAACTCTTTCAAGTGATTTTTTATGAAAAAAGGGAGTTTAAGAAGTGGTTCCTTGTTAATTTAGGGCTAATTTAATAGCCTTCCAAAATGGGGCAATCTATTGAATCTTAATGTTGGTACAAAGAAACTTTGTGAGATCTTTTGGGATATTGTTTAGCAATCTATGTTAAAGCTTAATTGATGTTTTGTTGGCCCCTGTACAAACTCCTTCAAAGGATTTAGTGTAAAGTTGAGTTTGGAGGGCTACAAGCATCTTGTGAGTGGTTTTGGGAAGTTGGGTGATTTGTGATTTAAGGTTTGATGTCTTGTTAAAGTCTAATTAGTTTGAGGTTGTTTGTTGAGTCATCACCACCTTTCTTGCATCAGGTGGTATCAGAGCTCAGGGACAAGATCTTTTGTTGGTGATTTGTTTGATTTTTGCAGGCTTGAAGAAAGTTGATTGGTGAAGATGCCTCCGAAGGGTGTTGGTGCTACTAGGGAGTTGCAAGATCTAAAAGAGAAGCATGCTAAGCTTCTGGAGTTACACAATGTTGTGTTGGAAAGGCTTGCTACCTTGGGGACAAAGAAAAGAAGAGATGAGAATGAAGAAAGTGAAACAAAAGAAGATGAAGAAGAATATAAAGCTGTTGAGGAAGAACTAGACCCTGAAGATCAGAGGATGGTAAAGATGCTCAAAGTTGTGAAAGGTGATTCTCATAAGGTAAAAGTTGAACTTCCTGTGTATGGTGGTAATTTAAATGAAGAATAATTCCTTGATTGGATTGCTGCTATGGATAATTACTTTGAAAGTGAAGACATTTCAGATGAGCAGATGGTGAAGGTGGAAAAAAAACCTCAAAGGTCATGCTCTTCTATGGTGGGAATATGAACAAGAAGATAAGAGAAAAGAAGGAAAATCAAGGATTATTTATTGAGACAAGATGGTGCAAAAACTGAAAGTTAAATTTCTTCCAAAAGATTATGAAGTTGAATTGCATAAAAGGTTGCAAGGATTGAAACAAAAAGATCTATTTGTTAAGGCCTACACTGATGAATTTTACAAATTAAGTATAAGGTCAAGAAGGGATGAAGATGAAGTTGAAAAGGTGGCTAGATATCTAGATGGCTTGAGATTTAATATACAAGATGAACTTTATGCTAACCCAAATTTTGTTGAGGAATGTTTCGAATTAGCAATCAGGGTGGAGGAAAAGCTTAAAAGAAGGTAAGAGAAATTAGTGAGAGGAAGAGGAACTAGCACAAGAGGGAAAGGAACAATCCCTACACCAAAGCAGTCATTTGAAGAACAAGAAGGAGCAAGTAGAGGCAAGTAGAAAGGTGTTGATACTAGAGGAGGTTTTAGGGGTAGAGGTAGGTTTAGTGGTGGTAGAAACACTAATGATTTTGCAAGATGTTATACTTGTAATTAATATGATCATCCAACATGGAAGTGTATTGAAAGGGTTGGTAGTTCATCTAGTGGTGAAAAGAGGGTTGATAGGAGAGCACAAATTATTCAAGAAGAGGAGTGTGAGAGCAATCATCCTACAAGTTTTAGAGCTACTCCAAAAATAGGGGAAATGTTGATGATGAGAAAGACAGTATTGAAGGCAGCAAAAGAGGTGGAACCTTTGCAAAGAAAGAGCCTCTTCAAGACCACATGTAAGTGTAAGAATAAGGTATGTAGAGTTTTCATTGATTTTGGTTCTACAAAGAACATGGTGTCTAGTGAGATGGTGAATAAGTTGAATTTGTAAAAAGTTCCTCATGAATTGCCTTATAAAGTGTCATGGTTGAGTGAAGGGAAGTCTTCGTTGGTTAATGAAAAAGTTGTAGTAGATTTCCAAATTGGAGGTTATAAAGACAGTGTAGTTTGTGATATCCTTCCCATGGATTTTTTTCACCTACTCCTAGGTAGACCTTGGAAATATGATAGGTGAGCCTTGTATGATGGCAGGGAAAACACATATACAATAGGGAAGGATGGTTGTAAGTTTGTTTTGACTCCTTTGCTGGAGGATGAGAAAGGTAAGGAAAAAGTGATAGCGTGTGGAAAGAAAGAATTGGTAAAGGATGTAGAAGAAGACACAAAAGTGAGTACTACAGTTAGTTTGAAGTTTGAAAATGTTTTAGCAGTAGGTGTAAAGGCTAATTCTAGTTTGTTAATAGTAGATTGGAATGAGAATGTGTTTATTGGTACAATGGTGTGCCATTTGGTTGAAAGAAAGATGAGAGAACAAGTGATCTCTTTAGGTACAATGAGTACAATGAGTTACAAGGATAGTAAAATGATGATAGGTGCTGGTAGGATAGGAGGTTTGAGGACAGAGGCAAAGGGGCAGGGTGCACAAAGACTTGAGGGTAGATATAAGTATGGAGATGAGGTAAAAGAAAAGACAGATCAAGGGAATACTAACATGTGTTTGTTTGCAGGTGTTGACAAAGGAATGCAGTCTAGTTTTGATCAAAGAATAGGGAGGAGACCATTTTCAGGTCTGAATACAAAGATGAAGACAAATTCAATTGCAAACAATGTCAAGAATGTTAAAGGTGTAGGGAAATTACAAGTTCAGTGTGTATGAACCAGTGGAGAGGATTTGCAGACTAGGTGAACATGCATGAAGCTTGGAGATATTGGAATCAAATGCAACTCATGTGGCATGATTTTTTTCCTATGGGGGTGTATGGTGTAGGAGCACCTCCATCTTATTAGCAAAATGTGACCTCTTGAAGGTTGATAGGAAGTGTAGGGTTTTTTTAGTTTATCCATGCTAAATAAGGTCTTTGAAGACCATATTTTATGTAATAATTTGATGTTTGTGTCTTAGGAGTCAAGTTGTTAAAAATTGCACAAAAATGCAAGTATTGTCAAGTGCAAAACAAAAAGTGTCAAAATATAAGGGAATATTAAGGGTCTTAGAATTTGAAAGTTGGTTATGTACATTGGGAGGTTAGTTTTGGTATTAAAATGTATTTAAAGCCTCAAGAAGGATCAAATAGTTGCTAGAGAATATTTGCATTGGAATCATTCATACAAAATACGTTTCTTCTGCACATTTATCTATTTTTTAGAAATTTTCTTCTTTTGTATGGCCCGTACAGACTAGGTGATGCTTTGAAATCTCTTGTGAAATCATAGTTGCATGTTTTAGTTTTCATTCCTATCCATTTTGAGATTCTAAAACATAATATTGTGGAAGAACTCTTCAAATTTTTGTAGTAGCCTATACACATAGAATTGTGGGTCTAATTTTTGTTTTAAGGATGTAAATGTCAATCCACCTACTATCCTGATTTGTTACTCAGTGGATTGACATGATATGAAGGTAGGGTGGGTGTTAAGATGCTTTAGGAAAGAAAGGGAGCAGTTGTGTGGATTGGGATGATACCCTAGGGTCGAAATAATGCATTTATTTTCTATGTGAAATGGTGGTGTCAAGATAGTGTTTTGTTGAAACAATGAAGGAATTGGTCTTGTGATGGATTTTTGACCATGTGTAGAGTAAATGAAAGGTGTTTGATGCATTAGTTCTGTCAGGTAAGCCCAAGTTATATGATTTTCAATAAACCCTAGAGTTTTGCTTATAAATGGAGGGTTTTGCAAAACAACATCATAGTGGTCATGGTATGGACTTTTGATTGGGGATTCTATGGTTTTGAGTCACAATTCAAGTCTTTCAAGTGAGTTTTGATGAAAAAAAGGAGTTTAAGAAGTGGTTCCTTTTTAATTTAGGGCTAATTTAGTAGCCTTCCAAAATGGGGCAGTCTATTGAATCTTAATGTTGGTACAAATAAACTTTGTGAGATCTTTTGGGATGTTGTTTAGGGATCTATGTTAAAGCTTAATTGATGTTTTGTTGGCCCCTGTATGGCCTCCTTCAAAGTATTTTGTGTAAAGTTTAGTTTGGAGGGCTACAAACCTCTTGTGAGTGGTTTTGGAAAGTTGGGTGATTTGTGATTTAAGGGTTGATGTATTGTTGAAGTCTGATCAGATTGAGGTTGTTTGTTGAGTCATCACCACCTTGCTTGCATCATCCAGCATCACAAGATAAATTTAAAAAGAAATTTCAAGCTTCATCCCACTCATTTTTATCCTATACGCCTCTATAGATCTTCCTATGTTTTCCCACTATTCTATTTTGAGTTAGAACAAAATGAAAATGGAGCTAATATGGAGCCAACTGAGAGATTCAAATCCAAATTGGAAGTGAGCTAAGGCAATTCGAAGATGAGGGAAAAAATGAGAAAGTAATTTAAGGACATGAATATAATTTTTTTTGTTGAATGACAAACACAATAACTAATAATGTAATATCTTGAATATGCCTTTATTCAAGTTCTATTAGGTTTATTATCGAAACATCAAATGCTTAGAGGGTGAAGGAAAATTTTTGGAAGTTGAACGAAAACTAGCTAGTGGTTTAGGTTTAAAGAGCTTATCATGGTTGATCAATGAAACCAAGTCCATTAACTCTAACCAAAATTTTAGGGCTTTGTTAACCCAAATAAAATAGCAAAACAAATTCTAAGACTATGCCAAGATTATTTCTCAAGTTTTCTTATATATGGTTTTGAAAACTTCAAGTTATAAAGTAACATAAATGTATGTATTAGGTACATACTAGGCCCTCTTACTGCCTCATGCATAACCCTGTTTGTTGAGAGCAATGGCAACTTGAAAAAGACCCTCCAATACTAATCTAAGTTGTGTTGCCATAACAAAATGTCTCCTTCTCATGTGTGTCCCTCTAGCATGATTGTGCTATTGTGCAAACAAAGTTGGTGCTCAGTTTTCATCATGCAATAGTATGAGGCACCCAATAGAGGCACACAATTCCTTGAATAGGAAACTTGATTGTTATGAGGAGGTTATTTCACCCTCACAAGAAATGGATCGACATTGGTAACTGCTTCAAGTGTCTTCCATTGAACTACTAGAGTTTACATTTTGTTGCATGTGTGTTGGGTTTAGAGTGGATTGAGAAGATAAATAATCTGGAACAAAAGCAAGGGGTTCAACTTCACCCCATTGGCATCCAATCTCCTCCTTGGAATCTAGGGACATGTAACGCCCCGCCACACAACCCTAGAGGAAGTTGCAATTAACTACTCAAACGTACTAATTTTTTTTTCAAATGAAAATAACATGCCTTGAGTCCACTACCCATTGCAACAACCTCTAAGGTTACGAGACTAAGATTACTTTATTTCCAAACAAGAAACATGAATTGAAACCATAACAATTAATTACTTAACAAATTAAATACACATACATTTCATACATGATAAATTACACCAAAGCATAAGAGATACCACTTGTTTTCAATTAACAATCATTTACAATACGATTACCAATCTCATTCCCCGAATGAGGTAAATCCAATAAACAAAGTTACAAATTGCATCTTCCACCTCGATACAAATGAGGGGTAATAAAATTACAATAATAACTGGAAAGAATGAAGCATGAAAGAAACTGGATCCCACGAGCTCTACAACTGGAAATATCGTCCACACGAACAAAAAGATGACCCAATGAATTAAGGTGCACGTTCCACCCAACCATGTGATACCCGAAGGCTCACCCCCCATGCTAGGAGATAGTAACAAGGATTCCTAGACAATACCATCAACCTCCAAACACAGGCTAACTCACATTGACACAACCAATCACATGAACCATACAACCATAAGGATAACACAAGTACAACTCCAACATCACTGACATAAGTCACATTACTTCCATAAATAAAACAAATCGAGTATGATAAGAAGACCATACATATAAAACCAAATACCAACTGTTGTCATAGAAAGAGTGTCATCACACAGCTCGTCATGGGATATCCTCTGGGAATCTTCATAGGCTCCGACCCCCACTATGAGTTGTCCTGGTGGCCTCTACCGAATCTCGGTACCCATACTCACTCATGCAAAATAAAATACCTCTCATAAAGACAAGATAGGTGACCTTGCCATTCCAGGCCTTCCCATTCATCCCAAGCCTATACAAGCACTTGTGTCCATGAGTGAGGCTCAATTATCTTAATTAGTGTGAAATACTACCTAACTTCTAAGTACATTGATTTAGTTATCACTTGATTAAACCACCTCTGAAGGTTATCCAGTTTTCCTCTTTGGGCTCTGGCCCCTAATAGAAGCCACTCGTCTACATAACAACATACCAAACAAAACCAATCACCAAGGGAATCCCAAGTGCATACCAATAAGATAAAACCACTCCAACTCTAGGAGGAACATATAATGAAAACCCACTCCAAACACTGGAGGCAACAAAATTCAAAACCCTCTCCAAATACTAGAGGCAACAAAAACACATAATTCACTCCTTCCAAAGGAGACACAAACCACATACTCCACTCCTAATCCAAAGGAGGCACAAACCATCCCCGTTCGTGAAAACTGGGTAAAACAAGAGGACACAACTATACGCCCTACCCAAGGCAATACAACCGTTGACTAACATAATACAACAACCCCAAAAGTTAAACCCCTTCTGGAAGACTTAACAACGCTTCTAATCAAATTTCCCAAAGCAAACACAGCAGAAGGGTACATTCAAGAAGAGAATCAAACAAGAATTAACTATATATTTGGATTTCCTAAATCCACTTCCTTTAATAACATTCCACAATTTATTGCCTTAATAAAACTGATTTAATAACGTCTCTTTCAGACAAAAGATGAAATTTAAACCAAATATTTAATTCCCTATTTTCTTTTAAATAATAATAAAATAAACATTTACTTCTTCAATTTAAAAAAAACATATCATTTTAAAATAACTAACCTTGTTGTAAATTCGTTTGCAACGAACAAGAACTATAATTAAAAATCGCTCTCTTAAACATTTCATTTCCTTTAATACGAATATTCCTTTCCCTTAAAATCATTCCCTTATTTAATAACTACTTGTGCATTTGACAAACAATAATAAATTAAATCTAAGGGTCTACTTTAGTTTCCCAAAAATATACAAATCCCATTTCCCAAATAGAATCTTTTCGTTAGTAAATAAATATACGTGCATAGACATGCATCTCTATTAATAAAATATTAATTTAAATAAGAATGTGTTTCTAAATAAATTTAACATTCCTTTCTCATATTTAAATATTCTTATATATAACCCTTTACACATTATCCATCTTCCTTAACTAAACAAAAGATCGAAATCAATCTTAAAATGAAATCAACATTTGCATCTAATAAAATAATTTCAACATCATTATATTTAACCATAAATATATATACTCAACGTATATACAACTATATATATGTATACATATTTAAATATATATTTATAAAACAATTTTAATTCTAAATCATTTAAATATAACCCAACATTTTCCAATTAACTATGCAATTAAAATATTCATATATACATAATATATATATTACATATTAAAAATAATATATAAAATATATATACACATATATTTTATAAAAATTATAAAATCATATATATATATTTATGTAATAAATATTATACATATTATAAATAATATATATAATATATATTATATAAAATATAAAAATTTATAATTACATAAAATAAAATTAAAATTAAATTAAAAAAAAAACAAATAAAAACAAAGGTCCTGCTGTACTCAAAGCAAGGGACGCAGGGCCTCACCCTCACAAGGGCTACCGTGGTGGCAATGACTGCCTGCCAGGAAGGCGCTGGCATTGCCTCCACAACAACCTCCCATGGGGGCGACTGTGGGGGTAGCCCCCTGCCTCCCCAATTTTCTTTATTAATTTTTTTTATTACAAAAACTTCCCAGCTTTGCCTACGGCGAATTTCTTAAAAAAAATTCAGTCAAATTCTTACTGTAAATTAAATCAACCTTGAACATACATATTTGTATATATTTAAAAAATATATTAGGAATCAGCTGTTTAGAGGGATTGATTTTCACACAAAAAAAACATTCCACATAAGGGAATATACAATTTTAAAGAGGGGATTTCTTTTGTTTTCTTTTCCAATTCTTTTCTATTGAACAAAATGATTTGCCAACTGTTGTTTTCTTTTATTTTTCTACAAGAATCTAGTCTTTCCCAAGATTTTAGTAGGGGTTTTCAAATTTGTTTACAAACCAGTTTTCAAATTGAAAAATTCAAAACTCAAAACAATAACAACAAGAAAGAAAAACTTGTGATCTTGAAGTTTGAGGAAGCAATTTGATGTTGAGTTCTTGCCAATTCAACTCTTTCACAATTTCTTCCCAAGATCTCCACCTTTAAATCCAAGATTCAATCCCACCAAGAAACAAAACCTTCTTTTCTTTTTGCAGCCAATTCTCCCCAAAATTGAAAATTAAAAATCCAAATGAAATTGCCATTTATCTCATAAAATCTTTCCCAAATTTAGTCAACTCTAAAAATATCTTATCCACCATAGTTATTACAAATTTGGAGATATTTTCATTTTTTTAAATTTAAATCAAAATTGCTTTCAAAATGGATTTTCATATATTTTTAAAAAAAATCTATTTTCAACAAAAAAGGAATTTAAAACTTTTTAAAGAAATTCTTTTACATACTAATTTTCAAAAAATGCAATTTCAACATATTTTCATTTTTTTAATTTTAATCAAAATATCTATTAATTCCAAAACAAATGACTTAATTCAACTCATCACCATTAATTTAATTAATCAATAAAATAAATCTAATCCAAGATTAGATTATTTTATTAATTAAATTAAATTAATCAATAAAATAACTAACATTTCCAACATTACAATCAGATAAATTTAATCATCAATTTAACTACACAAGCCATTTATATACCTTTTCCACTTGTAATTAAATAAATCATGGAGAGAAGAACAACAAAGAAGCAACTTAACCCAACTAAAACCCGACGACACACTATGACTAGGGTGATGACTTAGCACGAAAAACCTAGCTACTATCTCCCAATCAAATACCGTTGGCCAATGGACATGCTCAACCCTTGAAATTAGGTGGAGTCGATATCCTGTACCTGTCAACCTACGAACAAAGAGCATATTGAGCATGCATATATATAATATAATAAACACACCGTGAAGAGGAAATCGCAGAATCGTAGGGAACTCACAAGTGAGTGATGCGATCTCATCCCCTTCACCAATACGCTCATCATAGACTGACAGTTCCATCATAAACAAATATCTCATGCAATAACATGTTACAATAACTAATCATCATTACACCAATTAAAACCTGTCAAATAAAGCATCAGATAAGGTACATCACATCACACAAATAGACTATCGCTCTATAAGTAGCGATCAAATAACACACACATGATAAAGTATCTCAATAACCAGAAAACACATCCAAGCAAACAAGGACACACTGTCCAGCAAAAAGAAAAACAAAGGGGTATTACAAGACTTGTAATCAACATCTACAATAGTACACCATCTCTTCCATTATTTTCTAAGAATCTTCATTGTATTGCCTCCATGTGATTGAGGACTAACCTGATAAATTTGAAGGAATGAATCTGATTGATCTAAAATACAGAGCAAAACAAGTCACCTCGATCACTCTCATTTGTAGAGATCTGTTTTTCATTTTTGGCTCCCACGATGCAAGGTTTATACCATCCTTCCCATTCAGCTTGGCGTCAAAATAACTGCCCCTTAAGTGTTTCTTAGTCCTTCTTCTCGTGTTCAGATCATTTTCTCGTGAAAAAGCATGGATTGATTTCTAAAAAATTTTCCTCCTTAACAATGTGTAAAACACTCCTTTTTTCCCTCGAACCCCTCTTTAAGATAGATGGTGATAGCCTCATAAAGGCATCATTTTGAGGAAACCATTTGTTGGCACGATGTCAAGCAAGAAAGGAGCTATCACCTTTTATGCAAAACCCCAAGCTACAATAGAGGCTCCTCAAAATATTTACCCAAAGATAACACAATGAAATGATCTCGTGATCTTGAATTGTTTCACAGGTAACATTCTTCCTCTAGGCTTGGAATGTCCACAAATCCTTCCCATCACATCCCTTAAAGATGGAAATAAAAGCTTGGCATTCAAATTTTGAAATGCCCCCCCAATTCCTATTGCATTGATTACTCCTTGATATACAGTGCCATCAACAAGAAATCCCATGCTGACTTAGCACAATGGCAGAGAATACAATAATAATGGTAGTTGGACCACCTTTTGAAGTGACATGGGAGTGATTTCCCAATTTATTTCTATGAATTGGAGTATGGTTAGGTGGAAAGTGTGATATTGAGATAACCATCTCAAATAGAGCACAACCAACTAAATTACTCCCTATGATTTATATTTCAATAATACGGTGGAATATTAATTTAATATTGTAATAATTGTTAACGACCTTTCCATACTTTACAAACTATTGGTTAATTTGGACCTCTTGTAACAAATGTTCTTCTATTAATCAAATAAACATTATACTAATGATTATTGATTTATCCTTTGTGAAATAACTGACTAGTGATAAAAAAAATATAAACAATACTCTATACAAATCTAGTTGGTACATTCTTAATTAGTAATTGTAATATTTGATACTAAATATCATAATAATTTTGGTCATTTAGCTAACATTTCCTCTTTCTTGCACCTTTTAACACTTTCATGCCCTAGCTAAGGTTTTATAGTTGTATAAGTCATTGATATTATTTTAATTGTTTCATAAAACTAACCAATATTAATATATGTCCTCCCTCTCTTGATCTCATGAAATTAATCTTTATAATATATGGATTTGTCATGCCCATAATTTTACACCATGGACACAATACAACCAATTTTTTTTTAAAACAAATAATAACAAACCACCACTAATCACCAACCATGGCTAAGCATGATATGTAAACTACATGCATCCAATGAGTTTTTTGTGCAAAATTGTCATGGACGCATCACCCAGGAGCAGGGGTGTGGGGAGTGAGAGCAATACAAATAGTGTGGGTCTTATCAAGCACACCCTAATTCAAAAGGGTTGATTCTAGTATTCTAGGACTTTCGAGTTGCATTCACATTTGATAGCATAAGTTATTTAGTAAAAAACCTCTTTGAGGATCATTATGATATTATCCTTTAACAGTAATTTAATAATGGTAATAATGGTATTTAATCAATATATTAGGAATGTGATTCTTGTTATTAAATTGATAAGCCAATAGTAGGACTACTAGTTGAATCCATCATAACATTAATAACATTATCTTTATTTAACCAAATTAATAACTAGCATACATATATTAAATATTAATATATATAAAATACGTCGAGAGTTATCAATTAACTTTTTTTTTAATATTTGATTTATTTATTTGATTATTTTTCATTAATTTATAATAAATATTTTTAAACATAAAGGAGGGGTAAAAATTTTATTAAAACAAGGAGAAGTACAAGGCGAGGGCATTACAAAGTCCTATCAAGCTCCACCAAGTGATCCAACTGTTGAGACAAATCCGGGGGTAACTAACCCCGGTCCACCAAATTCCAATCATGAATATGATTGGAAGCCCATTTAGCCAAACAATCAACTACAACATTCCATTCTCTAGAAATATGAATGAAAGTAACAAGCTCCAAAGAAGCGCAGAGGTTAAGAATTTGTTCAACAATCAAAGCTAGATGCCAACTAACATCCTCTAAATGTCGCTTATTCAACAAGTTCACTACAACCTGGGAATCAGACTCACATATGATCATGTGCCACCCCAATTGACTTCCACAGTCCACAACCGATAAAATGGTTTGAGCCTCCATTAAATTATTAGTATGAAGAGCCTTATAAACATAGAAGATAAATTGAACATCTCCAGAGTTGTCCCAACCAACACCACCAATTCCTGCATGACCCGGGTTTCCTCGAGAAGAACCATCCGTGTTGATTTTTAAGACTCCCCGAGGTGGAGGAGACCATATGCCCTCCCTATTCACTTCTGGAGTAGGATGTCTACATCTATTACGCATGAGCTGTCATTGTGGAGGAGGAAGATGTAGACGATTACAAAAACTAACATAATAGGGATTCACTGATGCAGTCAGATCACACTTAGACGCAATAGTCTCTCCCATAGAATGCAGAATTTTCCACCACAAACAAGGGGCTACCAACATCACATCCTGAAAAATCTGACGATTCCTCTCCAACTAAAGGTTCTAGATAATAAAGGATGGGCCAAGAGCCCAAGAAGCTTTAAGGAAGATAGTAGAAACAGGGGCCCTGCCCCACTGATCCACAAACTTAGCTAGCAAGGAAACATGCCAATAGGGTGTATTCTGTTAATGTTATGGCAGCTTCGGGTTCATCCTTCCAGCCACAAGTGAAGACATAAATCAATATAGCCTATCGGCTATTTATTTATATGTGTCATTTAATGAGAATGGGCACTTCTCTTGGCAACAATATAATTTCTCTTGGGCCGACTTTCCTTATAATTTGCATTTATTATTTGTAATTATATTACTTGTATCATGGCCGACCTTGTACATGAAGAGGTGCAACCTCTCTCACATTTGTATATATACAAGGTCACTTTCATCTATTCCTCATCATTCAAGTTCGATTCATTTCATCCATTTAAGTGTGAATTTTATCAAGAGCTGGGTGCGAATTCTATCAAGTGCAGATTGCGAATTTCTTTGAAGGGCAGACTTATATAGTCAGAAGTGCAGGTCATTATCTGTTATTGTATTTGGTGAGGTGCTGAATATTGGCCTTCAGTGATTGGTCCTCCTCATTATAAAGAGAATTGTTGCCACTATTATATATATAAGAGAGATCTTTGTTGCTGGGTTTTTCTCCCTCAAGAGGAGGGTTTTCCCAGGGTATCTATTGTGTTATTGTGTCTGATTTTGAATTAATTTCTGTGCATATAATCTGATCTTTAAAATTTACATGGTATCAAAGTGGGTTTGAGAGGATCGTGATCATATTATTTCTAATCAGCAATACCCTAGTTCTTCATCTATCTACATTAGTCAAGATGGTGAACGGTTTGCAGATCGAGGATAGACTCGAGGGTGCATCCAACTTCACATCATGGAGGTTTAGGATCATGCTTACCTTGCGTGAAAATGACTTGGGTGAGTTCGTTGAGTCCAGCGTTCCTGAACCTGAGGAGGAAGAAGCGAAGTTACAATGGGTGAAGAAAGATGTTAAAGCAATGAAGATATTGGTCGATTCCGTCAAGGATCATATTGTGCCTATCGTCTCTAAGTTGAAGACAGCGAGAGATATGTTCAAAACATTGGAAGAGATGTATGAAATCAACAATACCAGCTGGGCACTTGCACTGAAGCAACAACTTCATCATGTGAAGATGGAAAAAGGTGAATCAGTGATTGCATACTTTATGAGGATTGCAGATTTGAGAGATCAGTTCTCAACAATAGGGCATATGGTTGATGACAAAGACTTGACTATGCTTGCTCTCAATGGTCTACCTTTGTCTTGGGAATCTTACATTTAGGGAATCAGTGCAAGATCTAAATTGCCTAAGTTTGATCGCCTAAGATCTAATTGCATTCAAGAAGAATCAAGGTTGGTGGCAAGAGGCGTTGGTCAAAGTTCAAAGAATGAAGACATTCATGTTCTTGCTTCCCATGCATCAAAGAAGAAAGGAAAAGATGGAAGGAAAGGATTCTTCAAGAGGAATCAGGAGAAGGGAAATGATGATGCACCTCCATTTAAGAAGAAGAGGGATATGTCCAAGATTCAATGTTTTAGGTGTGACAAGTTTGGGCACTTTGCCAAGCATTGTCCAACTAGACCTAAGCAATAGGTCACCGTTGCGGATGTTGATGATGCCTCCTCTCAAAAGGATTCAAGTGAATATTTGTTCTATTCGGCATTATCAAGCAATGTACCTTCTGACTCCAACACTTGGATAATCGACAGTGGTGCTTCACGTCACATCACCGGCTTTAAGGAGCACTTATCAAGTTTGGTGGAAAAGGAGTCTTTTGAACAAGTCATCATTGGAGATGATACTAGCTACTCCGTGAAAGGAATTGGGACCTCGATACTTCATTTGGATTTCAGCATCTCACTTCAGTTGGGTAATGTTCTTTATGTTCCCGGAATCAAGCGCAATCTTATTTCTATTTCAGCTTTGGAAGATAAAGGATATCAAGTTGCCTTCTCCAAAGGAAAAGTTCTAGTGTGGATGGAGAACTCTAGATTCAAGGATGCTCAAGTAATTAGAGTTAGACATGAAAACCTTTACAAATTTTGCACATGTTCTTTACAAGCTTTGGTTCATGACTCTTCAAGTCTTTGCGATCTTTGGCATCAGAGATTGGCTCACTTACACTTTCGACCCTTACCTATCATGGAGAAGATGGTGACGGGCCTTCCTAAGTTCAACCAGGAGCACGAAGGTACTTGCAAGGGCTGCGCATTGGGTAAGAATATAAAAGCCCCTTTTCATAGTAGAAAAAATAGATCTAAGTGTATTTTAGATCTTATTCATTTTGATTTATGTGGTCCTATGTTTGTTTCATCTTCGAGTGGATTCTTGTATTATGTTTTGTTTATTGATGACCACTCTAGGAAGATTTGGATTTATTTTTTGAAATCTAAAGAGTCTGAGGAAGTGTTGGATAGGTTTAAAGAGTTTAAAGCTTTGGTAGAAAATCTTTTTGGTAAAAGAATTAAGGTCCTCAGATCTAACAATGGTGGAGAATACACCTCTGGTAGTTTTCAGAACTTTTGTATTGATGCAGGGATTAAGAGGGAGTTTTGTGTTCCCTATAATCCTCAAAAAAATGGTGTTGCAGAAAGAAAGAATAGGACAATCGTGGAAGTAGCAAAGGCCATGATTCATGATCAAGATTTGCAAACCTTCCTGTGGGTAGAAGCTTCCGGGACAACTGTATATGTTCAAAACAGAAGTCCTCATAAGATCTTGGAGAATATGACTCCAGAAGAAGCCTTTACAGGAAAGAAGCCTGAAGTCAGTCACTTGAGGATCTTTGGATGTCCTATCTATATTCATGTTCCCAAGGAAAAGGGAACCAAGTTGGAGCCTTCTGGCAAGAAGGAAATATTTGTGGGCTATAGTGAGACATCAAAAGCCTACAAAATTTACATTCCAGGTTAGAAGTTGATCGAGATCAGTAGGGATGTCACATTTGAGGAAGATGTTGCATTCAGAAGATCCAGGGGGATTCATATGGAGATTGATAATGAAGAGTCTCCTCAGGATATGGAAGTTGACCATACTCCTAAGATTCAGAGGGAGACTTCAGAACCAAAAGAAGATATTGATCTTGTTGAACCCTTGGAACCTACTAATGGGCCTACTGGCATTGTTATTGGGAGAAAGAGACCTCTATGGGTGAAGCGTACTATGCAAGAGGCAGAAATTTTTGCAGCTCCTAGAGGCACATTCAGAGAAAGCAAAAGGCCACATAAGTTCTCCAGTTATATGTTGCCTTGATGATTCAGATTATAGAATCTGAGCCTACTTGTGTTGAGGAAGCATCTAGTCATTAGGTTTGGAAAGATGGTATGACAGAGGAGTATCAGTCAATTCTTAAGAATGATGTTTGGGACATTGTTCCTAGACCCGAGGGAAAGTCTGTGGTATCTTCTAAATGGCTATTCAAGATTAAGCATGTTGCAGATGGAAGCATTGAGAAGTGCAAGGCTAGATTTGTGGCTCACGGGTTTTCTCAGAAAGAGGGAGTTGATTTTGAAGAAACATTTGCTTCTGTTGCTTGCAACACTTCAGTTAGAACCATCATTGCTATTGTTGTATCTAGAGGATGGAAGATTCACTAGATGGACGTGAAGATAGCCTTTCTCAATGGAGTGATTGAGGAAGAGGTTTATATAGAGCAACCTGATGGATTTGAGGTTCATGGGAAGGAGTCACATGTTTGTAAATTGAAGAAGGCCTTGTATGGTCTTAAGTAGGCTCCTCGTGCATGGTACGAAAGGATTGATCGGTACCTGTCAAGTTTGGGCTTCTTGAAGAATGATGCTGATTCAAATCTCTACTTCAAGGTAATTAATGGTGATGCATTAATTTTGGTTTTATATGTTGACGATCTGATCCTTATTGGAGAAGATCACCTGATTCTTGAGTGTAAGGAGTTGACTTCAAAATTCGAGATGAAGGACCTTGGGCTCATGCATTACTTCCTTGGATTAGAAGTCTGGCAGAAACCAGATGAGATGATTCCAAGTCAAGGAAAGTACACCATTGATATACTTAAGAGATTTGGTATGATGGATTGCAAATCCATGTCCACACCTATGGAGACCAACTTACACAATTTGAAGGAGGCTACAACTAATTCAGACTTGGTGGATCCCACTTTGTACAGATAGCTAATTGGATCCTTGATGTATCTAGTTAACACTAGACCTGACATTTGCTATGCAATGAGTGTGCTTAGCCAGTTTATGCGTGATTTGAGACAGATACATCTTGTTGCAGCTAAACATATCCTAAGTTACTTACGTGGCACAGTTGGATATGGGTTGAGGTATACTTCAGATGCAAACTTGGAGTTACATGGTTTTACTGATTCTGATTGGGTAGGTTGTGTCACAGATCGGAAGAGCACCTCTAGCTGTTGCTTCAGTTTGGGTTCCACTATGATTTCCTGGTGTAGCAAGAAACAGTCATCTGTAGCATTGAGTACAACAGAAGCAGAGTATATTGTAGCTTGTTTGGCAACTCGAGAAGCAGTATGGATTCGTAAGCTCCTTGCAGGATTGTTTGGAAAATCAATGGAGCCTACTATCATTCATTGTGATAATCAGAGCTGTGTGAAGCTTTCTGTCAATCCTGTGTTTCATGATAGAACCAAGCATGTTGAGATCAAGTACCACTACATTAGAGATATGGTATTGAGGAATGTTGTACAGTTGAGGTACATCAGCACTAATGAGCAGATGACATATATTCTCACCAAGCCTCTCGCGAGGATAAAGTTTGTGTACTTTCAAGATAAGCTTGGTATGCTAGAGAATCCAGCCTTGACTGAGTAAGAGTCTCAGTATCAGTGAACCTTGTTAATGCATTTTCCTCTGAGATAGAGGAATTTGAGGTGCAAGCCCTTGTTAATGCATTTTCCTTTGAGACGGAGGAATTTGAGGTGTAAGCCCTTGTTAATGCATTTTCCTCTGAGACGGAGGAATTTGAGGTGAAAGCCCTTGTTTCCACCCTCTGAGCTAATTCATGGTGGATGTCATGTGTGAGACTGCATGACATATGTTGTACTTGTGTTTCACCCTCTGAGAGAGTCATGGTGAAAGTCACGTTGAGGTGATAACATCACACAAGTGATGAACACTTGTACTTACCATAGTATGGTTGTAGCCATTATGGTTGATATCGTGCTGAGGCGATATCTAATATCACGTTGAGGTGATATTCTTCTTTTCACATCTGGTTGTAGCAAATGTGATGGGTTGAGATGATTTGTCTTGAGCAGCTGGAAGATCTCTCCCTAGCTGAGAGGGAGTGTTAATGTTATGGCAACTTCGACTTCATCCTTCCAGCCACAAGTGAAGACATAAATCAATATAGCCTATCGGCTATTTATTTATATGTGTCATTTAATGAGAATGGGCGCTTCTCTTGGCAACGATATAATTTCTCTTGGGCCGACTTTCCTTATAATTTTCATTTATTATTTGTAATTATATTACTTGTATCATGGCCGACCTTGTACATGAAGAGGTGCGACCTCTCTCACATTTGTATATATACAAGGTCACTTTCATCTATTCCTCATTCATTATCAAGTTTGATTCATTTCATCCATTCAAGTGCGAATTTATCAAGAGCTGAGTGTGAATCTTATCAAGAGCAGATTGCAAATTTCTTTGAAGGGAAGATTTATATAATCAGAAGTGCAGGTCATTATCTGTTATTGTATCTAGTGTAGGTGTTGAATATTGGCCTTGTGATTGGCCTCATTGTATCGAGAATTGTTGCCACTATCTATATATATAAGAGAGATCTTTGTTGTTGGGTTTTTCTCCCTCAAGAGGAGGGTTTTCCTAGGGTATTTGCTGTGTTATTGTGTCTGATTTTGAATTAATTTTTGTGCATATAATCTGATCTTTAAAATTTACATATTCCACACCCCCACCAAAAATTCCAAATCTCCCTAGCATAGGAACATTGGAAAAAGAGATGGGAGACACTCTCCTCACAATTACGACACAAAACACACATAGAAGGGCCTTGGAAACCCCACTTACATAAATTATCCCAAGTAAGACACCAGTTTTGAGCAACTAACCACATGAAAAAATTGGACTTGGGCCATGACAACTTGTGCCAAACTTGCTTCCACTAAGGGACCTCAATATCCTCAAACAACTGCCTACCAAGCTTCTTATAACCAATAGACACAAAGTACTTCCCAAACAAATCAAAACCATCCCAAGCTAGGACATCAGGTCCCCTCAAATAAATACAAGCATGGGAAGCTAGAAGCTAAGCTAGCCCATGCCTATCCTCCTTAGACCCCCCAGGTGAACACTCATAAGGATGCTTCCAACAAAAGCTTATAACCAATCCACAATGTTGTGAAACCTTATAATGCTCAATGGTATCCAAACCAGCCATAGTATAAACATCAAAAGGGGACTGGAGGTGAGGAAAATTAGAGAGAATAGATAGGCGACCATCCCAAGAATCTAACCAAAAAGGAGCTTGCGACCCCGAATGACAAATCCAAAAAGGCACCCGCTTAATCAAGTTTTCCCCCACTTTCAAAGTCTGTCAAATCATAGAACCACTCCCCTCTAGAGGATAGTGAGGAACCTCAAAAGAATCAACACCCCTAAGATATTTATGATTGAGAATGCGGGCCCATAATTGGTGTTGATTGGTACACCAACGCCAGTAAAGATTAGTAGCAAGAACTTTCCAGTTCAAAATAGCATAACGTAAACCAAGAGCAACCTCCTGCTTTGGTCTACACGCAGATTCCCACTTAACAAGAATTCACTTAGTAGACAACAAGTTACCACTCCAAAGAAATTGACGTGAGAGAGCATCAAATTCCCTAAGAAAATACATAGGGGTCGCTTGAACAAAGCATATGTAGATGGGTAGGGCCTAGATAATTAACTTAAGAAGAGTCACTCTAGCAGCTGTAGACAACCACCGATGAGTCCAATGAGTTACCTTCTTCCTCAAATTATCAAGCAACATCTTCCAGGAGGACCTAGGTTGATGACCAATAGCAAGAGGAATACCCAAATAAACAAAGGGAAGAAACCCAATTTGAAAACGCAAAATAGTTGCAATCCATCATTGAATAGCCTAAGGAGTATTAAAGAAGAAAAAAAATACTTTTGCTCATTGACTTGCTGACCTGAAGAAGCAAGGTAGATATCCAAATCTTTCCTAAAGGATTTAGCTTCCCAAATGTGAGCCAACCCCATGAGAGGTGTCATGCACAAACTAGAGATGAGAAAGTGTTGGTAGACCCAAACCCCACTGCCAGCCCTGAATCAAGCCTTGAGAAACCCAAAATTTAAGAAACTGACCCAACCCCTCTGCGATTATAATAAACAGATAAGGAGAGAGTGGATCCCCGTGACGAAGGCCCTTGGAAACACCAAAAATATTTGAAATTTCACCATTCACAATAACCAAAAAAGAGGAAGAAGTCACACAACTCATAGTCCAACTCACCCAATCAAAAGAAAACCCAAAGGCCAACAAAATCTTCTGTAGAAAAATCCATTTAACTCTATCATAAGCTTTGGCCATATCCAACTTGATGAACATAGACCTATCCTTAGAGGTCTCCATAGAATGAATGACCTCAGAGGCTACCACCACCCCATCCAGAATTTAACGACCCACCACAAATTCTCCTTGCTCCTCAAAAATAACAACAGATAGACAAGGTTTAAGCCTCTCAACAATCAATTTCATAATAATATATGCCAGAGGTTCACTTTAAGAGATTTTGAACTTGAGTAAATCCTTTGAATTACTCTTATTTTAATCCACATGATTAAAATTTACAAGATCAAATGACTTTATTTTTCTGTATTCTTTAATATTAAATTAACACTATTTATTTATTATGTCATAATGTTAGATAATCTCAACATTAATACCTATTATTAAACTCCTTTTAATATTAAAATTAGTATTTATTTAAATATTATCATAAAACCCATAATATTAAAACCCATGATGTTTGTATTAAAACATATATTTCATTACATGTTAGTTAATAATCGTTTTATTTTATACACTTAGAGCTCACATGGTATTAATGTTACTCATAATATTTATATCTAATGTTATCCTTACTCGTAAGGCCATTAATAATAATATCCCTATTACTTTTAACATTGCCACTAATTATTTATTTATGTAAACTTAATACTAAAAATCAAATTATTGATACCATTATTAAATCCCGAATTTGTAACACTTAGATAAATGATAAATAATAACATTAATATTAAATCTCATATTGACATTATGAATGTTATTTGTCATTGAACCAAAATAACTTTATTATTAAATTTAAATATTAAACTATAGTAATAATAATATTACTTACTGCTTTAAAATGGTAATTATATTATTACCACAATAACAACCCATTTTCACCCTCAATTTTCGCTCCTTTTTATTTTATTTTATTTTTACATTTACATATTATTTAAATTTTTTAATTAAAATGAGAGTTCATTAGTTTCAATTAAAACTTACTATTATGCAAAATTCCATTAAAATTAAATTGATTTTAACTTATACAACAAAATGCAGTAGAAATAATTTTGGAGTCTATTTTAAAATTAAAAAAAGTGCCATAAATGACGTATAACCAACCCTAATATCTTCAACCTAAATTATTATACTATCCCATTTGAATATTGTTCATTTCCCGTGTATGAACAGAGCATGGCAGTTAGGGTTAAAAATGTGTGAAGAGTTGAGATTGAATGGAGAGGCTGCAAATCAAAGAGTTTGCAACTGGAAATCACGGTGAATGGTTGGAAAATAATATTACCCTTTTATTTTGCTGAATTTTTTCCCTTTTGTTTTGTTTTTCTTTTTTGTGGAAGCATTTGGGTGTTTACATTTCTTCCTTATTTAGTATATATATACATATATACATATATATACATATATACATATATGTACATATATATATATATGTACATATAGACATATATACATATATGTACATATATATATAGTACATATATCTATATATATAGTACATATATATATATATATATATATATATATATTATTATTTCAATTTGATTGCAGCAAGGCTGAAGGTTCAGGCAGGGTTTAGCAGACATATCCATCAATAAATGAAATAGAAGGGAGACATAGATCTTGTGTTAAAACAGGCACCAATAGAATGCAAAGGCGGATTTGCACAGGTGCCTTGCTAGTTGTAGGGTTTTAAAACTTATTTATTTATTATTTATTTTGGAATAATGAGTAGCCACCATGGGGACATGCAACTTTGGCGCCACCTAGGACAAGTCCCCCGTCTTCCACAAGCCACCTAAGTCGCCCTTATGGCACTCAACCATGGCTCAAGTTTCATAGAAATATTTTTGTGTATTTTATTTTATTTTCTATTGTAGGTATTCATGGCACTTATTTTTTTCTTTATATATATTTTATTAAAATTTACTCCCTTACTTTGATTGCAAGAAATAAAAAGAAAATTTTGTATATATACCCAAACCTCCATCTACAGGTTCAAGATTTTACAGTGAACTAGAAGACACATTTAGAGGGGTAGACTCAAAAAGAGGTTATCTTATTCTAATTTCTTCCCTACCTTGTAAATGTAGCCTCAAGAAATATTTATTTTCTTATGTGTCATAAATTTGTATTAAATTTCTTTTGATTGCAACACCTTTCAAAAGGGAATAAAGTTTATTTAAATTTTATTTACTATACTCTGTGTTCCATAAAAGTAGTAAATATCTACTATAATCTGTGTTCCATAAAAATAGTAAATAGAGTTATTTAAGTAGGCTGTCACAAGAATACATAACAAAGATAAGATACATTTAAGTTATGGAGCATGGTGATCCCACAAAGCTGGTTTACAATTTCTGGGAGATTCTGATTTTTGTTCAAATCACATATTTTTAGAAAATATAATGATTTAAACCTTAAAAAGTTCTATTTAAAGCATTTCAATTGAAGAGGGTTTGATCAAACTACACCTTAGATCAAATCCCCTTGGATACAACCCCGCTAGTTTTAAACAATACCTATAACAGAGTCTCCTTTACACCTATCAAAATGTTGATAAAAACTATTTTTGATTTACCTTTTGGGGGATCAAATGAATTCATTTAAAATTTATTTTTTTAAGTATGTAGTCCTTATTATAATCTTCCCAAAAAGTATAATTATAAATCAATTTAATTTTATTGTTATATTTATTTTTTTATTTCTTATGAATGTAGGTTTTTCACTGAAAATCAAGCTCTATGTTATGCACATGTGGAAAAATATAAGATTATCAAAAAAAAATAAAAAAATATGTGTGCATCAGATATTGAAGTCCTTGATCCAACAAAAAGGAAAAAAATGAATTTTGATACATCCAAAAAAAGTTACATGTTATACGGTCTGCTTATGTCTGAATTGTAATTGGTTTGACTTTGAAACATGATTAAGGAAAAAATATATTCAATAAAACACTATCTAACCAAGTGGAAGCACTAAATATCAGGGTTACAAATCTAAATTCAAAATAATTAGAATTTTATCTTTCATTGAAAAAAAGTTATGCATTATACAATGAGTGTCACTTTCTAAAAATGATGTTTTTTGAAAAAAACAAGTTTTCAAGCGAGATGGAAAAATAAGTGCAATATTATTCCAAAAAATTTGAAAAAAATATATTTAGAATCTATAGACAAGATTTCAAGAAACTCTAGTTTGCATCATCTACAAATTCCTCATGGTTTAACCGCTATAGGTGCATGAAAGTGAAGATTTAGTTAGAAAAAATTATTTTAGTGTCTAGTTTGGCCAAAAATTGTAAATTACTATTTTGGGATCACCCAACAGATAACAAAAACAATAATATCAAATTAATATTTCTTTTCATTACTTGTACAACAAATATGCGACAATAGACTATAGAAACCCATCTTCCTTTCTTACTACAGTTTAAGAAAACATATTAGTAACTACTATTGCTCCTTTATGTATGATACTTGCTAATGAATGATTTTAAAAATAATCCTCTTTTTTTTTTCTTAAATAACCCAAACTACATTGGAAGGATTTGGTTGCTCTAATATTTTTAACAGATTACATCCTCCTTAAGGTATAATACATTTATATGAGAACAAAGCACATTTCTCATTCAGAAATACAAGTTACATTTTGGCTTGAAACATAAATGGAAATTGAACTATATACTTTTTTGTTAAAACATATCTTTTCTTTCAACCTAGATTCACTTGTATAAGTAGATTTCATCTCTTGCTTTAAAACAAATTACATTCCTTAGTTTGAATAGGATATCTCTTGAAAATACCATGCATTTCTTTTGACTGACTATATTGTTTGACTTTATTTCCCTACTAACAGTAAACGATACAATAGCTTGTATACCTTATCATCATCATACAAAGGTTGCAACTTAACACATATGACAAGATTGTACTCCAATCAACAATTTTTTCTAGCTTTCATCTGTGCATAAGACATAACTTTCCAAGCCATGGGGTGCTCACCACCCAACCATAGGCTGGAAGACCAGCCACCCTCGAGCTGGGAGGCTACCAAATAGACCTGGGTAACAAACAACAACCCCTCCCAAAACAAAATAGAATTTCACATGATTTACACAAAGACCAATTAGTGGTCTTATGGGGACAGGTTGGGAGGATCACAACCATAGGGAAACTAATTTTGAATACTTCATATAATTTACTAACTAGTAATTTTTATCCATCCACATATTTTCCCAACTTCTCATTCTCCGCAAAAGGGTACTCATACCCATTCCACCCATAGTTGTAACCACCATTTTTTTTATACAATAAAATATATGTATGCCCTCATGGGGATCTCTCCTCCTCTATCCCCCACATGGGTTGCTCACTATCAATGTTGGGGAGCCAACCCAACAAAAATACCCAAATTCTAAAGCACTACACACAAAAATTCAACAAAACAACCCAATAAAATAAGGAATAACATAGATTTAACACATACACAATCAACCAAATGATAAGGTGAAGATCCTACCTTTAAACATGAAAAGATTTTAGTATTTACTTTCTCAATCCCTCTTTCCACTCCTTCTAGCTCTTCCTATCTCCCCTCCTTAGCAAAAAAAACAAGAATGAATCCCCCAAAAACTTGGCAACAATCTCTTTCAATTCTTCCTCCAATAGCCCCAACTACCATGTCCTCCTTTCTTTTATGAGGCATGGCCTTCACATGGACTCCATACACTCATTTTCGTTACCCTCTTACAAGCAATGTAAGAGGGGTCATTAATGAGATATGACCATGATTATAGTCTAAAAATACCCCCCAACCTTTAGGTCATATGCCTAGGGTATATAATAAACAACCATTAACTAAAATCAAGACCAAATTAACCCCTAAAACTTCCTTAAATAACAAATCCGAATTTACCATTTTCTTTTGAGAACACATTTTTTTCCCACAATTCAACATTTACACACTTGCCCCAACATGTATAGCATGAATTACACAACTTTTAACACAACACATAAGACTTTATCCTTTCTATGTGGTTAAGTTGGGTTTAATAGGGTGACACAATGAGGTTTATTTAGTAGCTTCCAATCCCATGGCTAAGGGGAATTAACCTGCACACTTCATGAAAGCATTAGTCCAATCGCCAAAAAAATTAAATCAAAGTGCATAATATAACAAAGTACAATTCATATCATGTCATTCAATTGTACACACACACATGCATAATTTAAATTTTTCCTTTTCAAAAATCCAAACACATGTTACAATTCAAAGCAACTTCCTTTCCACTTATACCACATTAATCCAATTCTCATAATCATTTGCATAGCTATTCAATTATTTGCTTATAATCACATAATATCACATATACATTCATATTGCATGGTAATTCAAAAATTTATTTGATTAACACAATATCGCATATTCTACTCTAAGCATGTTATTTCAATTCTCATAATCATTCATGTTATTACCATAATCAACTAATGAACATACTCATTAAATTGTGGTTCATGAAAGTAATTAATCTAGCATTCACAATAATAGATAAGTTCAATGTTCACAATCATCCATCATAGAATATAGGATAAAAGTATAATGTATCAAAGTACGATCATGCAAACTACAACAAAACATAATGCCCCTAAGTCCAGTTGACAATGGGCCTCACAGGATCCATAAGTAATAATTATAAACTAACTTTATTACTTATTATTTTTATCCCATCATTTTAATGTAAGATCACACCTAAGACTAAAGTTAATGCTTGTACAATCCTCAATCAAATAAATCTCTAATTACCAATAGAGGTAAACCCAATTAGTTGATATCATAAGTGAAAATGCATTCATTCCACAAACTTGACAATCAATACTAGTAGTGATATAAATAAACTTATGATTCCTTCATCTACACTTACCTTGCAAATTTCATTGAAATTATAGATAAATATATTTACCACAAGAAGTTATCATACCACCTTTAATTATTAGCAATACTAATGTTTAAACATAGTATCATGACTCAACTAATTCTATAAGGTAATTAGGTCTCCCCACTCTATTATTTCTCTAGTACCTATTACTAAATATTTCTAACATCCTATTAACACACCCATTTTGGCATCATATAAATGAGCAATGTGCAAGGAGTCCATTAATATGCAAGGAAGCTTCATGCTATATAGATTGTCACATGATTTAGAATTAACATCCAAATATTCCATAACACTTCAAACACCAAAAGTACCATCAATCTTATTCACAACTTGTTCAAATATCATTCATTTAAAACAATCAATATCTTGTAAAACATTACCACAATGTAAATACAATACTTATAATTAACAAATGAATCTACTATAAACAATATGGATTTTATGTCGTGAGGTGCACTGTTACCACATGTTAAATAATCCTTACATGTATTAAGGGGAGTTGACTAAGTGACCTTACATCTATGATCTAGTCCAACACCCAACCTGCTTTACATTCTGCCAAGTTGGGGTCAGGGAGGGGTGTCATGCTTGGGTGAGACTAGTCCCCTAGAGATGTATGCAACAATCCACAAGCCACTTGCATCAAGTAAACCCAAAATTCAAAGTATGGAGATTTGGGATGAACCTGACTTCTATTCCTTCTTTGGAGAGAGAAAGAGGGTATGGAGATAAGTTTTTAATTCAATTTTAACATAGATAATCTAATTACTATCTGTCTTTAGCATCATCAAATGATTGAAAACATGTTATGTATTAAAAATTAAAGGAGAAAGAGAAAGAGAGAAAACAAGAGGGGAAGGAATGGGCTTGATAAATTAGATACAAGAAAAAATAATAGAAAAATAAATCTAGATATAAAATAGATAGAATAAGAAGTGAAAGATAAAGAGTAAAAAAATAAAAAATAAAAGAAATAAATAGAGAGAACGAGGTAGGGACATGGAGAGACAACAAAGAAAAGGTTGTGAGAAAAAGTCAAAAAGCAAAAAGTAGACAAAAATAATAATATATCAAAAAAGAATCATTAAAGTTCAATAAATAAAAATAAATAAAGAATAATATGGAGATAATTAAATAAATAATGAATGACCAAAAAATATAGTGAGAGAGAGAGAGAATGAAGATAGATATATAACAAAGATATACTTCTGTAAGCAATTTGAATAAATAATAAACAAATTTAGAAAGACATAAATAAAGTGGAGAGAGAGAGAATTCCAAACATAGAGATAAAGATTACAAAAAATATCTAAGGAAATGACAAAAAGAAGAGAGAAAGAAAAACATAAAAATATTGGTGAAGAAACAAAGAATATTTATAATAAATATGCAAAAAAATAAATACAAATAGAGAGAGAGACACAAACTAAACAAATGTAAGAAATCAAAATGATAAATATTGAGAGTGTTAATGTGATAGAATGAGAAAAGTATAAAATAAATGATAGATTAAAAAAAAAAAGACAAACAGAAAAAAGAGAAAATAACAAAGAATTTAAGCCAAAAGAAATAGATACAAAATAAGAAATTAATCTAATATAAAATACACAAATGAAAAAGTGTAACATAGAGAAAAAGATAGGTAATATTAAAGTGTAGGACAAAAAAGAAAGGTATATAGATTAATAATGCGATAAATTTATGGAAAAATTAACAATAGAAAATAGAGACATAAAAAAAATTAAAAAAGGAAGAAAAAATAAAGCAAGCATGAGATATAAAGAAAAAAAAAAGAAAGAATGAGTAAATGAAAGTGAGAGAAAAAATAAAAAAATCAATAAATAAAGAATAATTAGTGAAAGGAAAAAAGCAATAGGATGAATGAAACTATTAAGTGAGAAACAATAAATTATAGAAATAAATAAAAATAAAAAGGAGAGAGTGGAAAAGTGAAACAAAAACAAAAAAAAATGAAAAATGAAAAATGAAAAATGGACATAATTTTTTTTTTTTTTTTTTTTTTTTAAAAGAAAATAAAAATAAATAGAAAACAAAAATGGGGTAGAAATAAGAACAATCATAAAGAAAAAGAAAAAAAAGAAAAAAAAACAAAGATCGTTTTGAAAAATCGTCATGTACGACATGCATAAGATGACCTAAACTTATCATTTTTTGATTTTTTTTTTTTCAAATTGAAAAGAATTATCTGAAGTTTTCTCTCGTGCAATCCGTTTGTCAAAATGTTATGTTGATCAAAAGTTATTAAAATAGTAAAAAACTCTGATATTTAAAGTTTATGGACCAATTTTATTAGAAATTAATTGAAAAATAGAAAAATTAATTCAATTGCAAAACAAATTACATATTTAGAATCTGCATTGTTTGATCTAAAATAGGTTTTAATTTCATCAGAAAATTTTTGAAAAAAGGTCGTCAGCCATATGTCCAAAGTCGATATTTTTCTTTGACATTGTTAGGGCCTTCAATTTGCAGGTCAAACCAAGTTGAAGGCTTAGGTTCGGACTTCCAAAGCTTTTCCCAAACTAAAAACCTTGGCAAAAACCCACCCACGATGCAAAACAAAATTCAAATTTAAAAAAGGGATCCCGATTATAAAGAAAACGATAAAAGATAGATGGAAAGAAAATAGAGTGAATGAGCAAGCAAGCGAGAGAGAGAGAGAGGGGAAAGAGAAAGAAACTGAAAAAAATATAAAAATGGGAAAAGAAGATAGATAAACAAAAAATGATAATTGAGAGTATGAGAAAAATAGATAACAAATAAAAGATAGAAAGACATATGGGGAGAGAATAAAAAAATAATTTTGATTGATGAAACCATGGTTTCTAGATCTTTTTTTCTTGTTGACTCAAAGGTATCCCCGCAGTGCAATCCAACACTTAACTCGCCTTACCTTGGTCTTACATTCTGCCAAGTTGGGGTCAGAAAGGGGTGAGCTAGGTCACAGGGATATAAATTCTTTTAAGGCACCTTTGATCCAAAAAATAGAGAAAAATAATATTTTGTTACTTAATATTAATGGATTCCTAGTGTATCAATCAACACATAAAAGATAGAAAGACATATGGGGAAATAAAATAAAAAATAAATTTGATTGGTGAAGCCATGGTTTTTAGATCTTTTTTTTTGTTGACTCAAAGGTATCCCCGCAACACAACCTATCACTTAACCTGCCTTACCTTGGTCTTACATTTTGCCAAGTTGGGGTTGGAAAAGGATGGGTTGGGTCACAAGGATATAAAATCTTCTAAGGCACCTTTGATTAAAGGGTAGAGGAGAAGGATATTATGTTACTTAATACGAATGAATTGTTGGTGTATCAATCAACAAATAAAAGATAGAAAGACATATGAGAAGATAAAATAAATAAATAATTTTGATTAGTGAAGTCGTGGTTTCTAGATCTTTTATTTTTTTGGTTGACTTAAGGGTATCCCCGCAACACAACTCAATGCTTAATTTGCATTACATTGGTTTTATATTTTGCCAAGTTGGGGTCGGGAAGAGGTGAGCTAAGTCACAGGAATATAAATTATTCTAAAATATTTTTGATCCAAAGGGAAAAGGAGAAGGATGTTATGTTGCTTAATATGAATGGATTGTTGGTGTATCAATCAACAAATAAAAGATAGAAGAATATATGGGGAAAAAAAATAAAAAATAATTTTGATTGGTGAAGTGCAACCCAACGCTTAACCCGCCTTACCTTGGTCTTACATTCTGCCAAGTTGGGGTCGAAAAGAGGTGAGCTAAGTCACTAGAATATAAATTATTCTAAGGTATCTTTGATCCAAAAGGAAGAGGAGAATGATGTTATGTTACTTAATACAAATGGATAGTTGGTGTATCAATCAACAAATAAAAGATAGAAAAACATATGGGGAAAAAAAATAAAAAATAATTTTGATTGGTGAAGTTGTGGTTTCTAGATTTTTTTGTTGACTCAGGGGTATCCTTGTAACACAACCCAACGCTTAACCTGCCTTACCTTGGTCTTACATTTTGCCAAGTTGGGGTCGGAAATGGATGAAATAAGTCACATGGATACAAATTCTTTTAAGGTACCTTTGATCCAAAGGATAGAAGAGAAAAAATGTTATGTTACTTAATACGAATGGATTGTTGATGTATCAGTCAACAAATAAAAGATAGAAAAACATATTGAGAAAGAAAATAAAATAATAATTTTGATTGGTGAAGTTGGTTTCTAGATCTTTTAATTTTTTTGGTTGATTCAAAGGTATCTCTGCAACACAACCCAACACTTAACTCGCCTTAACTTAGTCTTACATTCTGCCAAGTTGGGGTTGGAAAGGGGTGAGCTAGGTCTTAGGGATATAAATTTATCTAAAATATTTTTGATCTAAAGGGCAAAGGAGAAGAATGTTATGTTATTTAATACGAATGGATTGTTGGTGTATCAATCAACAAATGAAAAATAGAAAGACATATAGGGAGAGAAAATAAAGAAATAATTTTGATTGGTGAAGCTATGGTTTCTAAATTTTTGTTTTATTGATTCAAAAGTATCCCTGTAACATAACCCAACGCTTAACTCGCCTTACCTTGGTCTTACATTTTGCCAAGTTGGGGTCAGAAAGGGGTGAGCTGTCACAGGGATATAAATTCTTCTAAGACACCTTTGATCCAAAGGGTAGAGAAGAAGGATGATATGTTACTTAATAAGAATGGATTGTTGGTGTATCAATCAACAAATAAAAAATAGAAAGACATATGTGGAGAAAAAATATAAAAAAAAATTGATTGGTGAAACTATGGTTTCTAGTTTTTTTTTTTTGACTCAAGGGTATCCCTATGACACAACCCAATGCTTAACTTTGTTACCTTGGTCTTACATTCTGCCAAGTTGGGGTCGGAAAGGGGTGAGCTTGGTCACAAAGATATAAATTCTTCTAGAAAACTTTTGATCCAAAGGGCAAAAGAGAATGATGTTATGTTACTTAATACGAATGAATTGTTAATGTATCAATCAACAAAAAGAGAAAAAAGACTAATGAGGAGAGAAAATAAAGAAATAATTTTGATTGGTGAAGCGATGGTTTCTAAATTTTGTCTTTTTTGTTGATTTGAGGATCTCTTCGCTACACAATCCAACACTTAACTCGCCTTACCTTGGTCTTACATTCTGCCAAGTTGGGGTCGAAAAGGGGTGAGCTGGGTCACAAAGATATAATTTTTTTAAAGCATCTTTGATCCAAAGGATGTTATGTTACTTAATACAAATAGATTGTTGGTGTATCAATCAATGTAAATAAAAAATAGAAAGACAAATGGGAAGAAAAAATAAAAGAAAAATTTGATTGGTGAATCCATGGTTTCTATCTATTTATTTTTTTGGTTGACTCAAGGGTATCCCCACAATGCAACCCAATGCTTAACCCGCCTTGCCTTAGTCTTACATTCTGCCAAGTTGGGGCCAGAAAGGGGTGAGTTAGGTCATAGTGATATAATTTTTTCTAGGAAATCTTTGATCCAAAGGGCAAAGGATAAGGATGTTATATTACTTAATACGAATGGATTGTTGGTGTATCAATCAACAGTTACACTAAAATCACATTATAATTTTTTGTAAATTGGATTCCAATTAATCACAATATTTCAATCCAAACCACTTTCAAAGATGATAAAAATGTATGAACTTATCTTTCTTCTTTTTTTAATTGACTCAAGGGTATCACTACAACCTAGCTCAATGCCTAGCTCACCTTACCTTGGTTTTACATTCTGTCAAGTTGGAGTCGGGAAGGGGTGTCATGCTAGGGTGAGACTAGTCCCCTAGGGATGTATGCAATAGCCTGAAAGCCATGTGCATTGGGTATACTCGGACCTTGCATACCCATGATTTAAGCCTCCTCTGTTATTCGTGTGGGCTTTGAGACGAACTCGATTTCTATTCTTTCTTAGGAGAGAGAATGAGGGTATGGAGATCAATTTTTAAATTCAATTTTAGCATAGATAAGCCAATTACTATCTATGCCTCTAGCATCGTCAAATAATTGAAAACATGTTATGTATTAAAAATTAAAGGAGAAAGATAAAGATAAAGAGAAAATATGGAGGAAAAAATGGGCTTGATAAATTAGATACAAGGAAAGGTAATAGGAAAATAGATCTAGATAAAAAGGTAAACCCAAAACTTGAAATCAAACCCAAGACCATAGAGATATCCCTGACTTCTATTCCTTCTTAGAAGAGAGAATGAGGGTATACAGATTGGTTTTTTAATTCAATTTTAACATAGATAAGCCAACTACTATCTATGCCTCTAGCATCATCAAATGATTGAAAACATGTTATGTATTAAAAATTGAAAGAAAAAGAGAAAGAAAAAAAACATGAAAGGATGGAATGGGTTGATAAATTAGATACAAGGAAAAATAATATGAAAATAGATCTAGATATAAAATAAATAAAATAAAAAGTGAAAGATAAAAAATAAAAAAGAAAATAAAAGAAATACAAGGAGAGAAATAAGTAGGGACATGGTGAAACAATAAAGGAAAGGTTGAGAGAAGTCAAAAGATAAAAAGTAGACACTATCAAGAGAGAGAGAGAGAAACAATCATGTAAAGATGAAGAATTACATGGTGAAGGTAATTAAAAAAGGAGTTGAAGATAAATTAAAAGGTGGTAAAAAGAAAGATAATTTTAAAGAGACAAAAATATAAGTAAATTGAGAAAATATAGATTTTAAAAATAAAACATAAATAAAAGTGATAAGAAATAATTAATAAAGTGATATGTGCATGGGCAGGGTAAAAGAGAGACACAAAATAAGAGAAATAAAATTAAAAAAAATAATAATTAAAAAATAATAATTAAAAAAAAAAAGAGATATCAAATATATGAATGAAAAAAGTAACATAGGGAAAAGAAGGTAATATTAAAAGTTAAGAAAAAAAAATAATAAAATGAAAAAAATAGATACAATACCAAAAGTAATTGAAAATCAAATAAAAAAACAAAGAAGTGGCAAAAAACATGGGTTAAATTATGATAGATAAAAAAGTAAAGAAAATACATTACATTGAAATATTAAATAAATAAAGCAAGAAAAAGAGTAAAAGGGAAAAAAAGATAAAATAGAAGCTACAAAGAAGATATTAAAATAGAAATAAATAGAGAGGTCAATAAAAAATGATAGAATAACCAAAAAAAATAGAAGAATACAGAGAGAAAAGAGAGAGGTGAGAGGTAAAAGGAATGAAGTGAGACAAAAAGCACAAAGATAGATAAATGGAGAAAGAGAGACATAAAAAGGGAGAAAAAAATAAATAGAAGGTAAAAAGTTAGAAGATTAGAAAAAATATAAGAGGAAGAAAGAGAAAAGAAAGAAAAAAAAAATATGAGAGCAATCTAAATGACAAGAAAGAAACAAATGAAGAGAGAGAGAAAGGGGGGGCAAGGGAATAAAATGAAAAAAAAAATCATATAAAGATGAATGAATGAAAAAAGTAAACAAAGAGAAAAGGTAAAATGAGAGGTAATATTAAAAAAGTTGGAGATGGGAAAAAATGCAGTAAAATAAAGATGAGAGAAGATGAGAGAAAGAAAAGGAGAGAAAGATGGAAGAGAGGTAAGTTGCAAATAATGATAAAAATAAATAAAACAAAGAAAAATATATAAAGAGAAAAAGTAAACTAGAATAGCAAGATGAATGGATAGAAGAGAGAAAAGAGAAATAAATAAAAGAATTTGGGGAGAAAAGAGAGATAAAAGAAGAAAATAATTTAACATAAAAAGGATGAAAAATTAAGGAAAAAAAAAATCACAAAATAAAATTAGAGGGAACAAAAAGAGGTAATTAAAAGGTGATAAAAGAAAAGAGGAGATTACATGGGCAATGAGGATAAATGGATATAAAAGGATATAAAATAAACATAAAATTAAAACAGACATGAATAAAGGGAAAAATGAATGATTATGAAATAAAAATATAAAGAAATTAAAAGGTATTAAGAATGAAAGAATAAAAAAGAAAAAGAAAAGAAAGAGACAATTGAACCAAGAAAAAAAGAAATTTAAAAAATGAGAGAAAATCTAAAAACACTAGAGAAATTAAAAAAAAAGAGATGAAAAAATAAAAAGTTAGATGGAGAAAGACAAAAACAAAAAGAAAGAGGGAAAAACAATAAAAAAAGAAAATACAAAGTGAGATGTGCAATTTGTTCAATCACAACACTAAATAAATGAAATCTCAAGTTAATATTGGATGTTCAAAATAAACTAGTTATTTGCACTATTGGAAGCTATATAGACTTAGAAGGAGAAATATCAAGGTGTCATTTACTCTTAAAATATTGAAGTTGTACTAATTTTGATTTCTTATCATGAAGGATGATATAAAGCAACATAACACTGATAGCATAATATTAAACACGATGATGTGATAGTGGAACATGATTATCATAAACATATTGATAACTTTTTGTATGATTTTCTTGTACCATTTTAAAAAGAAAACAAAATGCTCGAACTATGTAGTCAAATGGGGAACAAAGATTGTGGGATAGATGCTAAAGATTTGTTAACCCATCTTTAGTAGATAATTATGTTCTTTTGTGTCTTGAAAACTATGCACTTAAATAAAATCCTTATTTTCTAATGTTCAACTATTACTCTGATTTTCCTTCCTTCTAAATAGTTGCTATCTATTTTGTATTGGCCATTTTTGTTTGTGAACATTCCATTTTTTTATTTGTAAAAATTAATGAAATTATCATCCAACAAAAATTTAGGTGGCATAAAATTGAATTGATTTCTAATGTCTCATGAGCAGCTTCTAATGTTGTAATTTTGGGTATTTATTTATTTTATACAAAAATCTTGGTAGTCAATTTTAAAATCAACATTCAATTTTCTTTCCAATTATTAGGGTCCAAGCAAATCTATCAAGCCAAACAATAGTACTCAAATTTTGAGCTAAGTACTAGGCAAAAAAATGGCACACAAATGAGAAACCCAATAGGGAATCAAACAATAAAAAAATGATGAACTCCAACAATACTGAAATCACATGTTTCACACCAACAAATGATTCTATGTGCTTGATAGAAATAGGAAGGACTTTATAATAGTATACGAGTTGATATATTCTATGTCAAAGTTTGATGAAAATCCTATGTGAAACATTAAAAAAAATAAAATTATATAACATCAAAGATTTTGTATTGATTTTGTTAATCCTAAGTTCTATTTCTTCTTTTATTTCTAAAGTGTAGTCTTAGCAATAGATTAATCAGTACATAAGCTTAATGAAAATAGATTATTTTAGAATACCATCCCATATAGAATAGTAAGTGTCACAACATATGTCTTTTAAAATTGTAGTCAATAAATTTTCTTTTTCAATCAATAAAACATCACTCTATGAATGGATATTATTTGATTAAATTGACATAATTGATAAATATAAAGATCAATAAATATCAAGACATTTAGCCATGCAAAGAAATAGAGAGATAAGAGTAACGATAAAGTGAGAACACACTCAAAAATTGATTACAAATGCACAAAATACAGTCATTAATTTTGGACACCATTAAAAAACATGGTGGAGGAACACTGTAATGTAATGACACCTACCACATAAAGATATAAAATTGGTGAAGAAATAAATTGCATACCTGTTAATACTTTAATTTTGTTTGTAAGTGCTCGATCACATTCTTCTCATCTTCATGTCAATCATTTGCTTCTCTCCTATATTTATTAAAAGGAAAATTAGTATTGATTTTGCATTATTTTGTTTTAAAATTTTGTTTTATTCTTTCTTTTTTATTTTATTTTCAAAATAAATGAAAGCATTTTAACATATAATTTCATGCAAAACATTAATATAAAATTAAAGATAAATATTAAATTAAAATCTTATTATTTAATGTTATTAAATTAAAATTGAACTCCTTTGTAATGTCCTGTGAGCAACTTCTAATGTCCTGCAGCTGGCTATATGACATTCTGTAAAATATTCACATGTCTTATCCGTACTTCCACATTTTACATAATTGCAATGACAACATGACACAATCCCCCTTCCTTTATCCTTTAATAGATGGCCATAATTAAAATTTAAAGAGAAATTTACATTGAATTTAAAAAGAATGAAATAAAAGATTTGTTATATTTTTCTTAGAGATTTACATGACTTTCTATCCATCTTTAAATCAAAATTAACATATACAATTAAAATACAAAATATTTTGCTTCATTTCCTAAGGATTCTACTCTAATATAAAATGACATGCTCTCATTTTAATTATTTCTAATGTTGTCTTGACAGAAACATAAACACGGCTGCACCAATAATGTCTGAATATGCAGTTGCAACACACATTCTCGAACCAGAAAGGTCTATAACTTTCACAAATCTAACATTGGGTAAAGTCTTTGTTACTAATGTGGCAATCGTTGGTTAGTCTTTGTAGTTCTTGATGGGAACTTATTTAGACCTGTTATGCATGCTAACTTTCACATAGATACTTGCAAGGACATCAATTCCCTCGTCATTCTTATTGTGTTTTACATGCATAGAACAATGGTCTAGCGGTCTTGACTCTCTGATATTCAATTCTCATGTTGTTACGCCGAAAGGCGTTCCATTACAATGGCATTCTGCCGTGAATTTCCGTATACATAAAAACGTCCATAGGAAAAGTAAAGCCGGTCGGTTGAGTTGTCACTGTAGGATTTCTGAGCAGGATTGTAAGCTGCAGAGAGTCTGATGAAAACCCAAAGCAACAAGGCAGTTTCAAATATTATTCTTTAGTCTCTGTTTCAGGCGGTTGCCCTGAAATTTAAAACTAAATGGCCAAACAGGGTGAGAGACATTCTCCAACTGGAATCGATAGGGTCTCTGTATTTTTAGATCCCAAAGGTCACAAGTCACTCTACCCAGACCTAAGTAGCCCTTGTCAATCTCACGATAAGCTCTCTTCTTTTGTTTCTCTCTATCCCTAGGTACACATAGACGACATCATAGAAAAGCCCTCTTCTTCTGTTTCTCTCTATCCCCAGGTGCATAACCCGACTTGGCCGATCAAGACAAGCAAGCAAATCTTTTAAAAGAACTTAACTTCTTTCCCTACGTTTTCATCTACACAACTCTAATCCCATTGCAATGAAAGGAGGAAATTGTAATGAGAATTCCGGGAGCTGTTGTCCATTTGATAGATAAGCAGGAGACTGTGGAATTGGCGAGTGGGGAGTTCATGCTGATGAGATTAGTTCAGGGGGACAACGCCATTGCAATGGTTGGGAGGGTGGAGGATCAAATCCAGTGGCCCTTAGCCAAAGACGAAGCTGTCGTCAGGGTTGATCACTGCCATTATTTATTTTCCCTTCGCCTGCCCCAAGAGGCATATGACAGCGATGATGACCCTGAAATGACGGAGAATATTCTCAACTATGGCTGAACATTTGCAGGCGAAGGGCGGGAGCGTGCTTTGCAAGAGCTGGACAAGCACCTGGAGCAATACAGCCTTTTTTCAGTGCAAAATGTTTCTGAAAGAGGGTTTTTGGAGATATTGGAAGTGGAAGTGGCAGTGAAAGTGGTGTTGCTGAGGTGAGAGTGATAAAGGGAAAAATGTGCAGCTTATTGGATAACGTTGGCACCTGATGTGGAGGATTATAGTGGACTTTTGCCTCAGGGTATTGCTGCAACTTCAGGGCAGATTGTCAAGGGGATTTTGTAGTGCGGAGATGTCACTGTTGATCAACTGACATGGGGACATGAATATCTGCAGAAGAGGCTTCAACCCAATCAAAACCCTACTGATAAATTTCAAAACATACTTAGATAAATCCAAGGCAGAGTAATAAGATCATACTTGGTTTGTACAAGCATATTTATATGACATACCTTGTTCACCTTCTAAGGCTTCATTTTGAGTATTCCAATCCAAGGGTAAGTCATGGATCCCCCATTATTGTCTGTGGTAATTGGAAAGAAACTATTGGTTATAAAGGGAGTCCATTTGCAAGTAATATTCATTGGTTCGGTAATCCTGCCACAACTTTTGGACTGTATGCAGCCACACCAATGCTTATAGCTTATGGCCTTTATGACATGGTTCACTATTTGAGTGTCATACTATGATACCTTGCAATCCACACCTATGCATAGTTGAACAAGAGAATTTGAGTGATTAAGCATAGAGATCAACAAAAACAGTTGAATGATGAGTCATCCATGTCAAAGGGGTGAGAGATAATAGTAATAACTAATAAGTGAAATTTGTTACAAGGTGAAATAGGAAGGTGGGTAAAAGTTCCTATGAACAGCAGGAACGCTTACTATTCCAAGTCTGTTTATACTATTGCGATATGAATTTTTCTTGTAAAGGCTGTGACTAAATTATACTAAGGGCATGTGTTCCCATATGACAGTAATTCTACCTAACATTTTCAATTCCAAGTCTGTTTATACTATTGTGATTTGAATTTTTCTTGTAAAAGCATGTGATCAAATACCAAGGGCATGTGTTCCCATATGACAATAATTAATGTTGATGGAGGACGCTTGAAGAAATTAAGGCTCAATGACGATGGAGCAGGGTTGAAGAAATTACAGCCAAAAGATTAAGGTTACAAATATATAATTATCAGATGTTCAGACTTAACCTATTTATTAACTGAATTGGAATTTGGTGATCAGATCCATAACCTGATCGACAGAGTTTGGGGTTTTAAATGGCGTAAGGGATATGATCATCATCTCCATTTAATTTTCTGTCAACTATGGTTAAGAGTCTACATCCTTATGTGGTCCATTGCAACTACAATCTTGATTGCTAATTGACACCAACTTAACCATGAGTAAGCAACTTGTGAGTAATAAAGCACACTTTGAATTCTGAATGTGGCTCATTATCAAAATATAAATTAACTGCAATAACTTTACCACTAAAGGTTCCAACACTTGCAACTAACTGTCTTGGACCTTGAAGACACTTTTGGTCATCTGCAATTTGCTATAGATGCGATAGTGCGAGCAAAATGAGTGTTGTTTGAGATTTGGATAATGAGATAGGACAAATGGTAGAATCTCATTACTTAGGCTATAACATCTATTTGATGGCTTCTGACATACTTAGATAGATCAGAAGAAAAGGTTCTACAGTTCATAAGACTATTGCACCTATGAGAAACAATAAGGGAAGGCAGAGGAATAAAGCAGCTTTAGGTCCGTAGTGTCCATTACAAGACATAAAAATCATATAAAGACAAAAGAATATTGACAGATATCTTTCGGCATTATTTATATAGATTTTAGATAAAGATATATAAACTAGTTGCTATACACAATGACAACACTATTGGTAATACATGGTAGCAGATATATATGATTTGGAGAATTGGGGCTCCATATAACAAGGGAGCTCACCATAATCTGTTTACCTCTTTTTCTCACTTGTTTTTACTTTTTTTGTGCATTTCACAATCTTGGGATCTCTAGGGGTTACAAACGTTTCTTGAGGCGATCTCTGTTGGACACATCTGATTTTGTAAAGGATGATACTTTGAAAATTTGTTGTACGGTTGGAGTTGTGGTATCTGTGACTGAAAGCCCTAACTCAAACCATGTTGCCAAAACCCGAGTCAACTGCAGACATCATATTTAATGTAGCAGGGGATAGATTTTATGCTCACAGATTGGTGCTCGTAGCTCGTTCCCCCTGTTTTCAAATCCCAGTTTTTTGGGTCCTCACAGGAGCAGAATAATAAAGAAATTTTCATTGGAGACATGCAGCCAAAAGTGTTCAAGGTAAGCTTTGTTTTGCCTATGATCATGAATACGTATGGTCATCGCCAGTGACTGCTTCACCTCCTTGCCCTTCGATGTCTTGGTCAATGGTTGAATGTCTACTTGCAGCAGCAAATCAATATATGCTAGATAGATTAAAGAGCTTGTGTGAGGCAAGAATCTTTCAAAGCATATCCATAGACAATGTTTGTACAATTCTATCACTGGTTCAATGTTATCTGGCTTCTCAGCTGAAATTTGAGTGTCTTAAGTTTGCTGCATCAAATTTGGAAGGTATGTGCGATAAATCTTCGTATATTGTAAACATATCATGGTAGCTCCTAGTTTTGAGTAATATCAGTGCATTTTACAGTACTAAAGAGCATATCTTGATTTTATCATCCAGAGGTTGTGCAGTCAGAAGGATTCAAATATTTGAGGGAGAATCGTCCTTCTCTTCAGTCAGAACTACTGGAAACAGTTGCATGGTTTGAGGATGACTCTGGCATGATAGAAAATAGTGAGAGCACATCGAGCCATGATTCTAATGGCTTTGATAATAACAACACAGAGGCCCAAGTTTAATAATATAAAGCCCAATGCACAGCATTTCAGAAAAAGCAATAGCCTGAATGTCATAATTTTGACATTGTGCTAGGTTCGCTGAATGTCATTGGGACGGATGTGAGGTAGAAATGAACTTGTAATTTTTTTAATATTTTAGAAACCCTTTATGTGACAATAGTGGCTTCCATGTGAATTGATCTCTTTTTATAGGTTGATATGAAATGCAATCCAATAGACAAATTACATCAGGGCTGTCCTGTTACAGAAGCATCTCTTAGCTCAAGCAGGGCATTATCTCCCATAGAAACTGCAAGTTTTGCTCAACTTGATAGAAGCTCTCCATCCAGTGGTAGAAAACTTGAATTCTTCTGAAATTAGGAAATCAATATCTTCATGAAAGAAAATCCAAAATAATGAAAATGAAGCATGCAGAGAAAATTGTATACAAGTAGTGAGTATGGTTGTTTTCAAACTATTAATGTAGGGGCCAGAGATAAATCCTCCTTGCTTTGACAGGAGGAAAGGAGAGAAGTTCCTTAAAATCAATCGTATATGCCTCTGCTTGCCCATTGTATGAAAAGGTTGTCTGTTTACTGTCAATTGCTGGATCTGGACGGTGCAAGACCAATATGGCAATGTTACTTCTACACTTGTAAGGATTCTTGAGGGTGATATGGCGATGCAAGTGGTCTTGTTTTCTTGGGTTATGATTTATTTTGGGGTTGGCACGTTATTTTTCATCTGGCAATAATGTTATTGATGTGAAATGATCGTTGGTGTTAATTCATGATTATTGTAATTGATTCAATATCTATTGCTCTGTATCCCTCTTGCTTGCTTGACACCTGCCATTCCCATGTCTAATCTATCCTTCCTCAGCCATGTTGGATAGGTGCAACCTTGTGATGTGGATCACAGTTGTTCCCAACTTTATTTTTCTCTAACTTTGTTTTGATTGTTACGTAGGATTTGGGTACAATAGGATACACCTGTTTCTCTCATTTTCTTTGATCGTATGTTTATGGTACTCCATATTTTGGTGCATCCATTTTTTTGTGCCTCTATATTGATGGATTTTCAGATTTCATTTCCTCCTATGTTGGTGTTTGACCGAATTTATTTGAACTTCCTTGAAACTACTATTAATATGTTAAGGGTGTGTTTTATGGTGGTGGTGATCTTGGAAAGTATGGCTTCTTTGTGGCACAATTCTCCACCCGTTTACTTGTGGGAGAAGAGTGATTCCTTTGGCTAGAACATTGAAAAAGTGTGGCAAGCCTTTGATATTTTGATATTTTAGATTTTTAATTGGTGCAGAGAACACAGGATAGTAGATGCAAGTGTCCTGATCTCAAGGCAGGTAATTCCTAGCAGAAACCCACCATGACAACTAGCTAACAAACAAGCGCCAACACTGCTTAAATCTCCATAACAGGAGGAGGGAAATAAGTTCATACCGTTTCACATACAAACAACAAGAAGGCCTAATAAACAAGGCATGCCCAATGTCATATCAGACACCCAACAAAAATCAACAAAACAGAGGGACGCCAAACACAACCATCACAGCAGAGCTTGCAAAGCAAAAAAAAGCATGGTAGAGAAAGATGCGTAAGATGGACATCGAACGCTGCTTGAGAAAGGCAAGGATGATGAGAGGGTATTGAGCTCCTAACTGACTCTTTGGTGTGCCAATGACAGTGAAGGCAGATGTATACAGCTTCAGCATGACCCTACTCGAAATAATCTAAGGCCAAGGAAATGATAGGTTATCTTGAGGAGTAGAATATTATAATTTGTAAAGAGAAGGGGTGAGAGTTTAGAACTTGTGAGGAAGAATCTACTGAATGGAATTCCAATATGTATGAGCATGGTGATTGAGGAAGATCCGGTAGAAATCTCTGTATTACAAAGCATGAAGCTTCTTGAACAACTCTAAATTGTAATTTGTAGGAAAAAATTACCTTTCAACTATACCATCTTCTGATTCAACTTAGAGATCTTCAACTTTTTCTTCTTTCACCCTATCTTTCTGGATATAATGTCACTATCATGTGAGATGCCACTTTTATTTAATGATTGCATACTTGACTCTTTTAGAACTTTTAATAAATTCAAACTCAATCCAATCTAAAAAATATCCTTTAAGATTGAAACTCCCTTGAATAAAAAGGGAAATCACACCCTAACATACTATGACCCCAATCAATGCCCTAATAAAACTATTTTCTATTTTCAGTTCCTCCTAAAATTGAAGCATCTTCCATGTATGATTCTTGAACTGGTCTCTCATCCTCACTGACATCTTTAGCTATGACCATTCCTAACCTTTATGTAACCTCAAAGGTTTCCAACCTTGGTTGAATAGATCTTAGCATGCCAGCCAATTTATTGTCATATTATTCCCTCTGATCATCATATTGTTTAACCATTTTCTATTATAAATAACCTAAATCTCACACATGCATAGATTTCTACTATGGAGTTATCACAGAGTACTAATGAATAGGTGGTCTAATTATAGACAGTCTATTCATATAACCCAAACATGAATAAACTGTAAGGTAAAGGGCATCCAATGAAGAGTCTCAAATAACTAGGCATTGCAAGGTGCAGATTCATGGCGTACCGTTCCCTACAGCAATTATTTGAGCCTCTTTTAAGGAATTCTCTGGTAAACTATCTTCTGGTTTTTCCTCCCATTTAATAAAACTTTTCCACACGCATAAATTAAATTTAAACGTCATACTTGAAACTTAGTAAGATAAAAGCAAGAGCATAACAACTAGAAAAAGTGTATAGTGAATCCACAAGTGGAGTTCAAGATAAAACCGAAGGCTATGTAATAACAAAGAAAGGTATACAAAATCAATTTGTAATATCAATTAACAATACATATATCACACGATTCCTTGTTTCTCCCACGGTCGGAATGTGTGGAAAGTAAACAATATTTATGAATAATTAATTTTAAAAACGATTTAGCTTAAACAGGCACACAAACAAAAAGCTAGAGAAAGATGCGTAAGACTCACCATACAGTGCAGAAGCTCAATGAATAAATAAGATTCTTGATTGCAGTTATGTGTTTTCGGTGACCTTCGTATACCCTGTTTCAAAGTTACACAATCCTCTATCACTTCATAATCGAACCCCCAAATCTTTAAACAAGAAACCCTCTAAATCAAAGGTAAAATCGTACCTGAATGGCATGGCCCAAGTTTTTTCCATGAAAAAGCAAGAAATGATCACTCTTCAGAAAGACAATGTAGAATCTGGCCAAATGAAAAACTAAAAGCAAGATATGTGCACTCAAAACAACCGTTAAGTTGGATTTGTATGACTTTTATTTAAAAATCAGTTACAGTTTTGTCCGTTTATGGTTTTGAAGGAAGCGAGATTCTTGCCTTAATTCGCTTGGTATGCATTTATAATTTGATATAATGTTTTCATTTGGAGGTGAGCATAGAATGAATTTAATTATGTTTGCGAGTGATTTTTTTTGCTTTTTAATATTTTTATAAATCTAAATTTAATATGGGTTTAGATTTATAATTGTTGATTTATTTGAATGTGTTTATGGATTAAATAAGTGCATCAATGTTTATGTCATTCAATCTTTATATTAAAAAATGATCATCTTTTTACATGATTTTGATTTGTAAGCATTTTTAGAAAGGGTCAACTTTTAAGTCAATTCAATATAATATCTTGATTCTTTTTTATAGTTTTAAGTGCATATGTGAAAATTGTAGAGTTCAAATTGTTAGCACAAAATTCCTTCAAAAAGGGATCTTCAAGCAAAGATACTTCTCACCCTTCTAAATATCAATAGTTATTTTCTAAGCATAACAATGTGACAGAAAAGTGTTCATCAAGTTGCTAACACTTCATATTCCTTCATTTAAGCTAGTTTTGCTTTTATAGAGTTTGCTCAATTTCAAGATCTATTGACAATTTGCTTCAAACTTTGAGTGTCAATTTACTTACACTCCCTTAAGTTTATCCAATTAGTCCAAACAAATCACTTCCTAAAGAATATAATGATCAAATATTTTGCAACTATCATCACATTAAAGATCACTATATTCAAATTTTTTATAGGTCTTAAACATAAGGTACAAGACCTCATTGAAAAAAATGTAATCAAACTTGGAGGAGTTAATGATAATGAAAACCCATCAAGCAGACCCTTAAATAGCTATTTAAAAATTCACACAAGTCCATTTCCACATGACCTAAACAATGTAGAGCCACGTGACAATAACAATGAACTTGATGATGTACAACATGGTCATACTTATGTGGGAAACATTGAATCTAATGATACATCTTCTTCCTTTCTCCCCCTAACCCACCTATTGTATTTTACAAGGAGGAAGCCCTACAAGAAAATATTATGAACCATTGTACATTTCAACATCCATGATCCATAATCTATGAACCACACAAATTATGAAAATCACAAAATAAGTATTACATATTGTATTAATTAATCACAAATTAAATGGAAGTTAATAATAGAGGAAGAGGAGAATTGAACACCATATTTATCATGCAAATCCTCTAAAGAGAGAAAAACCAAACTATTCAATAGTGGGAAATACGTACTATCATTATTATGTAATAAATGACATATAAAATAAATATAAACTGAAATGTTTATTATCTACCCCTTGTTGCATTCATACAAGACCTTAGTTATAGATACAATCTACCTCTTGCTCCACTAGTTGCATATTTTCCTCATTTTCTTTATGCTTTTATAACATTTCTTTCCTTTTACATCTCATGTTAAAAATACAACACATAATTGTTCCAACATTATGAAATAAGAATATGCAATACATGATTTATAACCTCTCAATTTGGGTAGGTACAACATACAATTGTTCTCTCAGTGCCCCCTTAAACTACCGATATAGTCACACATTTATAAAATTACTATGCACAATAGGATTCTCTCAAGCCAAGAGGAATACCAACCATTATAAGAAGCTAAAATGATTCTTATTAAATTTAGATTTTGAGTTTGAATGTTTGTACAACTAGGGACACTATAATAACAAACCCAACAAGATCCAAATTTTTTGCATATTTTTTTTATATCAATACAAGCACAATAACAAGGGATTAGCTAACAACTAAACGAAAAGAAAGTGATTTCATGCATTACAATATTTAACCATCATGGCTACTACAAGACCTTCACAATATTACAAATGTACTATAACATAAAGACCAATGAAGGATCAACTACTAATATTTCTTGAAACATACATTATGTTCTATAAGGTCATGATGACTCCTTGTATATAACATATCATGTTTCACCATATGGGTGCAATATGATCCCAACCAAAATAGATATAATCCCTATTAACCCCTCCAAGTAGATTTTATGGCATGTGGTGAGAGAGTAGACATTCATACCCACTTGCATTGTATAAGTTAACTTCCTAATGACCAATTCCTAAGGTGTTACTACCATGAGTAACTTAAGATACAATCCATTAAACAGTTAAGGAACCAAGGATGTCCATCATTGGCATAGTATGCTCCTGGACTACTATCAATCTCGAGCATTATAGTATTGCTCCTTGACTATTGTCAATCTTGAGCATTGTAGTATTTCTCCTTGATTATAGTCAATCTCAAGAATCATATTATTTTTCCTTGACTCATGCTTAGTACTATAATTTGAAGATATGTCCTAGCTCAAAATAAGTAGGTTTGGAGCCCAACCACTTCTAGTTTTCAACTACCCATTCTAGTTTTGTATGATATTAGAGGTTCAAATTCCATATATTCCCTAGTTTCTCATGGTAATTGTTCAACCAAAATAAGGTAATCATTTAATTCTAACAAAATCCAATAAGATAGTCAACTCACTATACTCCCAATGACAGGTTGCTACTACTATTCCTCAGCTTACAAGACATTGCAATTTTTTCAAGCATACTTATAGGCATGAATGGCTCTAAAATGTATTTGAAGAGAGACCATTACATGCTCAAAGACTCTTTTGAATTTAAGGTAGGGATAACTAATCATCCCTTTGTTAATTTATAGAGGATTCCCACTCATATTCAACCTATCATAGCATATTTTCAAGGTATGGATTGGTAGGTGACTATCTTCTCATATATGTAACAAAATTAGACATTTGGACTATTAATGATTGTCCTATTAGTCAGCATTACATAATAGTCACATGTGGATTTAGCTAACTTAAATAAGTGCATGGGTGAAAGTGATACCAAGAATCCGTAGGAAATTAAGTTTTGAAACTCAAATTTCCTAATATACAACATAACAACATAACCGGCTCAAGTATTTCCATTCATTTAGTTGGTTGTTGAAATTACCCAATTAGGGATTCATATATAAACATCATGATTTTCTCATCCTCCCACCTTCTTAGGTGGAAAAATACAATGAAAAGGACAGAGTATATGTGGAAATAATTTGTGTAACTCATAGCTATTGTGATTAATTGAGCAACACATTTATCAATGATTTCACATCCTAGGTTGAGGCTCCATTACTTTCATCATTATATATATTTGTATGCATAATCCTTCCTTCCAATATGAGTATATATACTAGGTAGCAACCAATGACTACCTTTCTATGACTTATCTGGTTTCTATCATACTAGTTTTTATGGGTTGATTAATTAAAGAAACAAATATGTTTACAAAGTCTTCATCAATTTCCAATTTAGGATCTGATTGAGGGAAGGTTTCTAGCATAGACACCAAATAAACTGTTATTATAGAGCCACCCACTTCGCCCATCCTCAAACTCATTCAAGCATAGGACCCATGTTTATAAATCATAAGAATTAAGGCTTAAGAACCTAATATGGTGGCATAATCACTATGGAGTGCATTCAATTATAACCTATGTTTACAAAGCTTGAAATTTGGGGTTTATAGCTCACCCACATAGTTCTGAAGTGGTAAAGTTGTAGTATGAATATAATGGAATACATTTCAAGGTGACTCTTTAGAATTGGATTTCAGGATCTTTCCTCCAACACTCAATTAAATATTATAGGCTTTTGATAAGCTCACTTTGAACTTTATCAATGAACAAAAGATAGGATGAGTATGACCTAGAGCCTAAGGCCAATCTAATGCTAGGTTGCAAGACCAATTCCAAGAAAGCTATACCAATAATACTCTATTTATAAAGTGATATTATTACTTGATAAAAATAATTTATATAAATAAAATAAAGAAAAAATGAATTATATTCATTTACCTTAGCAACATAGTCTATTTCAATGATTTTGAAAGTGATTCCAAGACAACAAAAGACAATATCTACCATGGAGAAAAAATTATAAACCAAAAACTCGACTAGAAAGGGACTTAAAAACTTAGACTAGAGGCATCCAATCAAGGATAACTTTAAGAAACCCCCCTAGGAAAAGATGTAAAAACTCGACGAATCTTGTATAATTCTCATAAAATATATTAAAATTTTATTGGTGATTTTTTTAATTTTTTAGGAAAAATTATAAATTCAATTGGTGAATCTTTTGTAGTCACTAGAATATTGTATAAAAAAATGGAGAATTATACTTTTATTGAAACCAATAAAATATTTTCATTGGTGAATTAAACCTTTTTTTAAACCAATAAAATATTTTCATTAGTGAATTAAACCTATTTTTAAACCAATAAAATATTTTTATTGGTGAATTAAACCTATTTTCAAACAAGAGAAATATTTTTGTTGGAAAATTAAACCTATATAAAAAGTAGTGGAATATTTTCGTTGATGAATTAAATTTTTATTCAAACTAATAAAAAGAAAATGTTGGTGAACTAAACTTGTATTTAAACCAATGAACAATTTTCAAAGCTGAATTAAACTTGTATTCAAAGTAATGAAATATTTTTATGGTGAATTAAACTAGTATGCAAATAAAAATCATAGCATGGGTGGCAAAAATATCAAATGTTTTTTTTAGACAAATCACTACCAAAGAGGGCAACACTCTTTCCATTGATTCATAGACCAAATGCATCACAACGCAATATCTCTCCATGGGTTTTCGAAAGAATGGTTATGAGAGTTGTCCCCAAATTAGTCATCTAACTGATATGAGCATATGACAAAACGTTTTTGTTTACAATTACATGATCTAGGAAGCCCCCAAAATTTCCTCTCTAAATTTTTCCACTATCACTCCAACCTTCATATTGCTTCTTGTTCTAGACACATCCAACATCCCACAAACCATCCCCTCCATTGGCCATTTGACACAAGATGCTAACACCTTTGAGATGGCTTCCACAAGATTTTCTGCCAAAAGCTTCATGCGTTTCTGAATCATTTCCTTCCTCCTTGTCGAATGCAACACATTCATGAAGAAGAGGCTTAGCATCATATCATCATGGTGACGATCACCCTAGATCCAGTGTTCTTTGATGACCCTTCTAATCACCACTAACAAATCTCCTGAAGTTCTTTTGAAAATGTAGGATAGCTAGGCTTCATGTCTCTAACACATCCTTAAAAAAATCACCTCTTCTTGTCAAAATTTTGTAGCACTGGCACCTCCATGCCACTCTACCTCTCGACTACAAAAGCTTTGTAACACCCCTTCTTTGAAGAAAAACCAACTATCATGGAGTCCAGTTAAAAGGGATTTCCCTCAGGATTTTCACGTTGTGACCCCTGGATTAAGGAACTACCCAAAAGAAGGTAATTATGGTCCTTTTCTTGGATTAAACGTAGAGCAGATGCAGTGCCTTTTTCAGCACTGTCGAAACCTTAAGGGCCAAAAGATTTCAAATCAATTCACCACCCAACTTGCTATAAAGGATGATTCTTTGTCCTACAAAATCCATCCTTGTGTGTGATTGTAGATCCAACCTACTTGTCGGCATTACCAGGGCCTTGCATTCACGTAGGCTACTTACTTAGGACGACTCATGATTATACGAACCCTAGCATGTTTTATATTTCCCCATCCACAAGTAACTGACCAACCTTTGCCCATGTCCATGGGTTAACCGATTCCTTTGCTCTTACATCTTGATCTATCTCTTCATTTTCCAACACATCCACCAACTTGTTGGATTTTCTAAAGATATGGCAAAATGTGTAATCACCTAGGCACTCTAGTAATAGTGAGAACCTCATCAACTTCCAGGTTGGTTCTTGCTACAAACTTGTTTCCCTTACAATAATCTCTTAGTGGACTCTTCTATATCAATTTCCTTTAAATTGTTATCCACATAGTACTTTAACCCTTCAAAAAGTGTAGAGGCCTTCACATCATTGTTAGTACCCTCCTAGAGTTTAATAAAGGTTTCCCAAAAAACACTGCCCATACGATCTCTTACCACAAAACCTGCTCCTGAGGGCCTTGGCTTACCCTTTGAGGCCTCATCAAAATTAAGCTTTAACCTTCCTTTGGGAGGAAGTGTCCACTTCAACTTCTTGCTACAATACTTCCCCTTCATCAACTTACTTTTTGGCATTTTTATCTTAGGCCAATATTTTTCCATTTGGCGATCCCAATCTTAAAGAAATCTATATTAGTTGCTTTTAGAAACCACACAAAAATGTTCACTCACCTCATTCTCAATTTTTTAGATGACTTCATTTAATTGTGATGCCTTTTCATTCACGCTATAGCTCCCACACCACCATAGTTGAAACCTCCAACCAAAGTCCTATCTTAGCTGAACCCTTACCAATTTGGGGTCATGCCTCGAAAACACCTTTAACATTATTATGCAAAGGCCCCTTCCACTCTAGTTTACCACAAAAGGTTTCCCAACACCTTTGAGTGAATTTGCACTCGAAAAACAAATGATTTGTAGTTTCTTCATTAATTTTGTATAGCAGGAATCTGAACAAGCTAGACATCCCAATTCTTTTCAACCTTTCACCCATAAATATTCTTCCATGCATACCACTCCAAGCAAATGCACTAGCTTTAGGCAATAAAAATTTAACCCACAAAAGATCCTTTGGCCACACCTCTTCTACTTGTATCTTATTTAAAACTCTATAACCAAGATTTACTGAAGACTCTCCATTTTTTTCCACACACCAACTTATTGAGTCACTTTCACCCGTAAAGGCTACATATCTTTTTTTCAATTCCTCAAGAATCAGCTCTCTTAGTCCACTTGCTAACATTTCAAAATTCATCCAACTGTACTCCCATCTTCCCCTCTCTCTTCTCAGAACAACAAAAGAAGCCACTCTCTCTCTGTAAACCACACTTGTTAGAGGGATTTCCTCCTCAACTCCTAGTAAAGTATCCATGGGTTTATATGGGAATTCCATGAATCATGCCAAAATGAGGCTTTAGATCCATCTTTTATGATCCATGTCAAATGATTTGCCGGTACTGACCTACATCTTAGGAAAAAATTCCATATCGCAGATCCTTTCTGTGGATTCATGATTGTTAGAATCCAATCTACCTCCATTATATCCAAGTATATTGCACGTAGTAACTTACTCCATTGAGCCTCTGGCTCTTTGAACATACACCATGCTATTTTTACCCCAAGGGCCACATTTTGTGTCTTCACTTCCTTTAGACCCACCCCCTACCTCCTTCAATTTTAGAAGAGTCCCTCATCCAATCAGTGGGATGTGCTCTCTCTTGTGAGCTCCATCCCAAAAAAAAATTCTTTGAAAAGTTGTTATTCATTTAGCCAAAATTTTAGGGATCTCCAAACAAGCCAACATGTAGATTGGTATAGCTTCCAAAATAGCTTTACCAATTGTGATTCACCCAACTAAGGTTAACCAACATCCCTTCCATGAATTAACTTTTTCCTTACATTTCTTTTCCATCTCTTCCCACAAGCCCGATTTCATTTGTCCTTCAAACAATGGGATGCCCAAAAATACTTTTTGGGAGGCTCCCTCTGGTGAACCCAAGGATGTTTAGGATTCATTGTTGGAGCCTTTTGAACTCATGTTAAATAAAAATACATTTGAATTTTTTGTATTCACCAATTAGCCCATTTTCGATCCTAACAAATCAATCACCATCTTTATTTCTACCACTTCTTCCATTGATTCCTTTCCATAAAGGATTGTGTCATCTACAAATAGTTGGTGAGAGGCGGCTGGGATTTTAGGTGCCACTTCGATGCCACACCAACACCCACTCCTACATTTGTTGGATATGTATCTACTGAAAGGCTCCATCATAATCACAAATAGAAAGGGCGAGATTGGGTCACCCTGCCTCGGACCCCTTGCCCCACTAAAGAATCCACAAGGTGAGCCATTTATTAATACCAAGTACTTGGGGGAGGAGATGCAACAAAAACCCATTTCAACCATTTCTCTTCAAACCCCATTTTTTACATTGTCTTTATCAAAAAAATCCACTGGTCCCTATCATAAGCCTTAGTCAAGTCCAATTTTACCAGCATTCCACTCCTATTAGACTTTTTCAATGTGTGCACAATTTTGTGTGTGACAATTATTCCATCTCTTGTGTACCTTCCTGGTACAAAGCCACTTTGTACAGGGGATATAATTTGCAGCAAAATTATTTTTAACTTATTCGCCATTACCTTTGTAATGATCTTATATATCGTATTACAAAGGGAGATAGGCCAGAAATCTACAAAAAAATCACATTTTTCTTTCTTTGGTATAAGAGCGATATTTGTATTATTAAGATCCTTCAGCATTGTTGATTTCCTTCAAGATTCCTCCACCACTTCTATAATTTCTTTCCCCAAAAATCCCAATAGATCTTGTAAAAAAAGTGCGTTGAAGCCATCGAGGCTCAATGATTTCTTAAGTTGCAACTCGAAGACACCCTTTTTAACTTCTTCCACCATGACCGAGCCAGGAAACAGTTTGTTATCTTCCTGAGTTACTAATCTTTGAACCCCATCGAGGATGTTGTATTTTAATCCTTTAGTCATACCTTTCTCACACAACAAGTTTTCAAAAAATTCAACGCTGGTTCTTTGAATGTCATCCCCCTCTTGGAAGTTGTTCCCACTGCCATCCTTTATCTCATTGATCTTGTTCCAACTCCTCTTGACTTTTGTAGTTAAATGGAAAAAAATTTATATTAAGATCTCCCTCCTTTAGCCAGGTTTCACATGACTTTTCTCTCCAGAAACATTCTTCCCTCACCAATATTTCATTGTAGTCAACGAGCAGTTTTCTTTCCTCCTCAAATTTCATGACTAACATACCATCCCTTATTATTTTCTTTCATCCTCCAATCTTGTTTTTTCTTCAAAAATATTTTTAAATACATTCATATTCCATTCCATTAGCTTTTCCTTCATTCTACTTAGTTTCTTCTGGAAAACAAACATCTTTGAACCTTTCCAATGTGTCAGTTCTAACCACCATGTCTTCAACATTTCCACCAAGCCTTCATGCCTAAGCCACATCTTTTGAAATTTGAATTGTCCTTTTGCTTGCTTTTTTTATGTGTCTATGTGAAGTTCCACTAGGAAGTGATCCAAAAGAAAGATAGGTCTTATTGTTGCCCTTAGAGGTACTATATCCTACAGCCAATCTTCTAATACTATATTTTTATCCAGCCACTCTGCAATGTTAGTGAAACCCATTCTCCTATTGTTCCAAGTAAAAAATACATTTGAAGTTTTGATATCCATCAAATTACTTGATTCAACAAACCTAGCAAAGTCCTTCTGGGATTGGGCCACTTTCCTAATCCCATCTTTTTTCACTCAAA
>VDFB02058242.1:737499256-737538436 GCA_007258455.2 Sequoia sempervirens | reverse complement strand
AATTCTAACCCTAATCCTAATCTTAGCCCTAACCCTAAATCTAACCCTAATCCTAACCCTAACCCTAATCCTAACCCTAACCATAATCATAATCTTAATCGCAATCCTAACCTAATTAAACCCTAACCCTAATCCTAATCCTAACCCTAACCCTAACCATAATCTTAATTGCAATCCTAACCTAATTAAACCCTAACCCTAATCCTAATCCTAACCCTAACCCTAAACCCTAACCCTAACCCTAATCCTAACCCTAACCCTGACCCTGACCCTAACCCTAATCATATCCCTAACCCTAATACTAGTGCTAACCCTAAACCTAATCCTAACCCTAATCATATTAACTATCATATTATAATATATTAATTATTATAATAATTTTATAATAAAATAATACTATAATAAAATATATAATAAAAAAAATAAAATTATTTAAGATATTAGATGTTGCGCGGCGACTACTACTAGCATATATATATTATTTTAATAATATTTATAAAATACGCCGAGAGATATCCTTCTCGAGGCGCCTAATTTTTAATCAAATTTTTATTATAAAAATTGAATAGGCACCTTGAGAAGGATATCTCTCGGCGTATTTTATATATATTATTAAAATAATATATATATGCTAGTATATATTTAATAATATATATAAAATACGCTGAGAGATATCCTTCTCTAAGGTGCCTATTGCACTTTTATGTGAGAAATTGATTTAAAAAATAGGTGCCTCGAGAAGGATATCTATAAAGCCCGCCACACAACCCTAGGGAAAGTTGCAATTTACTAACCAAAAGAACTATTTTTTTTTTAAATAAGAACACTTAACATACAAGTTCACTTAACCATTTCCAACCATTTCCCTAAGGCTACGAGACTGTGTTACTTAAACCAAATGCAAAACATGAGTTAAAAACATATCATATAATTACTTAACAATTAAAGTTCTCATACATTCCATTCATAATAAATTTACATCCAAGAATATGAAGTGCCACATGATTCCAAACAATATAGCTTACAACATGTTTACAACAAGATTACAATACTCATTTCCCGAATGAGGTAAATCCAACAAATATGATAACATATTACAAATTCCGCCTCGATAACAAATGAGGGGTAATACAATACAATAAGTACTGAGAGAAGAAGGCATGAGAAGAAACTAATTCCTGTGAGCTCACCATCTGGAAATCTCGACCACATGAACAAGAAGAAGAACCAACGGATTAAGATGCACGCCACCCAACCATGTGGAATCCAAAAGGTCCCACTCCCTCCGTGCTAGGAGATAGTAACAAGGAATTCCTACGCAAGACCATCTACCACTAGACACAGGCTAAAACATAATTGAACAGAAACAGCTACAATCACAAGGTCACTTAACATCCACAATCACAGTGACACTTAACCACTACAGACACAATATCACTTAACCACTACAGACACAAAATCACTTAACACGAGGTTACAATGCTTCCAGAGAACAATGATCATGTACATCGCACAATAACTGACTGACTGTTGACATAGGAAGAGTGTCATGCATAAATTTCCATGAGTTACCCTGGCTCAACCTTCCTAGGCTACCGGACCCCCATCCTGGGTTACACTGGCTTGCCTCTACCGGCCGCCGGACCCTCACGCAAAACTATGCATCCCATCTCATCTCGAGCCTTATCATTCACTTACTTCACAAGAGAGACATTCTTTATCTTTATTAGTGTGAAAGATCCCCATTAATTCTTTTAGATTATCACTTAGTTAAACTCTAGGTGAGTTACCCTGGTGCCCCTTTGTGTGTCGGACCCCCACAAAGAGCCACTCTCCTATCGACAACACACAAGGAACAATACCACAATAGGTAACTAGACAACATAACCTCTCCAATCCAAGGAGGAAACAAAACAAGGAAACTCTCTCTGAACACTGGAGGAAACCAAATACAAAAACACACACCTTCCAAAGTAGGTACAAATCTCATTACCCTCTCCTATTTCCTAGGAGGCACAAATCCCCGTTCGTGGAAACCTGGTACAACATCATAGTGCAACTCTACACCATTCCCAAGGCGATTCACAAATTGAACCTCTACACAAAACATCTCACTCTAGAGAACTTCTCTGGAAGACTTACATAGACCCTTAACCCCATTTGCCCGACATGGAGAATGAAAGAAACATGATAGAAAAGCATTCCAGGCAACTCAATATCTAATGTTAGGGTTTCCTAAACCCAGTCAAACAATTATGTCACACAAGAAATTAAGTAAATAATTAACATTAATTGCACAACTCAATAGTAAATCAAGGCACGTTGACAACTTTAAGGAGTTTAAACCAATAATATATTTAATTTTTCCAATTAAATATATTAATAAAAATCAACCTTAGAAAATGAAAACACTTGATCATTTAAAATCTACCATTTTAAAATAAATCATTTGAACTATTGATATTCAACGTTCTAAATAAATCCTAGGAACATAAAATCCACTTTTGTAACAAAATCATCTTAAGATAGTCTATATTAAATATAATTATTCTTTAGATATTTTAATTTAAAAACTTCCAATCAAAAATTCCATTTTACTACTTAATGGGAATAAAAGAATACATTAAATATATATATATAATACAAATACATTGAATATGAATATATCTATATCTTCTATAAATAATTTAAAATTAATATATACATAATACATATATATATTATAATAAATATATATTACATATATTATTTAAAATCAATATATATAATATATAAAAATTATAATAAATATATATATTATAATATAAAAAATTAAACTAAAAGTAAATTTTTTAATAAACAAATTTATATTAAAATTTTAAAAGGCGAAAGCCTTTTTCCTTTTTGCTACAACGCAGCAACCAACAGGGGTGCGCAACCCTATGGTGGCTGCTACGCAGCCCCTCACAGGGGTGCATAGCCCTGTGGTGGCTACTTGCAGCCCCTCCCCAACCATGGTGAGCGCTGCACAGCCAGTGCCCCCATGGATGGGGGGTGGCTGTAGCCCCCCACACTTAATAAAAATAAATTTTATTTTAATTTTTTTTTATATAATTTTACAATTTCATTCAAAACAAAAAAAAATGAAAATCAAACCCTCACAAATAATTTCTCACAACAAGTTCTTTTGAAAGGAAAAATTTCTAGTGGTATATATTTTATATGCAAAACATATATATCATTACACAGCCCAAATTGGGCAAATTTTTCTTGAGGAAAAGATTTGAAAGAAAGATTTAAAGCACAATAATCTGGTAAATTTTCTGGGTTTTCCCCAAATTGACCAAGAATTTAAAACTATAACTTTTATCATATCCTCTGGTACGAAATACGAAATGGATTCGTACGAAACGGAATTAAAATTTCAAACAAAATTAACGCGTAGGTTATATTTAAATTATATTTTATTAATTCCCAAATCATACAAAATCACAAACTATTAAAATAACATTCAATTTAAATATATTTTATTCAACCCTCACAATCACGGAATCAGCAATATGGAAGTAAATATATAATTTATTTTTATTTTATTTATTTATTTATTTATTTATTTATTTTAAAATGAACAGAGTATATATATATATTCATGAGAAGATTCAGAAAACAAATTAGATAAATAAATTGTTTTCTTCCATAATAGATTTGGAAATACAAATTTAACTAATAGATTTTCTCTTTCAAAATAATTATTTTCACCACTACGTTTTATGAAGATTTTTAAAGGATTTTTCAATAATCTCAAAATAGACCTGACAAGTAAATTCGACCTTCAATCAAGGATGATTTATTTATTTATTTATTTTTATTTTTTTTTAAACAATAATTTTCACTACTAACCATTTTGAAGAATTTTAAAAAAATATTTACTAAAGTTTTCAACAACCAGGTTCAAGGGTTTCAAACAAACAAATTTCAAATCACAGAACTTCATTCAGACAATTTTTCGAAAACCTAGCAACTAGATTCATTTACAGAACAATAAAAATATTAATAACTTAAAAGGAGAAAACCTGGAGACCTTTGTCTGAAGAAGAATCCCTTCTGTAGCCTCCTTTCGAATTCCTCCTACAATTTTCCTTTCGAATCTGGAGTCCTTCATTTGGTGAAAAATATTTTATGAAGCCTCCTCTCAATTTCCTTCTGCAGCTCCCTTTTCGAATCTATCTTTTCTTCAAACAATTATTCTACCTCCAAGCACAACCAAAGCTATTTTCTTTTCTTTGTATTTCCAGATCCCCAAAAACAAAACAACAGAGAAATTCTTTTGTCTGTGCCCAAAAACTAATTTCCTCTTAATAATAATAAACAATAATTAAAATCAATAAAGCTTTTTCCGCTTTCTTTTCTCAAAAATCCTCCTTCCTTATTGGTCCTTTTTCCAGCTTTTAAAAGCACAACTTATCTACAATTTTAATTAAAATAATTTATTTAATCAAGATATTATCCACACATGATTTTCTAATTTAATATTAATAAAAGATAATATTAATTATCCTCATCAATATTAATTTTAATTTAATTTCTTAAATTTTAATTAATTAAATACTTTTTAATTTACAATATATTTAAATTTGCCTTTTAACTAACTCACAATTAAATCAAGTAACAATGCAATATTAATTAATTATTTTATAAAATAAGATTAATTAATTAAGCACTAACCATAAATTAAATAAATACATAACAATCAAACTACATAATGACAAGGACAACACTTCAGTCATGACACCACAACTTACAACAGGACGACGGACTTGGGACGGAAAACCTAGCTACTATCTCCCAATCGATTACCGTTGGTAAATGGACACGATCAGACCTGTGAAGCCAGGTGGAGTCGATGTCATGTACCTATCAACCTGCAACAAAGAGCATGTCGAACGTGCAATATATATATATATATATATATATATATATATATATATATATATATATATATATATATATAATATGATCAAACACACTGTGAAGAGGAAATCTCAAAATTGTAGGGCGCTCGCAAGCGAGTGATACAATCCCGTCCCCTTCACCAATACAGTATCACTAACTGACACATCTAACATCAATGATATGATCAATAGCATAAACATTATCAAATCAAATATCTTCTACGTTAATCCAAAAATGCCATAAAGATAACATCAGAATAAAATAACATTACATCAAAATATAACTTTCACATCATTTAACAATTGCAATCAAAAGCAACCAAGTTCTAAAGTCAAAGCATATTCAGACACCATCATCAAATTATAATATAACATATGCATCACTAATCAGTTCACGATCAATTGATCACCAAGTTCCACAGTCACATCATAAGCATAACAAAGCATTACCAAGAAAACACTGTCAATCCAAATATCCAAAACGGAGGGGTGTTACAATATCTCTCGACATATTTTATATATATTATTAAATATATATATGCTAGTAGCAATTGCAACACAACATGTAATATCTTTAATAAATTATTTTTATATTTATATATTTTATATTAAATAATTATAATAATTAATATATTATAATATGATAGTATAATATTTGTAATATTATTTAAAAAAATAATATATATAACTTAATATTTAAATGTTAAGTTAAAATATATTAATATATTTTAAGTATATTTATAATATTATAATAAAAATATTATATCAACAATATTTAGTTAGGATTAGGGTTAGGGTTAAGGTTAAGAGATATAGTTAAGGTTAAGGATTAGGTCTGGAGATATAGTTAGGGTTAGGGTTAGAGTTAATATATAGTTAGGGTTACGATTAGAGTTAATATTACCATGAGAGACAAGGTTTGCATTAAAATTAGGGTTAGGGTTATATACATGTAATATCTTAAATAAATTATTTTTATATTTATATATTTTATATTAAATTATTATAATAATTAATATATTATAATATGATAGTATAATATTTGTAATTCAATTTTAGAAAATAATATATATAATTTAATATTTAAATGTTAAGTTAAAATATATAAATATATTTTTAGTATATTTATAATATTATAATAAAAAAATATTATATCATCAATATTTAGTTAGGATTATGGTTAGGGTTAAGGTTAAGAGATATAGTTAAGGTTAGGGTTAGGTCTAGAGATATAGTTAGGGTTAGGGTTAGAGTTAATATATAGTTAGGATTGGGGTTAGGGTTAATATTAGGATGACAGACATGGTTTGCATCAAAATTAGGGTTAGGGTTATCATCAAGATAAGCTTAGGATTAAGGTTTGGGTTAGCATGAGGATTAGGGTTACAATAAGGTTTAGGGCCAAGTTTAGGGTTAATATATATAGTTAGGGTTGGGGTAATAATTGGGGTTAAGGTTATCAAGATTAGGGTTATAGTTATGTTTTGGATCAAGTTTAGGGTTAGGATTATGGTTAGGTTGGGGTTAAGAGATATAGTTAGGCTTAGGGTTTAGGTTAGGATTAGGGCTACAGATATAGTTAGGGTTAGAAATATGGTTAACATTATGATGAGGGTCAGGGTTCGCATCAAAATTAGGGTTAGGGTTAGCATTAAGATTAAGGTTACATTTAGGTTTGTTGTCAAGTTTAGGGTTAATAGTTATAGTTAGGTTTGGGGTAATAATTGGGGTTAAGGTTATCAGGATTAGCGTTATAGTTATGTTCTCGATCAAGTTTAGGGTTAGGATTATGGTTAGGTTGGGGTTAAGAGATATAGTTAGGTTTAGGGTTTAGGTTAGGATTAGGGTTAGAGATATAGTTAAGCTTATGGTTATGGTTAAGAGATATAGTTAGGGTTATAAATATGGTTAACATTAAGATGAGGGTTAGGGTTTGCATCAAAAATAGGGTTAGGGTTAGCATGAAGAATAGTTTAATAGGATTAGGTTTAGGATTAGCATTAGGATTAAGGTTACATTTAGGGCCTAACACTAATGCTAGCCCTAACCTTAACCATAAGCCTATTTCTAACACCAATTCTTTCACTAACCCTAACCTTCAACCCTAACCCTAAATATAGCTTATCCCTATCTTTAACCCTAATTATACCCTAACTCTAACCCTAACCCTCCCTAAGTGAACCTTAACCATAATCCTAATGCTAAACCTAATTCTAATCTAATGCTAATTTAACCCTAATTAAACCCAAACTCTAATCATAATTACACTCTAACCCTAACCCTTATCCTAGTTGAACCCTTAACCCTAATTGAACCCAAACCCTAATCCTAATTACACTCTAACCCTGATTTATCCCAAACCATAACCTTAACCCTAACCCTAATTGAACCCTAACCCTAATTAAACTCTAGCCCTGATTGAAATCTAACCCTAATTAAACTCTAGCCATAATTGAACCCCAACCCTAACCCTATTTGTTCCTAACCCTAGTATCTCACAAATACAGGATCAAGACCTTGCCAACTCTGGTAAACCTTATTGGATAGTGATAAAGCTACCTTATCTTTCATTAAGGTAGAATTTTTTTGTTATACAACATGCCCCTTGAAAATTGGAGATAGGCACTGCAAAAAGAAGGTAAACACTAATGAAAATGGTCAGTGGTATTGTGGAAGATGTGATAAAACTTTCCCTAAATGTGATTATAACTATATACTTCAATGCAAAGTGGAAGACCATACTTCATTCACTTGGATTACAACTTTTGAAGAAGTGGTAGAAGAAATTATGGGTGTAACAACAAAAGAATTGAACATTTTGAAGCATGAAAAACAAGATGATGTTAAATTTTCACATGTTATATAAAAGGTCTTTTTCAATAGATATATCTAAGTTAGTTAATGCCATTTCGTCATGATATACTTCTTTGATGCTGTAAATACTAAATCTAATGATTGATGAATATTTCTGCTTTTAAATTTATTGTTCTTGGTTGATTGTTGTTATAGACAAGTTGGTATGATTTCAAATTTCAATGTGTATCCTTATATGTGGGAATTGAGATAAACAATGACACAAACAATAATGAAATCAAATTGATTGTTTCCAAATTCATATTCATGAAAATAAGCATTTTTCAAGTCAATAGGCATCTTGATAAAGATAACTCTCGCATGTTTCTATATATTATTAATTAATATAGGTATGCTAGTTAATTATATTATTAACTATATTTTATTTGTATTATATATTGAATTGTTAAAGGATGTAAATATCTTAATACTAAATATATAGGAAAATGGTTTAAAAATTACATATTTTCAAAAAATAAAATATTAATATCTTTCTCTACTTATCTCTCTCTCTCTCTCTCTCTCCCCTCTCTCTATATCTCCTTATATAGACTATCTTTCCATATATATATCTCTCTCTATATATATATATATATCCCCCCATTCCCTATCTCTATATATTTATTTCTCCCTCTATCTCTCTCTATATCTCTATTTATTTTTATCCCTTTGCCTCTCTCATTCTATATTCATCTCTACCTCTATCTATAGGGAGAGATACAAGGTGAAGCATTGGACCTTCCCAAAGATCCACCAATCTCAACACTACTCCCAACTATTTTGAGCATTTAAGTACATATTGTATGCTAGATTAGGAGGCATGTGTCAAAGCTCATATTTATTGATTCAAAATAGGTCCAAAGTCACAAATATGAGGTAGAGTTAGTTATAGTTTTGTAGAAAATTTCAAGTGCCACATAGACCAAAGATATTCCAGTTTTTTAGGAAGATCATGTCATCAAATTTGGCACTTCATCAACATTTGTATCTTCATCAACATTAAAAAAAGCAAAGGTATGTATTTGAATCCCTTTCATTTAAATTTTTCTACATATATAAATATTTTAATATTTTCCCTCAAATTCATACATGGTATTTATTTATTGCAATTAACCTAACACATTAAGAATTCTAAGGATTTGTGCTTGGAAAAATGCATAACAAATTTATTTGTTGGATGTCATGTTGTATAGTTTAGAAAGCTCAAAATATGAATAGGATTTTAAGTCCATATATTATGGTAGCTTACAATGCAAAAGAAGGAAGGAAATCTATTATCAATTTTAATCTACAATTTAATACCATATGAAAAATCACATGTAGTATTATCTACAACTAATTCATGACATTAATTTTATAAAATACACATGTACCATACAATAAACTTCTCCCAAGAAAGAAACCCTATGAACATTAATTGAACCCCTAATTGTAGATTCATAACTCTAATCATAACCTAATCAACCTGGCACTGTAGATATAACTCTAATATAACCCTAAGTGAACACTTATTAATAATCCTATTTGCTACCATAACCCTAACTTAACCCATTGAACTCTAATCTAACCCTAACCCTTATCCTATTTGAACCCTTAACCCCCCAACCCTAATCCCCCATATATTGGATATTTATCCTATATATAAATATCCTTTACAATCTCATCCTTACTCTATATCTCTAGTACCAATCAACCCATGACTCAAATGATCTCGCCACACTATCTTCTCGTTTATAATTATTCTAGATCTTATTGGATAGGTGATAAAAAGCTACCTTATTAAGGACTTTCATTATTAAGGTAGACAAATTTTTGGTTTTATACAACAAATGCCCCTTAATGAAAATATGGAGATAGAATGCACTGATCTCCAAAAAGAAGGAAAAATAATATATATATATATAAATATATATATATGATACACTATTATTATGTTATAAATGGTCTATGGTATTGTAAACATATTATTCTTAGTATATTAAATAATTCTTTCCTATCGTGATATATGTTTTTCATATATAATCAATTTAAAGTGGGAGAATATATACTTATCCTTCAATATTGGATTACAACTAATTTAGTTTAAATTCAATTTAAATCTTGACAGCACCCTCCCACTAATCATTGTGAGCTTACCTAATGCATGTTTATCTTGATTTGCATGTTGTATTTTACTTTTAAAAAATCATTTAAGCATTTAAAATGATCAAAGATTATTAGGAAAATGAGGATTTATCAAAAGAACATTTTCATTGAGAGAAATGTAATAACATTTTCTCATAACATATATCATCATGTCTCTAATCATTATTCCTATTTCATGGAATTGGTTTGGTTAGGGCTCTAACTGAGGAGAATAGAATCCTCACAATTTAGCACATTCCCTAAAAATGTTACTAAACACTTTCTATCTATATTCCCTAAAAATGTTACTAAACACTTTCTATCTATATTGAGGTTCAAATATTAGAAGATCAACACATCTAAATTCTAAACATCAATTATTTGCTAGTTGATTCTTATGGTATAGATTTATATTTGCACACTAGTTCGGTTTCTCAGACATGGATATGAACCAAAGCAATAATTTGAGACATTTATTGACCATCTAGGGATCTAAATGAAGATAACATAAGCCTCACAATTTAGTAGATTTTGTAATACTATGTATATTCACTCTTATTATATTAATATATAAATATATAGGCTTACCACCTTTGCTTTAAAAAAAAATGATGTTTGTAAACATTGTCAATCCATAATAAAGTGTAAATGTTAAAAGATAAAAACCAATTTCAAAAATTAATTTTTTACTAGTTGATTATTGGAATTATAGATTGAAGCTTGTAGACTAGTTTTATTTTGTACACATATTTGAACCAAAGAAAAGAACATCTAATTCGTGATATTTAAAAAGCATTTATAAAATCAAGTCCAAAAACCTCTTTAACACTTCAAATAATCACAACATCTACATCTCAAAAACATCACATTTAATTCATTTTAATTTAAATATCAATCATCTAATATAAAAATAATATTATTTTTAAATAAAACATAATACCATTTTTTCACAAAAACAAATTAAATATAATTAACATTAATAAATATTATAAATAAGATATAATCTTTAAATAAAAATTATTATTAAAGTTATAAGAAAGATAAATCTTTTCTATTTCCTAACAAAGAAAATGAACCGATACTTCGCAATATAAAAGGAACACTCACCACAATTCATGTAATGAAATGAATTGTGGGATTAACACTAAATCCCCCAATCCAATGACCGAGCAAATGTGTAAAGTGCAAACGAAAAACGTGAACAGCTATGGAAGGAGAACGGGAACGGGAATGGCAAGTGTAAACTGCAACGGTGGAGTACTACAGAAACATAGATTTGAAATGGTGCGGTTAAAGAAATGCTACAGAAACGAGAGAGAGGTTGGGTTAAGAGGGCCCCACATGGTGTCAGACATCTAAGGGAGTGTACCCTTAGAGTGTGTCGGTTAAGCCCGGCCCTCATATAATACCTTGCATTATGGAGCTCAATTCTCTGATATATTACTACTTATCAAATCCTTTGTAAATAATTGTAAACTTATGACCTACTAAGCATTTAATTACTCTTTCTTTGAATCCAAAGCAAAAACATAGACACAATTGAACACTCCAACTTCATTAATATTTCATTCAAAATTCACCAACCATAAGGAGAGAAAACATATTAGAATTATATGTTTATTCATACTTATAAGTCATATATGCATAGAATTTAAGATAATTTGCATATATTCATCCAAAACTCAAAATAGGCTATCTATTCTATTCTATCCACTTGGGGTTTTAATAACCAATGGCACCACACATATCACTTCCTCATCGAGACAGATTCTACCTAAGGGGACCAACTCAAAACCTAGCTAGAGCTTTCATCAGTTCTCTCCCTACAAATGAGCCTTGAATTCCCTTTTATATGACAAGGGAGCAACAAGCTTCAGGCTCAAATGTAATTTCACCATAAATTCTCATTTGAACAAAATCTCCATTGCATTTGAATTTCATTTCAAAACTTCCCACACGTTGAATTTGCAAAACATTTATAGTGCATGGACTGGGGTAGCGTAAAAGAATAGGGGAACACAAATTGTCATCAAAATCCCCTTGTCGCTATCCACACAAAAATGCAAGGAAACCAAATTGCCACGAAGGCACCACAACAACTTCTTATTTACCCACCACCATTCCCTACCAACACTCCGACCCTGGTATACACGCCCGCTTCTAGTTGTTGCTCAATACAGTAGACTCTCAGCCTCGTCTTCTTTATTGTCCTTGCCCAATACGGTTCGAGTCAGTTCACTTGGGGTTTTAACAACCAATGGCACCACAGCTATCTCTTCATCATCAGAGAACAGACCGTGATTGAAGAGAGGTAAATACCGACAGTAGTCCGAGTCGGTATTGGTTACATCATCAGAAGTGTTGCTCGTAAGGTCAATGGGCGAGTGTTGGCATCCAGAGGAGCCATGCCACCCATACCTTGTTTTCCTACCAACACTAGAAATGGAGCACACCGCCAACTGCTTGCCTTTTTCATCTACTAGTTGAGCAACAACGTCCTGGAATTGCAACCTTCTACTGCATCTAGTGGGCACAAGCCTGGGCTTGTCAACCAAAGTACCTTCCTGAATAGTAGGACCGAGCTTTTGTGAGCTCAAACGAACAGACCTCCTTACTGATTTACTCATTTTCTCTTCTCAGACAAGCACTCAAACTTGATTAGATCAACCTAATAAAGTGCTCTAACTACTACAATGACACTATTAGTAGTAAATTTCTATTTATTGTGCGGTGTAATGGCAACCTTCATCAATGCTTAGTAAAACATGCATGCAAACATGGCAATTTGGCGGGCGTATGTACTGCCACCGCTTAACTTAGAGCTACATGAGAATCCAAAGATCACCCTTCATGATTACAACAACAACATTCTCACATTGCATTGAGATCGACGTATTCACCGCTACATCAATTCATTACGCCTTCACCAACTCTCATCTTCCTCTTGCTAGCCAGAACATCGTGAGATTTACATTACTTTGATCTTGTTGTCGATCTAAACTACCTGCTATGAGCTCAATAGTGGAGATTAGTCCTACATTCCATACAGACATCCTATTTAATCTCGTACAACGGTGACACCTTAGGTCTCATGAGTCATGGGTACGCATCGAGATCTTCTCCCATATCTTGAACTGAAAACCACACGATGTAGTTAGCATTTAATGAGTTGGGCTTTGCTGTCACACATTATGACCACTGGAGTTATCATTTAGGCTTACGCCACGATTACAATTAAACCCAACTTTGATTTTAATGCTTTATTTCCTCCGCAGGGTTTTATTTCCTAAGTCTCAGTTGGACCCATTAAATTCTTATCCCAACCCTAACAAGAACAAATGATTAAGCTAAGGATTGTATTTGTTGTTATAACTTTAGTTCTAGAGAATTTTTAATTACCAATTCTTATTTATGCATTTGTATATGAATCCAATTGAATGCCTTTCCATATCATTATGGAAAATTTTATTATTGCAACCCTAACTCTAACACTAATTAAACCTTGAACCTAACCTGATTGAACTAATGTATCCCTTTTCCTCTCTCATTCTATATTCATCTCTACCTCTATCTATAGGGAGAGATACAAAGATGAAACATTGGACCTTCCCAAAGATCCACCAATCTCAACACTACTCCCAACTATTTTGAGCATTTAAGTACATATTGTATGCTAGATTAGGAGGCATGTGTCAAAGCTCATATTTATTGATGCAAAATAGGTCCAAAGTCACAAATCTAAGGTAGAGTTAGTTATAGTTTTGTAGAAAATTTCAAGTGCCACATAGAGCAAAGATATTCCAATTTTTTAGGAAGATCATGTCATCAAATTTGGCACTTCATCAACATTTGTATCTTCATCAACATTAACAAAAGAAAAGGTATGTACTTGAATCCATTGCATTTAAATTTTTCTATATATATAAATATTTTAATATTTTCCCTCAAATCCATAATATATATATTAGTGTGTATTTATTTATTGCAATAAACAATTAACCTAAGTAACACATTGAGAATTCTAAGGATTTGTGCTTGGAAAAAATGCATAACAAATTTATTTGTTGGATGTCATGTTGTATAGTTTAGAAAAGCTCAAAATATGAATAGGATTTGAAGGCTATATATTATGGTAGCTTACAATGCAAAAGAAGGAAGGAAATCTATTATCAATTTTAATCTACAATTTAATACCATATGAAAAATCACATGTAGTATTATCTACAACTAATTCTTAACATATTAATTTTATAAAATACACATGTACCATACAATAAGCTTCTCCCAAGAAAGAAACCCTAAGTGAACATTAATTGAACCCTAATTGTAGATTCATAACTCTAATCATAAACCTAATTGAACCCTAATTGTAGATTCATAACTCTAATCATAACCTAAGGGAACACTTATTGAACAGTAGTCCTAATTGTACCATAACCCTAACTTTGAACTATAGTTGAACTCTAATCCTGACCCTAACACTAATTCTTATCCTAATTGACCCTTAACCCCAACCCTAATCTAGTTAAAAAAAAATTATAAAATTGTAGCAAGCCCATCTATACTTGGATATTTATCCTTTTTATATATTCTAATATCCTTTACAATCTCATCCTTACTCTATATCTCTAGTAGGCCAATCATTGTCTTCCTCTTTGATTTTCCCAGGGATGACTTGTGCACAATGATCTTGGGATCTTTTATAGTCCACATTGCTATCTTCAACAAAGAAAATATTTTAATAGAAAGATCAAAATTCATTTATAACCAAAGAAAGACCATTTATATGTTGATTATTCACCTAGATTGATCCAATTTATTCCCTAGCATCTTTCTCATTTATATAATTAAAGAAGAAATCAAAGCCTTTATCTCCATTTTTTAGCCAGTTTATTTTAGCCCTAACTTTTAAACCGTGAATCTTCTTAATTTACAATTTTCTCAAATTATGCTTGAATCTCACCAACTCCTCATTCAAGGACTCATGCAATTGAGATTAGATGGAGATAAAATCTTATTGAAGCAATTCTTTGATCTCCTTCCATCAAAGGCTCTTTTTTCTGCACAACCTATAATAGGGACCTTGAGTTGGTAACATTGGAATCCTATTTTTCAATTGATAGCAGAGAACTTTTTTAGCAAGATCCTATCAATTAATTTTTTTAGCAAATATTAACTTCTTATATTAAAAATAATTTAAATATTTTAACACATGCATTAGATGGACCTTTGGTTTTTGATGACTTAGAGATATTATATATTGATAATTGTGTGATTGAAAGGTTTAACAAATATAAGTCATTTGGAAAAGCCTATGAAATATAGGTTGAGAAAGTGATTAGATATGGACTCTTTTGCATTGAAAGAGGTGTAATATTATATAAGGAAATTGAGGGAAAAAAAAAGGAACTAAATAATGATCTCCAAATACTGAGAAAATAAGAATCTATCTAGAATTTAGTAATAATATATATATATATATAGAATTGATACAAATACACAACTAAACAAAAAAATCATATTTATTTTAAATGTTTGATATATGTTATTTCATTACATATTTTTAAATTTTGTGTATGCTTTTGGTGGAGTTACTGTGGAAAGGGAGAGAATATAATTGTAAACTATATATATTTTAAGTAAATCTATATCTTTTAGTATTTAAAATTACTTAAATAGTTTCCTCATTGATATCTTGTTTACTTTAGCATACACCATAATAGAAGTTCACATGCACATCAATCTTAGAGAAAAAATATATATTCATGCCCTTTGTCATTACTATTTTTGGTAAACTTTGAATAGATTGTCCTTTGTTCAATAACAAGTCTACAAGTGGGATATTCTTGTGTGAATTAATCTCATGACATTACCCTACCTTGCATAAGATCTACTAGTGCAAACTTGACGTAGTAATTATCAACCCTACACATTTAAATTTTAAATTCAATTTAAATCTTGACAACACCCTCCCACTAATCATTGTGAGCTTACCTAATGCATGTTTATCTTGATGTGCATGTTGTATTTTACTTAAAAAAAAATCATTTAAGCATTTAAAATGATCAAAGATTATTAGGACAATGAGGATTTATCAAAGAACATTTTCATTGACAAAAATGTAATAACATTTTCTCATAACATATATCATCATGTCTCTAATCATTATTCCTATGTCATGGAATTGGTTTGGTTAGGGCTCTAATTGAGGAGAAACGAGAATCCTCACAGATTTAGCACATTCCTAAAATGTTACTAAACACTTTCTATCTATATTGAGGTTCAAATATTAGAAGATCAACACAACTAAATTCTAAACATCAATTATTTGCTATTTGATTCTTATGGTATAGATTTATATTTGCACACTAGTTTGGTTTCTCAAACATGGATATGAACCAAAGCAATACTTTGAGACATTTATTCATGACCATCTAGGGATCTAAATGAAGATAACACAAGCCTCACAATTTAGTAGATTTTCTAATACTATGTATATTCACTCTTATTATATTAATATATAAATATATAGGCTTACCACCTTTGCTTTAAAAAAAAATGATGTTTGTAAACATTGTCAATCCATAATAAAGTGTAAATGTTAAAAGATAAAAATCAATTTCAAAAATCAATTTTTTACTAGTTGATTATTGGAATTATAGATTGAAGCTTGTAGACTAGTTTTATTTTGTACACATATTTGAACCAAAGAAAAGAACACTTAATTCACATATTTAAAAGCATTTATAAAATCAAGTCCAAAACCTCTTTTAACACTTCAAATAATCAACATCTACATCTCAAAAAACATCACATTTAATTCATTTAATTTAAATATCAATCATCTAATATAAAAATAATATTGTTTTTAAATAAAACATAATAAACATTTTTTCATTAAAATAAACAATTAAATATAATTAACATTAATGAAATATTATAAATAAGATGTAATGCTTTTTAAAAAAAAGTTATTATTAAAGTTATAAGAAAGATAAATCTTTTCTATTTCCTAACAAAGAAAATGAATCGATACTTCGTAATATAAAAGGAACACTCACCACAATTCATGTAATGAAATCAATGTGGGATTAAGACTAAATCCCCCAATCCAATGACCGAGCAAATGTGTAAAGTGGAAACAGAAAAGGCAAACAGCTATGGAAGGAGAACGGGAATGAGATGGCAAGTGTAAACTACAACGGTGGAGTACTACAGAAACATAGATTTGAAATGGTGCGGTTAAAGAAATGCTACAGAAATGAGAGAGAGGTTGGGTTAAGAGGGCCCCACATGGTGCCGGACATCACAAAGGTGCCCTTAGAGTGTGCAGTTAAAGGCCTCATATAATACCTTGCATTATGGGCTCAATTCTACGATATATTACTACTTATCAAATCCTTTGTAAATAATTATGTGATGACTCCATTTAAGCATTTAATTGATTTCTTGAATCAAAGCAAAAACATACACACAATTGAACAAATTCTCAAAAGAAGAATGACAACTTCATTAACATTTCATTCAAAATTCACTCAAATCCACATAAGGAGAGAAAATATATAAGAATTATACGTTTATTCATGCTTATAAGTCATATCTACATACAATTTAAGATAATTTTCATATATTCATCCAAAACTCAAAACAAGCTATCATCTATTCTATACCGTCTGCTTGGGGTTTTAACAACCAAATGGCACCCTGAGATATGCTATAGTGAGGAGGATAGATATCTTTCTACCCATATATTCAACTCAAAACCTAGCTAGAGCTTTCATTAGTTCTCTCCCTACAAATGAGCCTTGAATTCCCTTTTATATGACAAGGGAGCAACAAGCTTCAGGCTCAAATGTAATTTCACCACAAATTCTCATTTGAACAAAATCTCCATTGCATTTGAATTTCATTTCAAAACTTCCCACACATTGAATCTGCAAAATATTTATAGTGCATGGACTGGGGTAGTGTAAAAGAATAGGGGAACACAAATTGTCATCAAAATCCCCTTGTCGCTATCCACGCAAAAAATCCAGGCAACCAAATTGCCATGAAGGCACCATAGCAACTTCTTATTTACCTTACCTGACCTTACCAACACACCGGACAAGGGTATACACACGCTTCTAGTTGTTTGCCCAATCTGATGGAGCTCACCATTGTGTCTTCTTTCTTGTCCTTTTAATATAGTTCGATTCGGTCGGCTTGGGGTTTTAATTTTGAACAAAATCTCGTGCATTTGAATTTCATTTCAAAACTTCCCACATGTTGAATCTGCCAAAACATAGTGGCGAAAAAAGCTGCGAAGCTAAAGAAAGGGAACACCAGTTGTCATCAAAGAATCACGGTGCAGTGAGGGAAGAAGCTAAAGAAAAGGGAACACAAAATTGTCATCAAAAGATCGCGTAAACATCACTTAAAAATGCGAGGAAACCAAATTGCCCGCGAAGGCACCGGCAACTTCTTATTTACGCCACCATTCCCTTACCAACACTCTGACCCTAGTATACACAACCACTTCTAGTTTTTGCCCAATACGGTAGACTCTCAGCCTCGTCTTCTTTATTGTCCTTGCCCAATACGGTTCGAGTCGGTCCGCTTGGGGTTTTAACAACCAATGGAACCACAACTATCTCTTCGTCATCAGAGAATAGACCATGATTGAAGAGAGGTAAATACCGACAGTAGTCCGAGTCGGTCTTGGTTACATTGTCAGAAGTGTTGCTCGTAAGGTCAATGGGCGAGTGTTTGCATCCAGAGGATCCATGCCACCCATACCTTATTTTCCTACCAACACTAGTAATGGAGCACATTGCCGACTGTTTGCCTTTGTCGTCTACCAGTTGAGCAGCAACATCCTGGAATTGCAACCTTCTACTGCATCTAGTGGGCACAAGCCTGGGCTTGTCAACCAAAGTACCTTCCTGAATAGCAGGACTGAGCTTTTGTGAGCTCAAACGAACAAACCTCCTTACTGACTTACTCATTTTCTCTTCTCAGACAAGCACTCAAACTTGATTAGACTCAACCCACAAAGTTCTCTAACTACTACAAGAATGACACTATTAGTAGTAAATTCCTCTTCTATTTATTGTGAGGTAATGGCAACCCTTCATCAATGTTTAGTAAACATGCATGTGCAAACATGTAAGGAGATTTAGTACGTATATCTTGTCACCATTTAACTAGAGCTACATGAGAATCAAGATCACCCTTCATGATTACTTAGCAACAACATCTTCACCACAGTTAGGATTGATGTGTGTCTACCTGGCGAGAATAATTCATTAATGCTTCACCAACCTTCATCTTCCTCCTGCGAGCTAGTAGGGAACAACAGAGATTTACATTGGCTTTTGATCTTGGTTGTCGATCTAAAACCATGGGTTATGAGCTCAATAGTGGAGATTGGGCCCCACATTCCATACATGATACACATCTACCTTTTACTGACCTCGTGCCAAATAATAGGGCAACACCTTAGGTCTATGAGTTGGTGGGGTACGATCGAGATCTTCTCCCATATCTTGAATCTAGAAAACCTACACATTGCGTTAGTATTTAATGAAAGAGGCTTTTGGCTAAGCCATCGTGACATGACCACTAAAGAGTTAATATGGCTTGGAAACTACGTCCATGGGATTAAAATTAAAACCCAACTTTGATTTAATGCTTTGTATTTCCTCACGGGGTTTTATTTCCTAGAAGTCTCGAGTTGGACCCATTAGTTCTTTATCCCAACCTAACAAGAACAAATGATTAAGATAAGGATTGTATTTGTTGTTATAACTTTAGTTCTAGAGAATTCTTAATTACCAATTCTTATTTATGCATTTGTATATGAATCCAATTGAATGCCTTTCCATATCATTATGGAAAATTTTATTATTACAACCCTAACTCTAACACTAATTAAACCTTGACCCTAACCTGATTGAACTCATATTATAACCCTAACTCTAACACTAATTGAATTGTAATCAAAACCCTAGGTATTGTTGAAACCTAACCCTAATTGTATCAAAACCCTAGAGAACTCTAATTAAACCCTAACCCTAAAATAGACAATAACCCTTACCTTAATTGAACCCTAACTCCAATCCTAGCCCTAATTTAAGACCAGCCAACCCCTTGCCTTAATTAAACCCTTATTGGATTATAACCCTAATTGATCCCTAACCCAAATTGAATACTAATTGAACCTTAACCCTAAGTGAATAGCAACCTTAATTAAACTCCAACCATAATCTTATTTGAATTTTGACCCTAATCATAACCATAATTCAACCCTAACCTTAATTGAACCCTAACCCTAAACATGAGTTCAATTAAGTTTAAGGTTTAAATAGGGTTAGACTTTAATTAAAATTAGGTATAGGATTCAATTAGGATTAGGGTTGGGGTTGGGGGTAAAGATTAAGGTTCTATGATAGAGCTTGGGGTTAGTGTTAGGGTTCAATTGGGGCAAGGGTTAGTATTAGGGTTAGGGTTATATGGTTCAATTAGGGACTCGTAGTTTTAGAATCATAGTTATATTTTAGGGTTGGATATAAAAATTAGAGTTAGGTTTGAAGTTAATTAGTGTTAGTTTTTAGGGTTGGGGTTATGGTTAGACTTATAATTAATGTTAGTATTGGGATTAGGTCTATCACTTTAATAAAAATAATCTTCTATAAATTCATTCAATTTTTTTTAAATTATATAATTTAAAATATTTTCAGAATTACCTATGTTGATATATGAGAGATATAGCAAAGTCTAAGCTCTATACAATTTATAGTTAACTTGATATTGTGTATAAAAGGTTTAAAGTTATGAATGTTATAATATAACCAAAAGAGGCTATAGGCAGTTCTGCCATAAAAGTTTAGAATAGTTTTGTTTGTATTTGTTGTGTATTGCAAAAGGCTTGGATCAAACATCAGAAATCTCAATTGAACCCATATGCTTGTTTTGTTGATTGTAGAGTAGTGGACAAAAGCATTGCAATATTCATTAGACCAAGACCACAAGGTAGAGGATTAATTGATGAAGTTATTCTTGAATCCTCTTCATAGGAAACATGACCAACTAATTGGTATTCTCTTTTAGCACTAGGATCATACAAAAGTAGAAGTAATAGTTTTAATTTGCTATATATATTTTTTTTTATTCAAGGGGTAAACGATTTTGACCGGAGCTATGAACCGAATACAACCATTCAACAATACCACCCCAATGGGGTTTGAACCTTTGTGGAAAGAATAACAATGCCACCTATAAACCAACACACCATGCCAATACCAGATTAATTTGCTATATATTAACCATCTTTTACTTACAAACTTTTTTTGAAAAAGGAAGTTAGAAGGTGTCATACCTTTACTGCATTTAAGCCAAGATCAATTAGTATTGCACCAAGTTTAAACCAATCACCATGAACCAAATTTGGCTTGCCTACTATCTAGAATCACAACTACGTACTACAGACTCATCACTGTGTGAACTGATGTTTATCTAGGGTATTAATTTATTAACTTAGACATTTATGTGTATACCCTTAGCTTCCAAATCTTCTTGTCTCATTTAAATTTTTGTCGACATCACTATCTCTGGATAAGTCATAACCAAATTCTAAGGTCATCTCTAGATGGGCATTCTCTCTGCCAAATATGATGAACTAGGGCATGAATGAACTAAATGTGTTACATATCCATCAACGTTAAATTATTTGGATGATCAGAAAAAACTTCAAGAAATTGTAGACATAAAGAGAAAGATTAAATAAAAACTAAATGAGATACACTCCTGACAATCTTTTTTTGGGATTTTCACTGCTATTTGGTTCTATGTTATATTATTTTCAAAATTAGAAGTTTTTTTATTATGATCAATTAGAATAGACTCTACAAGAAATGCATAAATATATTGTCTTGTGTGTAAGAGCCCGCAGAATATAAATAATAATTTGTTGATAAATCACAAAGAGATAACTCTTTACTTTCAAACACAAATCTCTAGATTTTTCTGCCCGATCCAATAATTATCGCCAATGAATGGAGCTTGATGTAGTATCAATCTTAGTTCAATGATGATATATGTCAATGTCAGATTCATAATTAACAATAAATTTTAGATACTCCACACTGGACACTGAAACAAATTGAAAAGTTGTCTTTATTTGGATCTCCTCTAGAAACTCATCTATCTTGTAAGTCAGGTAACATTTGCAAACACTATGTACTGGCTTGTGGTGCTAGAATTGGAAGTCATGTAAATCTTTGTAACATACTGGCTAGTATAAGTTCTACACTAAGGGCCTCTACCATTTTGATGGAAAAAAAACATGATAATGGGTCTCTTTAACTTAATCCCCTAATTTATGAAGAAGACCCTATGGGGGATGATTAATCAGATTGAAAAAGAAGACAATTCATTTATGCAATTAGTACTCCACGGTTGAAGTTGACAAAGAGGTATATATCACGGTATAAAGTTGCCAAAGTCAACTTATTCTGAGCTTTGGACATATCAATTTGATAATCATTCGAATAATAGTAAAATTTTGAGAGATTGAATGGTTCTTCACAGTTGTAGGTGGATTTTAAGGAGTGTACTTTACTCTGAAGCATTCTCACGAGGTCAAACACAATGATAATAAATATGAACAATATCTAAGGTATATAAAAATAAATGTCTTGTGGGCTTCAACAAGGGGTCTTTTAAACCAAATTAGCATCTAGCATGGTCATGACTTAAAAATTAACCAATATTATTATACCCATATTGTACCCTACCCTTTATTAAACCCTAATTTAAGCCTAACTCTACCACTTACCATAGCTCTAACCTTAGCTTCAAGTTTTATTCTAGATTAATAATTTTAATCCCTAATAACATTAAGCAGCTAACCCTATTTAAGTAATAATGGCATGGCCTCATTAAATCCTAATTAGACCTACTTAAGACCTTAATCTAAATGAACCCTAACTTGCTTAACCTAATTGGACCATATAAGCCTAACTCTAATTAACCTTAATTGTAAAAGACTAAAATAAGCCTAATTGAACCACTTTTGTTGTGGCAGACTTGATTCTTTAATCACTTAGCACTAATTGAATGCCAATCCCTAACCCTAATTGAACTTCAGACCTGACTCTAGTGGAACCTTGTTGTTGGGGTTAAATTAGGGGTTCAGTGCATTCTAGTTCTAAACCCCAATTGTAAGATTAACCAAAATAAGCCTAAATAAACCCTAACTATAACTTGAACTTGACCCTAATCATAACACTAATTCAAACCATAGAAGTATGACATACCATAAAAATTCAAGTTTAACCAATACTCTTTCAACATCCAGTTTGCTTTTAGTCATCAACATTAAGATAGAACTTCTAACACCATTAAGAGAGATAAATGTTCCGACCAAATTTGTATTACATCGACTACAATAGTGGTGTACCATGTGAAAACTCTAGGTGTTAATAATAGTAATATCTAACCCCTTTTATAGATTATGCCATTCACCTGACAATATTTTTAGATTATGACATTCTCAATGGAGATTAGGCAATCTATTGATATACGTAATCAAGGATACTTATAAGCATGATATAATGATTTTACTCCAAATGAGAACAATGGCATGGGTACATTAGTTCACATCATCATTTGTGACATGCTCATCTAGGACTACATCAAAAAAAAATTCATGCTTCTCTACATATGTTGTCAAGTCCATCTAAAGGAAAAAAATTGTTTGTCATAATACAATTTGTGGTCTCTAAGCTCAATGCTACTATAATTGCTTTCAAAATCTAGGGAAAACTAAGTTGCTCAAATTCACTATGTTATCCAATAGATATAAATTTTTGAAACAATTTAAGGATGATCATGCTTGAGTTGTCAAAAGATAATATTTTGATAAGATTAAAATATTACATGATGTTATAGATTAAGAAGCATAATTGTACTTGTTGTGTAGCCAAATTTTTTTGAGGATGAGGTAGTTTATTTTTTATAGTTTAGAATGAACACGTGTGGATGAAAGGAATTGAGAGGAATAGAAAGAGTTTGTTCAGGTAAACATAGTTACAAACAATCTACACAGTTTGTCAGGTTTTCCTAATTGATAAGTAGGTATCTACTTGAATATTAACTTATAAGGTTGAAAGGAATTGAGATGAATATGCATAGCTAGTTATGCTTTCCTACTTAACAAGTAGAGGAATCAATTAAAAAAAATATTTCTTAAAAATCTATATTTGACTCAAATATTAAAATGCATATATTTAATTTTTATGTTCTTTGAAAATTAAAATTTGTTTTGAAGATAGTTTTTTTTCTAAAATAATTTTATGTGGCTCAAACCCATATTCTTATGAAAAGATCTTGAAGGAAATTATGTTTTTCTTATAAAAAGAATAATCTAATAATTAAAATAATTTTTCTTTATATTATTTCCTCTAAATTATTTTACTCAATCAATTTATTTACAATTTTCAAAATCATATACGTTTCATTACTTCAATAAATTAAAGTTTAATATTTTATGATAATATTTTTATTCAAATATTAATATAAAAAAGGGAATCATGTCAATTTCAATTTATATAGTTATAAATATATATATTACTAATTAATACATATATAAATATAATAATTATATATATATATATATTTATTTATTTTATTTCAATATAAATATTTAAAATATATATTTACAGTGTGCATAAATCCATGGCGAGGCCAATGGCCTTGTTACTTTAAAAAAATTAATAAAATTTTAATTTTATTATTAATTAATATTTAAAAAAAAAAATTATAATATAATATAAAATATATATATTTGTCTTTACAAATATTTAAATTTATTATATAATTATATATATATATATATAAATATTTAATATGAACATTTAAATTGGATATGAAAATTTAAACTTGGCTAAAACTAAACATTTTTTTTAATTTAAATGAGAAGAAAAAAATCTTTAAATTTAGACTATTTATTTAATTAATATAAAAAAGTTATTTATTTCCTTATTAATTATTAATTAGTTAACATTTTTTATTTCACAAACTAACATATAGTAATTAATATAAGTTGTAAATAGAAGGTGAATTATTTCTAAAACAAATATGATAGAATTTGTGATTGATTTAAATGATTAATTTATTAATGTTAATTTAAATTTGATTTAAAAGTAATTAGCATTAATTTTAAAAGTTATTTTTTAAAAATAATAAATATTTTATAAAAAGTAATTAGTATTTATTCTAAATAATAATTATTGTAGTCTCTTAATTCATTTTATTTTTACCATGTATGTATCTTTTTTTTTTGAACAATCGTGGCACAACCCCTATAAAAGCTGCGGTCATCATGACCATGCAGCCCTCACGGTACTCTGAGGGGTGGGAGTAGACCTCATGACCAGCCTTCTGCCCAACAGAAGATTTAGCCAACCAAGCTAGGGCCCCAACCCTTTACCCAAAGCGTATCTTAGTAAATTAGAGTTAGTTCAAATTTCAAAGCAATTGAAAATTTTGTTAGTTTAAATATATGTTTTAATAGAATTGTTGTTTTAGAATTAATTTATGACAAAGAGAGGTGATTATTATTAATTTATTTAAATTATAATATAAAAATAATTTACAAGGTATTTATTTATTTTTAAATAATAATTAATTAATTTATATTAAAAAGTAATTTTTTTGAGTAATTAGTATTAATATTTTGAAAGAATTAGCTCAATTAAATTTATGCTACAAATCAATTTAGTATTAAAGGTAATTAAAAATAGTTGAATTTTGATGTTATATTGATTAATTAGTTAGCATTTGTTATTCAAAGTTTAAATTTTATTAATTATTATTATTATTTTAATAATGTAAAGGAAAATAGTAAATAAATGTTACGTACCCAATGTGAGAGGTAATTAGTAAGTAATTTAATGAAAAGTAATTTATTTTTATAGTGTAATTTAATAAAAAGTAATTTATCGTAATAGTGTAATTTAATTTTTAAAATAGTTAGTATGGTTTACCTCATTGAATTATTGGAAATAAACAATCTAAGTTTACAAAAACTCGTAAAAATTAGTTAAGATTCTGAAATGGAAGTAATGGAAGTAATGGAAGCACATTAATTGCTTATATCAAGTGAAATTTGTCTACCAATTAGATTGAAGAGAATTGAATTTTGAAATATGTTTTGTTATATAATTGGCATGTATACATTGATAATAGATAAAAACAAATCAAATAGAAAAAATGCTTCAGCTCTCATTGGTTAAAAAGAGAATTATTAATAACTAGTTAAGATTTGGTGGTGCCTATAGTTCCTTGGCAGGAACTAAAAAGATTCAAAATAACGAAATAGATTAATTACAAGTGAAAAAAAATAAAAAAAATTGATTATGGTCTTTGTGGCAAAAAAACTTGAAAAGTTGCGATAAAAAGTTTATGCTTCCTGAAAATCCGCCCTTATCGCTCAAAGTTTTGTAGCCAATAAAATTGAGGAAAATTAATTTTTTAAATTTGAAAAGTTAAAAATCTTGCATATTTACTTTAACTATATACAAATATTTGTCAAACTGAAAAAAGTTAAGTTCTCATTTATTTAAAATCAAGTTATTAATAACTTGTTAAGGAAAAGGGGTCACCTATAGTTCCCTTGGCGGGAACTAAAAAATAAATGTGTTTTCAATGTTTATTTGTCAGTTTAAAAGATGTACCAATAATGTTGCAATCACTAATAATTAATTTTTTCTTGATGGTTAAAATAGATTGGTAAGTAAATTTATCAATAATAAGTAAATTTATAATTGATTTTTCTTGATAGTAGAGTAATATTTCATAAATTTATCTATAATTCTTATTTAATTTTTCTTAATTATATTAAATTATATTTTTATTAAATTGTTAATTTAAGTTGCTTATAAATAATTTTATGTGTTTTATAATTAACTTGATATTATTGTGTATAAAAGGTTTAAGTTATGAATGTTATAATATAAAAAAGCCCGTTTATTTTCAATGTATTTATTGGATTTGATGTAGGAATAATGTTGCATAGTAATGATTAAATTTTCTTGATTGGTTAAAAGTGATATTGTGAAATTATTTTATATTAATTTAATGTTATGAATGCTATATAATATAAGAAAATATTTCTAATAAATTTTAATCATCTTTATATTTTATAAACAAACATCTAAAATAAAAATGTGATTGTAAAAAAAATACAACTTAATGAATGAACATACATTTAAAGTTAAAAGTGAAATTATAAAACAAATTGTAGATTTATTTTATTTTTCTTCTATAAATATAATTTTTAGTTCCTGCTAGGGAACTATAGGCACCACCAGAATTTAACTAGTTACTAATAACTCTCACTTTAACCAATGAGAACTTGAATAATTTTTCTATTTGAATTTTTTCAATCTATTATCAATGTATAGATGTGAATTATATAACAAAATATATTTCAAAAATCAATTCTCTTGAATCTAATTAGTACACAATTTTCACCCGATATAAGCGATTTTGGCGCTTCCATTACTTCCATTCACGATTATTATGGAATGGTGGGTAATCCTGCATAGTAACAAATCATACTTAGTATTTATCTATTAATCTTATCACTTGTACAATCCTACATTGTAATAAATCATACTTAGTATTCATCTATTAATCTTATATATATTGTAACAAATCATACATCATATTAATTTAAAATATTTTTAAATTAAAATAGTTAAATTATATTGATATTAATATTTTTAATTTTTAAGAAGATTATAGTTTAATCAACAAATTTATATTTAAATTTTAGTCTTTTTTTAATAACTTCCTTAATTTTTAGATGTTATGACTAATCTTATCATTCAACGTATTCATTAAATTTATACTTATATTTTATATTTTGAAATATTTATTTTATATATAATTTTAAAAGTGCAATTTCTTTTTAAATTAGTGTTATAAAATTGATATTCTTTTCATTGTTTTAATTAAAAGAGTTAAATTTTTTAATAAATAATATTTTAAATAATAATTTCTACATTCTTAATACATAAAAATGTAATGTGCTAATATAATAATTAAGTTTTTCAATTTTACCAAGTAAAGGTATATATTTTGAGTTTCTATAAGATGTAGTTTTGAATGACTTTCCAATTTTACAAAGTAAGACTTTTATATTTTTTTCATTATTTTAGGTTAGTGGTATACAATGGTAATTATTTTTATTAACAATTATATTTTTGATATTTTTTTTAAATTAGTGGAATTTGAGGCTATTATGCTATACTATAATATTTATTTATTTTATTAGAGATTTTAATAGTCACTATTTAATAAGTGAAAAAAATGTGTTATTATAAGTAGCATGTTTCCCAATTTTAAGTGTAGAGATAATTCATGTGATCTTTACACGCTTCTTTTTTAATATAAACAAACTCATCATTATAATAATTAGGTTTTACAAAGTAAAGACTTTTATTTATTTATTTATTTATTTTTTGCATAGCATTTGACTACTGATATAATTTAATTTTAAATGGTTTGTTTTAGAAAAAGCATAAGACACCTCAACCCACAAAACAACTAAACAACCTAAACAATAACTAAAAGGGGCTTACAAGCATAAACAAAGAGAGTGAAAGATAGATTTGGGCAGCATCTAGCACAAACAAACCTGAGGAAAGAAAAATACAAACCACAGCAAAAATTGCCGTCTTACCCATTAACCTACCATTTTTTTCAAATTTCTGTACAAACAATTTATTTGCTATAGATAGTATATATTTTATTTATTAAATATTTTTATCTCTTATTTTACGTTTTTCCCCTACATACCATTTGACTAGCAATATAAATGCTTTAACTTAGTGTACACATCATTTTATTGAAATATATTTTATTAAAATTTTATGTTGGTTTCATTCTTAGTTTTGATATTTCCAAAAGAATAATTGTTTAAGAAATCCACTATAATAATTAAGTTTAAAAATTATCAACTCCTTTAATTTTTTTATTATCTTATATTTAAATTATTAATATAAATAATTTTAATTTTAATAATTTTCTTCTTGAATCAATCTTTTATTATGATTTTTAATTTATTCAATATTTAATACTTACCTTTTTTGATTAATCAAAATAAAAAAATATTATCTCTCCTATATTTTTTTGTATCAATGAATTATGGTTAATGTAAGCATGCAAGATCAAAATAATAAAAATAGGGAAAATAGAAATCTAAGTCTAAACTCTAAAAACAAATTACCACATTTTAATTAGATTTTTATATTTTAAAATAAATTAAAATTTATGTTATATATTTTAATATTTATGTTTTTATTTGAAATTTAAATAGTAACTTCATGAAAAAATAGTGTTATAAGTAGCATATTGTTTTATTTTTTATAATTTTGAATAACATATTTTCTCTTAATTTTTATCTCCTATGTTACCAATATAAATCCCATTTAGCTTAGCTTGTATTTTTATATTTTTCATTCTATTAAATTCAAATATATAAAATAATATAATAAAATTTAAATAAATAATATATTTTAATATATTATATTAATTCTTTGTATATTATAATATATACACTATAATACATATGTAACATATAATATCTAATATATAATTTTAACATTATTATAATATTATAATATATATACAATATATATGTAATATATATACCATCTAAAATATAATTTAATATATTAGAACTAAAGTTATAACAACAAATACAATCCTTAACTTAATCATTTGTTCTTCTTACACAAGAGTCTCACCTCATCAATAATTTCATTTCTAACTTCTTAAAACATAACTATTTAATAACTTTTTGGCAGGAACTTCGCTGCCCTGCAGCTCTTATTTTATTTATCGTCCACTTAGTAATGCCTACTCCTTTTAATGAATATTTTATTTTGCAAGGGGTTGATTTAGTCTTTGATGTTGATCTATTTCTCTTGAGGAATATCAGCAGTTGCCATCATCCGTGTCGGGGTCAAGGATCAAGATCTTGGCGAATTGGGCACCGGTGTGTCTATTAGGAGGGAGCTCAAGGGTTGATTTAGATAACATCGTTGATCTATTTTCACGCGATATCAGCGGTGTCCTTCATCCATATTCGAGATTCAAGGATGGTAGAATCGCGGGTGGAAATACACATGTCCTGTCAGGGGGAGCTCAAGGGTTGATTTAAGTGTAGTTGATCTATTTCTGGAATATCGCGGTGCCGCCATCCCATGATCGAGGAATTCAAGGATCGCGAAATCCACCGGGTGGGCGCCACGTGTCCTATCACAGGGGAGCTCAAGGGGTTGATTTGAATGCTTCATGCGTTGATCTATTTCTACTTGGATATCAACGATGCCCGCCATCCTGTGATCCAGAATTCAAGGATCGTGAAATCACGGGTGGGCGCCACGTGTCCTATTCGAGGGAGCTCAAGGGTTGATTTAGTGCTGCTGTTGATCTATTTCCTGTAGATATCAACGGTGCCTGCCATCCCGTGATCAGGAATTCAAGGATCGCGAAATCACGGGTGGGCACCACATGTCCTATCTGGGGGATTAAATTTGAGCTATCACTGACCAACTACCATTTGATTTGAGCTGTTCCCCACCATCCCACGATGGTGCTTGGGTTGATTGCGAAATCAAGGGTGGGCACCACGTGTCTCATCCGATGAAGCCTAAAGAGTAAAGGAAACACTAGCCGACTTTAAATTTATTAAGGGGTGGATTACTAAAGTGTTCTCGAGATGCACATGTTCTAAATCCACAGATATGTTATAATCTCCTTGGAAAAGCTGCTCGAAGGTTAACGACATGGCTGGCGACTGTGTTAAAGGAATGAGATCAATGGCACCTGCTATCCCGTGATGAGCGATTACAGGGATCACAATATCACGGGCCAGTGCCACGTGCCCTTCATAAAAGATGAAATCTGCGTGACCGTTGATGAGCTGTCTCTTCAAGATTAACGATGCCCGCCATTCCGCAATTAGGAATTTTGGGATCGCGATGTCGCGGTGCCTGCCACGTGTCTCATCCAATGAAGCCTAAGGAGTGAAGAAAGCGTTCACCGATTTTAAATGTATTACGGGGCGGATTACTAATGCGCTTGTAAGATGCATGTGTTTTATTTTAACACAGATGTTATGATTTTAAGGGAAAAGCTACTCGACAGTTAAAGGAAAGGATGATGACCATTTTTGAAGGAGCAGGCTTTATGGTAAAAAGATCGACAGTGCCTGCCAGCCCGTGATGATAAATCAAAGGATTGCAATATCGTGGGCAACCACCACGTGGCATTCCTTCGTAGCATATGACATAGTGGGCCCCTTTATTGCCGTGTTGGTGATTATGTCAGCCTATTTTGAAGATGGCCGTCGATGATTTGATCAAACTAAAGGATCAACAACTCAAATTTAAATATGTATAAAATTATGGTTGGAGCCATTCGTGCGGCCTGCAAGTGAGCTTTAATGGTGGATGAGACATCCACTCGCGGAATTTGATTGACATAAAATCAATTTACTCATCTCATTTGTATCACAAAGCATCCAAGTATTTCGTGAAAATAGTTTCAGAGCCAAAGGTGAAATTGCGAGCAGCTGCTGCCAGAAATTAGAGTTTGTGTGAAAAAAGCCGTGAGTTAATTTTCTCTATTTCCTAGTCATTTTGCACCTAAATTTGGGAAAGGGGGGTCTGCTATGCTTGTCACTGAGTTCATTAAAATCTTTTGTTAAGGCTATTGTTTAATCATAAATTGTGAGGAATTGCGGTATTTTTACTCTATAATTTCCTATCTTTGTTTAGTCATAGCCACTTCAAGTGTAACATTGTAGTGAGGCCCTAGTTTGTCTAAAATGGCGCCAACCAAGTAGCACTTTGGCCACATTGAGTATTTGAAAAGAAACTTGTACCATGATTTCCTAGATCAATTTCCATTATCAACAAATGACAGAAGGAAAGGTTTGGTGTTGATGTGAGAGAAAATCCTAGGGGAGGGGTTGGTGTGTAATAATTCCAACATTGTTGATGCTAGGGTTCCACTCACAGGCTTAGAAATATTCAGATTATGGTATGGACAGAGGAATTTGGCTCATCCTTTTTCAAATGGATGGAGGTACAACATGGGAAAGCTGGTTGTTCCAAATGTGTTCGCTGATGTGGACTTACTTAGAGCAGTGGCCAAAAGATATGACCCTATCACATGGGTAATCAAAGATAATGATGGAGGGGTTCTATTGGAAATTAACAGAGATGTTATCTAACAGACTTTTGATTTGAGTGAGCCAAGTGATGACTTGGTTCCTATTAATCTTGAAGAAATGAAGGAGTATACAAAATTGAAATCTTTTTTTAGGGTTAGGCTGCTTCCACCTCATCTGGTTAAAGTAGAGGGTTCACAATTTCACATCAGCCCTTGTGACCAAGAACCCTTCAGATTGAATTATTTTGGAAAGCCTTTCCTAGCTACTTTCTATTCACTATGTCAGATTTTGGGTTTCAGCCCTGGTGCAGTAATGTCGATTGCATACATGTTCATGGGGGTGCAAATACAACACCCTAAATTATCTGTAACATATGACTTCGCTTCTTTTTTGGTGGAGAGGATACATGAAGGACTGCCGAAGCTGCAGAATGGTGATACTGGTACTCAATTTTTTTGGTATTCCATGTTGATGCATATGTTCTTATTTAGGAATGCTAATTTTTTTGCTGAAAATATGAACTTAAGACAATCAGTTAATGGAGAAAGATCTCTGATTATACAGTAGTGTCTGACTTTATATTTTCAAAGGGAGGCTAGACACATTTTGACAAATTCTTTGTTGATTACCATTTGAGATTTGGTCCAAGGTGACAACATGATCCTGAAGGTTTCTTTGCTCTTTTTAGACAAAGAATAAAAGGTGGAAAATTTGCACATGAGTTCAATTTCTCTGAGGACCTGATCAAGAATGAATTTGATTTAAATAGACAGGAATTAAACAAGGAAAAGTGGATAGCTTATAGTAAGCTACTGAATATTGTGTATGAAATGGATCCAACATATGATCCATTGATGGAACTACTCCATGCCGAAGAATTGACTTTTAATGAAGAATTTCAAGGAGATAATGGACACCTTGACAACCAAAAAGATAAATTTAAGGCTAAGTCTGGATATGCAAGGACAAAATGATATGCCAATTGAAACAAGGCCAGTATGTCAGTCTACAAAAAGGCGGCCCATATATAGGAGGAAAAGGGATACTGGTAATGATGAAGAAGAAGTAGACAGAAAAGGGAAGAAAATAATGAAGGCACCTTCATGACTAGGCCCAAAATTCAAAGTACCTGGGGCTGTCAAAATCATTGAATTAAAATCTTCACCACAGCGCAGTCCCCCATCACCACCACCTGAGCCAAGCCCTAAGAGGCAAAGAACTAATCACATACATGAGGATCTCACAGATGAAATTATTATTACTAATCAAGACATGCAGGTTGGTATGTCGTCCCCTCCTAGGTTAGCTGAATTGGTTCTATCTGATTTGGATATGAAGGGTAAGAGTGTGGAGGATGAAAGAATGGAGGCTTGCAAGGAGTTCTTAGATGACAATGCATTTGTAAAGACTCATGTATTCTTGCAATTGGCATGGAGGATGAAATTTGAGGAATATCAAAATAAATGCAAGGAGAGAAGAGAACTAAGGCCTGACAGGTCAGATCAGGAGAATGATGAAGAAGTGAAAGTTGAACTAATGGAAGAGTTCAAAAACATCACTCCTAAAGAATGAAGACAACTAGTGAATCAGGCTGGTGTTTTGATTTTTCCTCAATGGGACATCGCAGATGCAGTGGCTTTCAGTGCCATTATGAAGTCCAAGAATCCTTTTCAGGATTCTGAAGAAGTTAAGGCAACATTACAAAACTCTGGCTTCAGTGAAGAATATGAGACCTTGGAAATTTGGGCATTGGCTCCACAAGGAAGAAAGCCAGACATTGCTGATATTAATCCAAATTTCAAAGGAGTATTAATAATAAAGAGGGCTTCAGAGACTACAACAACCGAAGCCACTAGTTTAACTATGAATGTGGCCAAGTTGGCCCAAAAGACTGTTGAAAGGGAGGAGGCTAAAAGAAAGAGCCTAATGGAGAAGTATAACATTTTAATTGAATAATATAGTAAAATGCAACAAACAAATGTTGAGCTGCAAACTGAAGTAGAAAGGTTCAAGTATAGACATACTGGGGAAACATCCAATGCTCCACGAACTAGCACATCACCTCCCACAGTAGGTTCAATGCCTCCTACTTCTCCAAATGTTTCTACACCAGAGTCTCTCATTCAAAATCCTGCTCTTGCCCCTCCTCTAGAACAAGTCGATGAACAAACAGAGTGCTCTGTTGATCCAACAAAGAGGCAACTCATGCAGGAAATTGATCAATTACAGACATCACTAAGGCTAAAAAAGGAGGGTTTTCTTTTAAAAGAAAAAGAAATTGTTACTCTTATTTTGGAGCATTTAAATGAAAAGGTGGATAATAAACTTCCCTCTATACATTCGTTGTATTCTTTGCTATCTTAAGCAATAAATAATATTGATAGGGATCAGGGGATAGTGATTCCAATAATTCAAAATTGGATCCCTAGGGAAAATAATTTAGATGTTATGACTAAAGCCTCAAGGTTTGATGCAAATAATAGGCCCCAATCATTGAAGCTTACTTATATATTAGTTAAACCATTGCAAAGTTTTCAGACCTTATCAGATGATCTAAGTAGGAAGATTAGGGAGTTGGTAAAGAACTTCAATGATTGGGGTAACACAATGTTACCTGATATAACTGATGAGCAGGGGGAAATTAGAACACTCCAACAATGGCAGGATCAAGCAAGTAAAGTCATCAATAATCAAATTAAAAAAAATTGTGATGACTCAGATTATGATTTGTTGGTAAATTGTATGGATAAGATTATTGGTACCAGCTCATTTTTGGAATCTTTTGAAAGAGATGCTAATCAGGTAGCGGTAAAGTATTTTTCTTATAGTACAAAGGTGAAAGAGCTGATTGATTTTGACTGGCCAACTGACGAAGAATACCAGAGGTGGGTGGCTAAGTATTTGAATGATGGTGAGTAAAAAGAGTGGGCTACCGACAGGTGGCAAATCAGATGTTGCGGTTACAACATTTCCAATTTTGTATGGATGACTTTCTTGGCGTGGGTTTCGCGTGGTTTTTTGTTATTACATCAACCTTCCTCCACCGACATGATGAATGAGAATATACTCCAGGATGATTGTTGTTGTGATGATTTTTGAACAAGAATATTTTTCAAGGTGGTGGCTATTGTAACAAATTTTAGAATATCACCAGGTGCTCCAATTGACTGGTGACAAGTGTACTTTTTGGCCCAGTGCTTGTTTGCTCCTTCATTTTCTATAAGAAGGATTTCAAGGCTAGAAGTACGAGTTAGCAAGTTAGATAACTTTTATCAAGTCTAGGTGAAGTTGCAGAGCAAATTGTAAAGTCCAATGGTTTTAGAGAAATACAATTTAGGTTTTGAGTCATTATGTAACAGGTTTTGAGTTCATAGAGATTTAATGTTGTATAATAGTACTAGCATTTGAGTTGAAATAAAAATTTGAGCTCATGTCTCTCCATTGTACATGAATATCTGAACTTTGAATGAAATAACTAAGGGTTGTTTTATCCATCTCACTGTTGTGGTGTGTATGATTCTATTTTAGCTTTAATTCAAGGAATTAATCAAAATGCTTGAATGGGATTATAGGCAGATATGTGTTGTATCAGGATTTGATAAGTAGTCTTGGGTTAGAATGCACACTGATGAAATTGTAATGCAATATTGTCAGGGATCTTATATGTGATGTATTAAATCTGTTATAAACCTCTAGATGCTTATGAATTTGACTCCTACAATGGATATATGGCACTGATCTAAGTTGTAATTATTCGTGTAGTTCAGTATTTGTTTGTCTTTTCCTAGAGCTTGCTACAAATTGCAAATCATTGAATATCTTATACAATGGATTGTGTTTAGTTATCTCACGCTCCAGATAGTTGATATTGTCTATGAACAGCGAATTCTAGTTGATATTATCTTATCGTGTTGAGCTATTAAGTGAGATCATTTGCTATTGTTAATGTTGTTTATAATAATGGTGCAGAGGTTGTAAACACATTAAGGGATCACCCTCCTGGGTCTTGCAAATCCCAAAGTGTACGAGGCTTTTAAAATCCTCGTTAGTTGGTTGAGGTCCTTTGAGATGCCTTCGATTGGAATTGGAAATTCCATAGGTATATTAGAAGACAAACCTGGTTACATTGTAAAAAGAACCAACATACACGTCAACCACTGAACAACCACCTCTACAACTAACTTTTTAATCTTTTATGATCACATGAAACATAAAACACACTAATTTCAAGGTTGTTAACATCACTATTGAAATGTTTTAATTTTTTTACCTTTCAAACATTAAAAATTACATCATTAAATTAATCATTTAATGGCATAAAAATTAAAAATATCATGAATTAATTATGTAACTACATAAGTCAAATATAATTCTATCAAGAAATTAATATCAAATAGATAATATAATGAAGTAGCTTATACATTTCAATGTCATTGATCTTCTTCTTCATCCAACTCTTTGTTTGTATCATCCGATCCAGATTCGACATTGTAAGGATTGGTCATATCATCATCATCGTCATCAATATTAGTTTCGATAATGTCATCATCCACACAGATGTCATCGTCATGAACATTAACTCCTACATCATCATCATCTAGTTCCTCCTCTTCAACATCTTCGTCAGGGACATCATCAACTAACCGTTGATCCTGATCATCATCTACATCATCTTCTAGTTCTTGTTATCTTCTTCTTCCAGCGCATTATAACTGCGGCCTTCCTCTTGGATCATGTCTAACAACAAATGGCTTGACCCGGTTTATCACGGAACTATACGAGTGAAATACCTGCTCACATTGGCTTGGAAGAACATAGGGCTCATTTCCAGCTCGCTCAATCAACCTTGTATTAACCATGGTAAATCCATTATCATGTTCAATAACAGTTCTCTTAGGATCATTTTCATTCAATCGTAGCCTATACCATAGGACGACAAACAAAATTAATTTGAAGGACTTAAAGTCACACTCAAGTATATCATCCAAAATCCCATTGTATCGATTTTCTGAGACTTCTGGATGTATGTCGCTTCTAGATGAAACATTAGTCACCTGAAAGACTGCAGTTATACCATAATCACAAGTTTTCTTCATGTCATCCAATATTTTGATTCAAAATTTACAACCATTGCACCACATAGCCTTGTGGTGTTTCACATACAATATGTCAAACATGTAAAATTGTGCAATATCATCGGGATTGATAAACATATTTATTCTTAGCTGAATGTATGCAAAGAAAACAATCTCAACATATATATACATCAATATAATTGAAAATAATTAAATAATTTGGGTGATTAATATATTTATATGTACCTTTTTATCTCTTAAACCATATGCTAAATCGAATTTCCCTTTTGTGTAACATTATAGGATCTCATTACAATGAGCTTCTTTAACCAATGAGCCACACCTTCCCATGTTAATGTCATGACCAGTTGATGACTGTTCAATCATACCATCATCAATCAAGATTATTAAGTGGCATTACAAATGTAGTGCATCCCACTCTCGACCAATTGTACCAAAATAAATTGAAATTCACAAACGACGTATAATTAGTTAAATACCACAGTATACGACCTTAATTTATAATTGATGTATATTAAAGATTAGAAATTAAATAAGTACAATATACATAAAACCCATATGTAAAATGAATTCCAATTAATCTCCATGACCATCATAATTACCTCTCACTCACTCCAATCTACCTTTCTATGAGAATTTACTCCTTGAATTTGTTAATGGAGTTGGGATCCCAAATGTGATCTAAATGGATCTTTGCTGCAAACTTAGGAAGATATTCACTAATGTACACCATGGTCTAGTATACCATATATCCCTCCACCATAGAACCCTCAGGATGTGCTCTTTATCTAACCAAATCCTTCAAAAATTTCAAGTGCCTCTCAACCATCCACATTGACCTTGTGTGTACAGGTCCACAAAATTCAATCTCCTCAACTTGGTGTATGAGGTAGTGTTCTTGTGCATTGAAAAATGTTGAAGGTAGACACTTTTGTATTTCACACATTAGATGAGGAATTTTTCTCTTCCAATATTTTATATCTTCTTTATGGATTTTTTTAGATGATAGCCATCTACAAGTGATTCAAGGCACAAATATATTAACGATATTTAATAAAAATATACAATATATTATAGAACAACTAAAACAAATGGCAATTATAAGATGTATACAACGAATTGAACAAATCTCGCTACTTACCTCATGTATTTTCCACAATCATATATAACTTGCTTCACATTGTTGTCAAAGTTGTCTAGGAGAGATAGAGGTAGAACGTACTGCAACAATTATAAAATGATCTTTTCATTATTTTTTCAAAAGTAGTAAACACAATATACTGAAAAGTACATGCATTATACAAGTGTATATAATATACCAGAATAATTACCTTAATGAAGGTATGCCACTCATGCATTTTCATCCCTGACCCAAATTCACCTTTCTTTGTTATTATATTGTTTATGTTCGCAGCAAATCCTGTGGGAAATCATTTTTTTTGTATAACTTCTTTTATAGCATTGCTTTGCTGCTCTGTTAATAACCAAGGAAGGGCACTTATATTAATTTGGTCTCCATCACTATTTAATTCAATGACATTTTTCATTGCGTGATTGGCTTTCTGAATGTCACTACAAATTTTTACAATTTTTTCTTTGTCATGCCTTCCATCCAATATTTTCAATAATATTTCTGTTATATTCTTTCTGATATGCATTGTATCAAACAAATGCACAATTTGTAGCTGCTCATACTAGCGCAACCTACTAAATTGTCTAGGATAACTTTTCAGTCCATGTGGAAGCTAGCCATTAATGCCTTGACAACCTTTCTTTTTTAATTCAAGGGGTAAACGCTTTTGACCGGAGCTATGAACCAGATACAACCATTCAACAATACCACCCCAACGGGGTTTGAACCTTGGTGGCAAGAACAACAATGCCACCTATAAACCATCACACCATGCTAATACTGGCTCCTTGATGACCTTTATGAAGCATATAA
>VDFB02058242.1:737470702-737499156 GCA_007258455.2 Sequoia sempervirens | reverse complement strand
CTAGGAGGGGATCATGAAAAATAGGGTGAACTATTAAATGCTAATGGGATGGGATTAGGAAAGAATAAAGGAACAAAAAGTGAATTAGTAGAAGATAATGTGGCACCATAAACAGGGGATGATGGAACATAGAATGGACTAGTAGAGATTTATTTGATGAGCTAGGATGGGATAATAAAACATTTTTAAGGTGAACTATACTAGAGGTTAATGGTAAGTAATTATGAGGGAATATTAGACCATAAAGTGAATTATGTGGTGTCTAAGGTTTGAATATATGACATGAAGTGGGAACATGAGGTGTGTGGTTATAATGTATTAGAGAGTTCATTAATAATGAGTAGAAGGAAAGGTTTCTTGTAACAATATGTGTATAAGATAAAATATGGAGGAAGGTGGTATAATATATAAGGTGTTAAAAGATTGGGATATCGCGATAAAATGGATTTAAAATATGCATGATAGAGAAAGGAATGAAAGAATAGAGATGGATGTTGAATGAGTAAAATATAATTAGGATCTCACAAGACGAACCAATGTTTGTGTTTCTCATCAATTTTTTAGATTTGTATAGGTAAAATTACAAAACTAGCTAACATCATTTTACAACACCATTAATGAATAGAGGTTACTTGAGTGAAAGTTGTTTGAGGAGATGAATTGCAAGGTGTGGAGGTCAAAGGTCCACTAGGAAATTGTTTGAAATCCAAAGCGTGTTATGAGAAAAACATTCAAATATGGCATTCAACTGTTCAAATACAATAATATCTTTAATACTAGTTTCATACCTATGGACTCAACGTCGAGAAAGAATAAGGGTTTGCAGGAATGGAGCACGTCTCATGAACACTCCAACCCTAAAATTTCATCATATTGATTCTACTAATTTAGTTATTCTTAAATTTCAAAATATAATTTAATAAACAAAATTAAATGAACTTGCTAAATTTTACTTGAGTATCAATTTCGTGTATGTATTATTAGACAATTCATTTGTCATAGCCATCACCTTTGCAACTGGTGTAGGCTATGTAGCTGCATCCTAAGCACTCTAATAATTTTACATGCAAACAAAATTGCAAGCACCACTATGGTGGGGTGGAGCTCGGAGCCTACACATCTCCTCAACATCAGGCTCTACTAGAGGCCTCACACACTATATAATGGTTTGGGTGAGCGAGCTAATCAACTCCAGCTTGTTCACCTCTACATTGTCCTTAACAATGGAAGGAATGACAACATGCTCCACCATGGGTTTGGCCAAGGGTCTCAGTTCCAACTATGGATTATGTTGTGCAATAGGTCTATCATGTGTGGAGCCCCCACCTCTACCTTGAAAGTCTAAGATGTCAAAATAATTTGGCATCTTATTGAGGATAAAATCACAATAGAGTTTCCTCAAAAAGTATTGTGATACCTCATGCTTATTGCATAGAGGTTGGTAAAATACCATCCACCACCGCTCCCAAAATTTATTTTTAATTAATTAATGGTGGAACCAATGGATGGGGAACCTCCTACATGCATGAGACAAAGGTTCATTGGTTCTCGGGTCTGTAAATAGGGCACACAAGTTGACTTTGCTAAAAAAAAATCACATCTGCACATGAAAAACCACTAACATAAAATTGTCTCATCTTATGCCTCTTATTTGACCAAAAAAATATTTTCTCACTCATTTCTCCTACATGAGATATAATTGACTTCAATGATTCGACAATCCCTCTCCTATAAGGGAGGGTTTTAGCATGCTCAGTTAATCTTCCAATTAATTGTTCAATGTCTCTTTTATTGTTTTCAAATTGATTTAGGATATTTTCTTGTGTTCCTTGAGGATTCCTATGAATTGATGGAGGGGTTTCAGGTTGTTCTTGTATAGGAGGCTCTTCATGAGGGGGTGATTGTGAATTCTCAATGTTTCGAGGTGGAGATTCATTCCCTGAGAATTAGAACAAAGTTTTATTAAAAAAACCTACTTCAATCTACATTCTAAATCAAATTTGAAATAAAAATAATAAAAATGCATACCTCTTCACAATATTTGACCTCTTTGACATGTTGGCAGCATCCTCGTGAAGAATTGAAAGCTAAGAGTGCAAAAAATGGAAGAGATTTGACAAGCGCGAGTTCCAGAGCTGAAAACCTCCAAGCTAAGCCATGGGTGAACATAAAATGAAGTTACAAATGCATTTTTTTTTGTTTTAAAATAAATTTTCAATTTGGCACACACCAAATTTGACATGCACCAAATGACTTCTCTTTTGGCATGCACCAAATGCTCTTTTTTGCCATTTTTTTGTATTTTTTTCAATTTGGAATCAAAATTGTGTCACTGATCGATGCACTTACCCATATAGGGTGTGTATTCCCATTTGTAACAATCATTGTAGGGTTTAAGTGTGATCTATTTGATTTATTTATTTACTTTCTAGGGATTATCCTTAGACACCTAATGTGATTACTTTATTGGATCTCTTTATCTTGTCCTTAACTATCTTATGCCTTATTTTACTTTGTTGTTTTTCTAATCTTTCTCTTCTACCATTATTTCTAGGTAATTGAATTATGAAGTATTCATGCCTAGTATTTTGTATTACATCAAAGTACATGAATTATGTTATAAATTCCTTAAAAAATTGTACAATATCCTAATATTTTATGTCTGTCTATCCTAAGCAAGGATTCAATACTTAATTTATTCCTTTCAAACTAGATTATTCTTATGCTTAGATTAGACAATTTAACTAGTTTCATACATATGCCTTAAATTATATTCAAATTTTATAACATTACATGTGTGCATGTACATGTTTAGAACTACATATGTGTACGTAGATTGAATGAAAATAAACATATAATTTACGTAGATTGTATAAACACTCTTGAGTGTACTAAACATGTACATGTACACCTATGTAAATTAATGTATAAACATTTAAACATAAGAAAACTCATGTACAAGTAGATAAATGAATATAAACATAAAAATTAAAAGAAAATCTAGGTACATGCATGTATAGATTGAATTAAAATAAACATATAAACATAAGCAAATGTGTATGTATATCATATAAGAAAATGTACTAGAGATCATCAAGTGTACCTATAATAATGTATCAACAATCTAACAAATGTACTATCTAGATCATCAAATGTAAGTAATAATGTATCAACAACCTAACCAACATGTACTAGAGCTCATCAAACATGTAGCCCAAGTCATATATAATGTTAAAAAACTCATAAATTCAATGTAGCCTAAAATGAATGTTGACTCCTAGTCAAATGATCAACTGAATGAGAAGCCTAATTTGATGGATGTGTCGAGCCCTGGAGATAAAATTGTGTACACAATGTGTTAAATATATATAATATATTATAAACTTTATGAAAGTTATTAAATAATGTACATGTATTTTTAAATATCTATCTAGATCTATACATGTATGCATGTACATATATAAAAATTTAAAAATCACATATCCACTGCTAGTAGAATCATCCACAGAGTCACGTTGATGTACACAATCTAAACCAAGGATAGGAGGAACATGAGGTATGTCGATCTACAATATATATACATATACATTACATGAATATCTTAGAGTTAAAACTAAAATTTAAAAATAATTAAAAAAAAGAATTGAACATGCACATGCACACATACATGCACATTAGGTGGTATCAGATGATCTAAGTCCACTGCAATGGTTGTCTCCACTAAATCAACCAAACACTTAGTCGATGCATTAAGATCTACATCCATTTGAGTTGTCACATGTAGTTCCAAAAATGATGAGTGAAGGGGACTATGCACTTGAGATGGCATCACCGATGACGAATCGGGACTAGTCAACATATCCATAAAACCCATAGAATTTTGCATCCTCTGCAACTCAACTAAAGGATCAGTAGTCTATGCAACAACTAAATGATTTGTAGGTGGATCTTGATGTGCACTAGTGTTGGGTTGAGAGTGATGAGAATGATGAGATCCTAGATTTGAATAAACTCCTAAAGCCAAATGACTTATGACCTACTCTATAGATATCCCATAGTCTAATTCAATGAATGCATGTGTCTCCAAGAGGTTCTTAGCCAAACAATGCATAGTCTTGCATGCCATATCTCCTATAAGTCCATTGAGCTGTGTGGGTGTAGGGATGCTTTCCATTGTGAAATGATCCATGTTGTGTTGTGCTACAAATGGTGTGGATCATGAACATCTAGACATCAAATATTGACCCACACGATCAATAGATATCATAGTGGTCGTAGTTGCAATATTGCCTACACTGTCAATTGCTTCCATTTGGGAAACAATGGAAACTTGATCTACTAAGGGGGCCAGGGCTAGGATGAGATAAGGAGACCTATCACCAACCAATACCCTAAACACTAGGGCTGGTCTACTTGCTCAATGATAGGTGGGCCTATCAACAATCTTGTCATGCCCTTGACCAACATATGGTGGAATGTCCAAGTAGTTGACTTTAAGGCCCAAATGGACCTCAACATATAACTACTGAACAAAATATAATGGAAGTTGGTCATTTTTTGGATATTGACGATGTGCTGCAAGAAATCATGGGTAGATCAATTGGGCCATAGTAATATCTACACTTTTGGTGACCTAGTATCCCCTCACCTTATGCTTATTTTGATAGAATGGAAAAAAATAATTTTTAATCAAATCTTTGGTCACAACATAATTAATTTTTTTATAGGGAACCTCACCATGTACTTCTTCCCACATGTGGGAAATAATTGTAGCTACTCTATCAGGGTAAAATGCAATAGTATCTCCAAGTTTATCTCTTATTTGTTCTAGGCTTTGTAATATGGACATGTAAGTTTTCACATATATGCCTATGTTTGTACCATTAGTTAATGAATCTCTCAATCTCCTAATATCACTATTAGTATTTGCAAAGAGTGACTGTGGAGGTGGAACAGGTGCATTTTCCATGATATGTATGTACCTAAAGGAGCAATGAGACCTTGCTTTAATATATTTAAATCTAGAGAGTATAAATCTAAAATAGTTCTAAATAAATTTACAAGTGTGCACATGATATAGAATGTATTAAACATGAACACTAGATATCTAGATAATAGTTCTCAAGTGCATACATACATTCAATAAATTTAATGTAACTTAGATTCAAATTACTAAACACTTGTGAAACAAGTAAATCAATTTGAAATATCAATAAATATTTAAATTTACATAATTCAAAGTCACGCACAAACTCATTTCACCAAAATGTAGAAACTTGTAACTATACATTTAAATATATAAAATGATCTTAAATATATGATCCACATGAGTAAATCACAATGGCCAACAAGTGCTAAATTATCTTGAGATTTGAAAGCAAACATAGATTAGAGATAAGGTCTAGTGAACTATTTAATAAAATATGTTTCACATTTCTTATAGAAGTTTCAAGCTAACATGTGTGTACAAATTACAATTATCTATGTTCAACAAAACTATATTTAAACTTCATAAAATCAAAAGGCATATCAAAATTAGATAAGAAATTTATCAAATACAAAACTTTCATGTTGACCTTAATTAAGAGTTATTGGTCAATCCACACTAGAGTTTTAGCAAAACTTCCTATACTAGAGGTGAGGAGGGGTCTATTTCTAAGAAATCAAATGGTGTATGATGTATTGGAATAAATATAAATAGGGCATATAGTAATCAAATTATTTTTATTTTATTTTATAACTGTAGGGTCCATATGATTGAAGAATAGGACAAATATTCAAATCAAGATAAAGAAATTTAATAAACCAACCATCTAGAGGTCTCATGATTATAAGGAATTCATAAGTAGTTAAGTCATGCAATTCTATTAGGTTGCATGGTTTATTCTATGTGGTTTGTATATAGTCATATAAAAAATCACAAATGACCTTGCACATGCATGAAGAAGCTTAAAGAGTTCAAAAGATCTATGAAATATATAGTGGTTTATTAGAGATCTAAAATATTTGTCAAATGTCAAGAGAACCAACATATAGTGACAAAGGGTTAAAATTCCTCAAACCCTATCCAAGATCTTGACACCACTACAACCCTGTGAAATGATTATGAAATTATATCTGTCATTAATAAAATATCTATGAACTATTCTTTTTTTGAAATGGGGAATGATAAGAACGTTAGAACAATGATAAAATACTATAGTCTCTAGCCTTCACTCATGTATAATTAATGAAAATGAATTGTTTCTCTAAGATCCATGGATATGATAGAGAATGTGGGAGCTTAGATGGAACTTTAGGGTAAAAGATAGCATAAGAGGGCTATCAAAACCATTATAAAACCTATGAAGAGTGATGTTTCTTTCAAAATTCCAAACACCTTGTAAAAACCTACACACTTGTAGGTACCAATCACAAGAGATTTTGTGAGAACAATAAGTAAGAAGATGGTTTTAAGAGATTATGGATGAATGATAGTCATAATAGTATGTAATACCATGCATTCATCACAATGAGATGAGTATGGAAGGACCTATCAAACCCTAAGAACATAATTGGAGTTATGAAATCCATCACAAGACATACAAGACAACACTATCAAGCAATAGAATATCCATCATCAATATTTAGGTTTCATAGTGTTAGATGATAGTTAACTAGAGGAAGATTATTGTAGGAGATCTATGCTATATTCAAGATCATTAAAATAAAAAGCATAGTGATATATTATGTATTAGATTCTAGGGTTTGCATGAGACAATATCTTGGGCTAGGCCTTATGATCTTGTATCATGGGGATGATAGTGACAATAGTGTTATATGTTAGAGAATGCTAGAATAATGGAGAGTGCATAATAGATATCTTCTATATGATGATAGTATTAGGGTTATTACATCATGACAACTTGAACAACCATAGATGATTAAGTGAAAAAAATAAAAGGAACAATTCAAAAGAATAAATAGCTTGAGTCTTCAAGGTTGTCAAATGATGGTATGCCAATATTTTATTATATTAAGTCATAAATATGATAGTAAAGAGAGATTCTTGATGCTAGACATAGTCCTTTCATGAGAATAGATAGTCATTTCAAAGAATGATTCAAAAGAGAGAAAATGATAGTAAATGACTATTACATAAGGTATTATACCATTAAATCCTTGAAGAAAGATAAGGACAATCCATGAAAGGATAAAATGGCCCTACACACCTATCAGTGATAGTGTATGACAAAGGTTTGTTATGCATAGCTAGTCACCACCATGAGAGAAGGAAAAGGGTATTAAACAAGGAGGATATGATCACTATTCAATATGAACTACTAAGGGAATCCAAAAGAGTGAATGGGGTAGAAATAATATTTCTTCAGCTAAGGATTCAAATCATGCAACTCCTTACAAATAAGTGACTCATAGCTCAGTAATATCAACAAAATAGAAAGATTTAGAACTTTTAAATTAAACTAACAATGAATCTTAAATCAAGGATGGAATTTCATTTTCCTAGTTTTCTACAGGTTACAACCATATCAATACTTGAAAAATTATAGATTTCAAACACTCATAACTATAAAGGAAGCTTTGGAATAGGGTATGGACATTTCAATCATTGTAATTGCCTTGGTAGACATGCATGTGAAATGTGGAAGCATTGACTGATAGCTTCCCAAGAAATGTGTTCTCATCGAATGCCACTCATGAAAGTTATGCATAAAATGGATTTTTTGAAAACGGTTTAGAAAATCTCAAGAAAATGCAATCAGGTGCATCAATAGGTACCCTATTCCAAAGCTCCCATTTTGGCATAGGTAGGAAGGATGGTGTCTACATGGCGAAGCTCCCATTTTGGCACAACAAACTTATGCAAAATGTGGAAGCATTGATGAGGAAAGTGAACTATTTTAGGTGATTTCTTGAAGGAAATGTAGCCAAAAACAAAATTTGAAGCAAAGAAAACCAACCTAGAAGTCGTGGAGGATGATGCTCATGGAGGGTGGTGAACTTTGGTTTCCCTAAAAACACTTTTGGAGGTTCGTTGGTAATTTTTTCCTTCACTTGGGGTTTAGAGGTTTTCTAGTCAATATTATAGTGATGCTATGAAGATGAAACTATCATAAATTCGCCAATAAAAAGTTTTATAAAAAAATCCCTAAAATATGGGTTCACTTGAACACCCATTCAATCAAACCATAGTATTTTATTATAAAATAATCTTTCGGCATTGAAGGGGGGTTCGCTTAGACTATGGGGTTTGAGTGAACCCTAAAAGTAGTTTGATCAAACCCCATAGTTTGAGTGAACCACTTAAAATTGCAAACCAAATGAAAAATCTTTTTTCCTTCCTCAAATAAATTGTAAACCACTATTGTGGTTGCACCTCATAAAGAAATACAAATAAAAAATGAAAGTTGCCGTCAAATTGACAAAAAGCACTAAAAATGTCACTCTTGCTAGGGTTTGTCGAAATGTTATTTCTAATTTTTTGTGACCTAATCCCCTAGTTCTTGGTGTCATTAATCATTTTATTAATTCCTTTGCAATGTTAACTTATCATCCCCTTAATCCTCTCCTAGCACTCAATTAAGAAGAAGATTATGCATGTGTTTAATTAAATGGCTTAACTGAGCTCACACTTTATGGTTTTGTGAGTTTGTGGATAGTCTTATAAAGGTTAAGTTAATTGCCACAAAACTATGGAAATGGGATAGGTTTCATTCAATTTCTTTCTTTTAAAGAGATTTCATGAGTCCATATGATGCTTCAAGTAGATCTATATGTGAGTCACAAAGCTATAGAAAGGACATGTGGAATCATCTCAATGTCTCCAATGGGTTTTCTATGGAAGGATAGGATTATGAGTAATGGAATGATTTTGCAAGTCCGTAGATAGTTTTATAAAGGTTAAGTCAATTTCCACAGAACCATAGAAAGGGGATAGTTGTCAATGTCTTTCTTTTAAAGGGATTTCATGAGTCTATCAGATGATTTAAGTAGATCTATATGTGACTCATGAAACCATGTAATGGACACATGGAATCATCTCAATGTCTCTAATGGGTTAAATTCTATTGAAGGAAAATATCATGAAGATTGTGTATCCTAGCACACTAAAATTTAAAACAACTTTAAAACACATGTTTATATCTTAAGTTACTCAACCATTTGATGAACATTTGATGGATGGATATAGTTGTATTCCAGAATGAAATGCACAAAGTGCTAGGCTTGTGAACTCAAACCTCCAAAATCACCTTATAACTGTTAGATTTACAAAGATCAATGGCTGAGAATATTTTTGAGATGGAACATTTGAATGACAATGCCTCTTGCCAAAAGTGATCAATTAATAGAAGGTACATAAATATAGGAAAAATATTCAATTCATTTATAAGTGTTTGTATGTAAATGTAATGTACTAATTGTGTAGTCTGAAGGTAACATGATGTTTCATTCACTTTAATATTTTTTTTTAAAAAAGAAGTGAACTTTCTACTACTAAGTGATTTTATTTTTAAGTGAGAGAGTCAAAACATAGGAAGATTTTAGATTGTTCATTGCAATGCACAAAGAAGATTTTGGATTCCAAAAAATCTCATGTCTCTCTATTAATCTTTTCAAGAATCAAAATTTGAGTAAGTGAAAGATAGAATTCCTACGTTTCATCATTTCTTAAATTCTTATTTTGTCAAACTTTGGGTTTAGGGTTGAGAACTTGAGAGACTTAATAAAAATTAAGGACTTAAGAGGGAATTCACATTGTACAAGCATGCCTACCACCACTAGTAGACCAGTTGTTGGGAAATGCAAAGCAAAATCAGATAGAAAAATATATTATGTTGGAGTGCTTAAAACCCCAGATTCCTTTGATGAATACTAGGATATTTATTATCTTGAAATCTATGGTATGCTTATCTCAATACTTAGATTTTTATGTAAGAATAAGGTTGCAAAGCAAATATGAATTCAAAATAGTCAAACAATTCAAATTAATAGTGTCACTACACCGAGGGTAATTAGATTAGGGAACATGATGTTACATGAGGTTTTCCCTTTTCCAAAATTTATCATGGTCTATGCCCACAATTATGATGATAACAAAAGAGTAATTGTTAATAAATATAGTAAAGAAGAAATGTTATCCATTACTACAGAAGAATTTGGAAATGTGTTGGGGTTTACAACTGAAGAATTTGGAAACATCCACATTAACCTAGAAAATCTTTCTAGTGATTTTGAAGTAGTTGATGAAAGGGAGAAAAAATATTTTTTGCATAAAATAGTTCAGGATTGTCATAGAAAGTTATTGAAAATTAATCATAATAATCCTTATGATTATTTAATTTTTAAACCATGGGTTCATGATACTATTTCCATGCTAGCATTTTTCCTTAGACTGGATAACAATCAGGAAGTGGGTACAAGCCTCCTTGAAATGGTATTTAGTATCCATTATGTTGATTGACTTGTCAAACATAAATTTCTTGAGAAAACTGTAGAATCCATGCATAAAAAAATTTTAATGATTAAAAGAGGTTCCACTAAGACATTTAGGTTCACAACCTACTTGTGCTATTTTTTCTATTCAAATTGAGTGAATTTTTTTAGACCAACAAGCTTTAGATTTAGACATATACGAATGCTCAAGGAAAAATGGCTCCAATATATGATTGTACCACTAAGATAAGGATGCATGATTCTCAAAGGAACCACAATCATTTTGTAGATGACATTTTGGATCCATTATATCAAGCAATTACAAATACTCCAATGCCTAGATTGCCTATGTCTTGTAGAAATTACATTCAACTAGGAAAATAAATACAATTGGTTGATTGGTACTTAATGGAAGAATATAATGTGCTAAGATTTTATGGATCAAGAGTAGATCCATACAAACTTCCAATACATGTGACAAAAAAGTTTTTGCATTGGAATATTTAAAGAAGATGGAGAGTATTGATCAACTATACTTTTTCAGTCAACAAAAGAAGACCATATTTTCTTATTTACCTTTTTCATGTGGGGGATTCACATTCTAGAGAAAAGCATTTATAAGTGTGGTACATGATCTTTTGAAAAAAAAATCATTTTGATGTTGTCTATCATTGGAAGTATGATCAATGTGACACCATTAAATTAAGGATTGTGGTTAATAAGAATTCTGCAAGTAGAACTCAACATCAAAGTAAACCCTTGCTTGAAAACTTAAGAAACAAGGATTCTTGGGATGAGGTCAAAATAGAAATGGAGAAAATTGCAGCCGAGAAAGGTATTTATTTTGAACAATTGTCAGTAGAAATTATGGCATTGCACCAATAGAGAGAAACAAAGAAGAAAATCAAGAGGTTGAATTTTTTTATGAAAAAGTGGTCTACCATATACTAGCACTCATACATTTGACTACAAAATATGACGAAATTGTCCAACGAAATATGTAAAATTCGATGTTCGTCGGGTGCTTGTAAAATTTGATGTGTAATTTCCAAAATTTTAAAAGTTTATCCCCGATGTTTGTTGAAATTTTGACGAACTTGGGGTTCGTCGAAATGTCGGCTATTATTTTCATTGAATTTTCAACAAACATGAAAAATTAAAAAAAATAAAATTGTGGCCGACATAAAGAAAAGTGAGTTCGCGCTTGATTTATTGTGACAGTGTTTTGCTCTACTTGAGACAGTTTGTGGAGAACTAAGGATGATTTTCTTAGGAAAAATCAAAAAAAAAATCAAGAAGATATCACTAGGTTGAGGGTAGTCATTGTGTTTTTGCAGAATTCAGTTGTGAAGTCAGATTTGTAGTTCTAGGTTTGAAAATCATATTTTAAAGCAACATCTCATTAGATTTCATTTTTAGAGGTTAAGGGTTTTGAGAATTTCATGTCCAGATTTTGTTGTGTGGAATCACCATAAGATCACAATGGAGGAACAGATTCTTGTGACTGTAATTATGTGATCCATAATTGTATTGGTCATGTGGCACAGTTGTGCTATAACAAATACAGGATGCATTCATGTGTGACCCAAGTTTAATGTGGCTATGTTGTGATAAAATGGAGGCACTCATATAATGTAGTTAATTCAGGTTGTATAATGTAGGTGTCAATCATCATTGGGTGCATTCAGGTTGTCTCAAGTTTAACAGGATAGGATGTAATTATAGCATGATCAAGAGTGATTACCTCTTGCTGCAATAAAGAGCCTATAACTCGTTGATATGCAGAGTGGTTGTGTTATATCAATTATGTAGTGCATTCAAGCACAACCCATGTTTAATGGGCTATTCTAGAGAGTGATCAAGATTTTCTAAACCTTATGAATGTTACTTGACATATATTTGCATAATCTAAAATTCCTTTAGAGGCTTTTGAAGTATCAATGTATCCTATATAGGGTTTAGAATGATTTATTTTAATTAAAAAATAAATAAATGATGTATTTCCCTATAATTAGATAATGTGGAGATCTCCTAAATCTGCCCCAACACACTATCCTCTTTGGCACTGTATTCATTACTCCAGGCTACTAGGGTTTTGCATGTGACATCTTTAATATCTTCATGACCGGCTTTTAAATAGATCTCAGTCTTTGCTTTAATCCTTTTCATGGTAACCCTTGAGTTCCATAATCCACCTTCAATCTCTTCTAAGAACGTTGTCTTAAGCTAGACTACATAGTATGCATATAAAGCAAGTCCTTCATACCTGCCATTGTTCCAAACCACCACTCACTGCCTTGCTTAAAATGTTGCCTCCATAAGCACAATAGCATGTTTTAAAATCATGGTTGCCAGTGATTGACCATTAAGTTCACCACTTTCATCATGAAGATACAATGAGAAATTTTTGTCTTCAAACTCAAGGCATTATGGAAGATAACATTGTGAATTGTTTGTTGTGTATGATTCAATTTTCTTGCACATTTACTGCTTTGCTAACTTCCTTTAAGACTGGGTATTGCACCCTCAGCTGCAATCTCAAACAACTCACTCACTATCACTTGAAGATTCCTTTCATGAGCATCCTTCTATAAAATCAAACTATGCCCTATAGACTGCCTACTTACTACAGGGGACTCATTGTTTCATGGTATTGTAGTTCTTAAGATCCTTCAACCTTATTGACACTACTTCACAGTCCACAAGGTATTATTCACTATTCTCCCATCTTTGATGAGTCTCAAAACACTGCTCAAACATGCAATCCACTACCTCCATTATACATTAATGGCTAAGAAGAAACATTGAACCTATAATTACCACTGTTACTTCATTTGGACAGTCATTCCCTAATTGCATTTGCCTTGTCTAACACTACCAAAAGCATTTGAAAAACCCTTAAGGTCAGCAAGGGGGTAAGGAAACTCACTGTTAAAATCTCCACTTTACTATGCAAGGTTTGAGCTTTATTATCTTGTCACTACTTAGCCTATTTTTGACTGTCACATCTCAAGTGACTGTCATTCTTCTTACCGTAGATTGCATTTACAAATGTCAGTAAGCTACATAGTGTGCTTGTTATTGGCTACAATCTTTAGATTGCAAGATTTTGTTATTACCTACAATGTCTCAATCTTTCTGGTATTGCAACCTCACTAATCCGCTATAGTTATTGTTTATGTTTCTACGGAGGCCTAGGGTTTGTACCCTAATCATGCTCTTACCAATGCTTTTGTTGTTTTTTATTAGGGCTCTCTCAATGTTGAGGGCCCTAGAGATAAGCTCGTCATAAGAAGTGACACATTGCATCTTTAACTAAAAGGATAAATCCGTATTGACATTATCAATGATGATTCCCACTCGTTGCTCCTTAGGAATGGGTCACTTGCTCTTACTAGCTCGCTACCTCCATTGTTGTAGGAATTTTGTGATCAAGTTCAATATTTTGATTTTAGGAGTCTTAACAGTTGAAAATCATAGTAAAATCATAATTTAATAAGTTTTGGAATTAGCATTGTAAAGTGTTTTTTGGGGTCATTAACTTCAGACTATCTTCTCTTTTGCAGGGGTGGTTGCATGCCAAATTTTTTTGGTGTAAAATATCAGAATTATTAGACTATGTTACCTGTCTATGAATAAAAATTATTGGAGTGTGAGTTTGATATTTTTTGAAGATCTAAATAGTCAAGCTTGGTAAAGAAAAATCATGTCAGATAATATTAGTCGAGAACAAAATGAAGAGACACTTGATAGATTGTGGGCTAGATTGAAAAGAAAGGGTGATGGGAAATGTTATTGTCCTTGCAATAATTGCAAGGGCTTAAAGACGAGACACTTTTAATCACAACAGCTGAGAAACATTGTAGGCATCATGGTCACATTGAAGGGGGGCATGATTATCGTCCATTGGTAAGTTGTTCATTATATGTGTTTATATTGATTGAATTTGTAAATGTTTATATTGTTTTAACATTTTATATATATATATATAATCACTTGATCATGATCATGGCTTATTTGTGTCTATCATTATTATAAAGGTGGGGCACCCTAGGGCAGATGATATGGATTATCATAGCCCGAGAATGTGGTTTTGGCGGATGAACATAGAGCGTGAATATCGAAGATGAAGTTAATGATCCTATGGAAGAAGATGATCATGCACCAGAAAACAAGTTGAACATGATGGTACAAATACATTGATCCATGCCACATTTAGTGGCAGAGCTGATCATGATGATCAAGATGACTTTGATGATGTTCATGATTTACCTGTACTTGACAAGGCATACGAGCCCCTTTATGAAGGCTCTGAAACAACTCTTCTCTCTGCTGTATTGTTGCTGTTGAACTTTAAGGTTATGAATGTTTTATCAAACATAGCAATCTCATGGATGTTAAGGTATGTCATAAATGTCATCTTTTTTCATCTATTTTAATTGTCGTTAGTTCATCACTAGTAAATAAAGGATGAAATATGTATCATTAATATTCTTTATATGAACAAATTATTTTTTGTTGTAGATTGTTTGGTGAATTTTTGCTACCACCATCAAATATTTTACCTTGCTCATACCGAGATTTATGTGCCATTATGAAAGATATCGGAATGGAGTATCAAGCAATAGATGCATGTCCCAATGATCATATTATATATCATAAACAACATGAATTTGCAACATAATGCCTAGAATGTCATATCAGTAGATATCAAACAGATCAAGTAACAAAAAAGGTACCTCGCAAGGTTCTTCATTAAATTCCCATTATTCCACGTATGCAATGATTATTTAGGTGCGAAAGCTTAGCACAATTGATGGATTACCATGCACATAATAGAAGAGGAGATGACATTATTCAAATCCCTGCAGATGGTTCTGCATTTAGGGACATGGAGGAAAAATGGCCACACTTTAAAGAAGAACCTCGTAATCTCAGGCTTTCATTGGGAGCGGACGGTGTCAATCCATTTGGAGAGCTGAGATCTATTTACTCAGTGTGGCCTGTTTTTGTTATCAACAATAACATTCCTCCATGGATGTCAATAAAGAGGGAGCACATAATGTTGTCAATGATTGTTCCAGGTATTTGTTTACATCAATTTTCTTTAACGTAGTAGCATCTCATTTGTCTTATTTGTTGCATAATGACTTATATTTTTTTCATTCAATAGTCATGTACATTAATTTATATATATTGCAGTAAAATGGTTATAATAATTGTGAAGACCAAAACCTGCTTTGAAAAAAGACTGAAAGATATGGGTTAAATCTGTCAACTTTGAAAAAGTGAGATGAAAGCCCTCCCTATGAAATTATTGAGTAAATATAAAGGAAATAATGACATTATCACAATAATCTAAAATCATAAGCAATATAATCATAAAATCTATTCCTAAAATACTCAAGCATCATCCCATAGGGGGATTGGTGCTACTTTGATATGAAAAGTAGCCCTTTCCCAACCCCTTTAGATAAGCTAAATGTTGCAAATGATGAAGATATGATATAAAGATGGTGTGGACAAGATTAGCTCCCCATTGAAGAGATTAACCTTGTATCAAATTTGTGGATGAAAATGCTAAGATTGTGGAGTGGACAAAATCAATTCTTAAATGAAGAGAGTGACTTTGCATAAAGATTGTGAAGACCTTGCTTGAAGGATGAAGCCTCTCATTTATAGATTATCAAGTTGAAAGAATGTATATGAGAGAGCAACATGGGATCAAAAACAAGCCAATGAGATGAGGACACTTGTCATCATGTGATAGGCCAATGGATGTGCAAGATTAGGGAAATGTGCCCATGAGAGGGAGAATTTGAATTCAAATTTGAGAGTAAATGCTAAGTGGGGGACAAGAAAATGAGCAATAAATGCAATGTTGGAGGGACAAATCAACTTTCCTTTGAATTCAAAGTTGAGGGAATATTCCCCATAAATGCCATGTTGATGGAAAATCTTGGATTTAATAAATCAATAAATTGATTTATATGTGCAAGTGGCTAAATCTAGATAATGCAAGTGGGTGAGATTAGTATTTAATCAGGGTTAGATTAAATAGATGATGATTATGCTGATTTAATGGTGCTTAGATGATTTTGACTTTTAGGACTTAAATATTTGATTTATTTAAATCAGAAAATGGTGGAATATGATTTGGGTTTGATTTAAATAAAGTCCTGATTTATTTGATGAATGGAATATGATTATGCATGATGTAAATTTGACATGTCTACATTTTTCCCCTCTTTGAAGCAATGTAATTGTTGCGTTGGTTCAAAGAATAACTTGCCGCGATCAAAATTTCAAAATTTTCTAATTTTTCAGATGCCCCAGTGGAAAGAAGTACACTGGTACATTGCCCCCTCGAGATATCGAGCGAAAAAATTCAATTTGAGGGTCGATCTCACGATAAAGAGGTTCAAAATGGGTGGTTATGGATGATGATGCAAATGAGATGATTTTAAGATGCTTAGAATAACAAATCTATATTATCCTAAACAACTTAAATGATGCTATAATATGAGATGGATGAGATTGATGATGTGATGTGCTGTGATTATGCAGTGGATGATTTATGAGATGCTTAGACTAACAGATCTATATTATGATGATGATATGAATGCACAATGGATGCATGATGGATGAACTGATGATGAATTGGTGTTAGTATGGAAATGAGATGATGACAAGAGGATCCAACATGTCCATGATCTGACGAGACTTTATTAGAGATGATGATGATGATAGATGATGATGATGATAAATGGATGATTTGCTTATCAAGGATTGGGATTTTAAAAGGGCTACTTACCTTATGTTTGATTACACATGTAGATACGATGCATCAAGGTATAAAGAACTAGGATGGCGTTGTACCTAGTGCGATGGACTTTGACTTGACAAACAGATAGGAGTATTCCTGTTCACACCTGACATACGAAAACCTTGTTAGGATGCACTTTAGAAGTTTTAAACATCTAAGACCAAAACACAGAGAGGTATAACCAATCAATGCAATAGTCAACAAGCCATCCAAAACATCCTCTATACATATCTAACAAAGAAAGTATTCGCCAAGTTATTTTACAAGAATGTCCAACAAGCACAGCAGACAAAAGAATAATGATCGTTGCCCCATTCCTATCTCTCTAAATCCTTCGTTCGGATATCATCGAGAGGTCCTTGGAATGAGTGCAATAAGATAAATCAAAAGAAAATATCAAGAACAAACAAGCCAATGTTCTTCATACCTTCAGCCAAAGGGATTTGTTTTGATAGGATAAGAATCCAAGTGATATCCAAAATGATGCCCATTTCGGAACGATATATCCTAGGACATGCATTGTATAGGACGATGATGGTTTGATAAGTTGATTGATAGGCTGTTGATATAAGGTTGACTGACATGTTTGTGACTAATCAAGAGTTTGATTTTGTTTTAAAAGTTTGTTGTTTCGATTTTGATTTTATGATTGAAGCTTTGATTTTGCTGATTGTTGTGCTTGTTTCTGTTTTGCGTTGCCAAAGGATGAATGTGACGATTAGTTTATTATGAATGATTGATTATTTCGGGTGAAAGCGAAATGAGATGGATGGATTTTTCAAATATTTGGATGTTTTTTTGACATTTTGAAATGTTTTGAGGCTATTTTTGGATTTTGATGTTTTTCGAATGTTTTGGATTTTGTATTTTTTTAAAATGTTTTTGGATTTTTTGATGTTTTGGATGTTTTCAGATTTTGATGTCTTTCGAATGTTTTGGATTTTGATGTCTCGGGGGCTGATCATAGATCCTTGCCTACGTTTAAGCTCAGAGACGACGTAGTTCGGATTTCAATGTTTTTTGATGTTTTTTCTGACTTTTTGAGTGTTTTTGGATTTTGATGTTTTGAATGTTTTTGGATTTTTTGATGTTTTTGGATTTTTGCATGATTTTAACGATTTGGATATGGATGTGTGTGATGATATCAGTGCGCTGTTTGGGATTTGGTTGAAAACCAAGCTAAGGTCAATCGATCAGGTCGATAGATTGATGATAATGATAACATTGTTGAGGATGCACAACAATGCAAGGATAGGATTGATTAGGATTGATGATGATCGCTAGTGATAACATTGTTGAGGATGCACAACAATGTAAGGATAGTGTTAAGCAACACAAGGATTTGGGAAAGATATCCCCAAGATGATGATGTTTTGATTGTATTTGATTGATCAGGATTGTTGAAGCTTGGTTTGGAACAAAAGTTGTTTGAATGATGTGATGTGACGTTGACGTGCAAATTAGATGTGACTGATATCGATTGTTTGGATTGATGTTCGATTGAAGATGGAGACTTGATAAAGAACATGTTCTTGTCAAAATATGCCATGGGCTAGTGATTCAGATTTTTGCTCACGAGTGCTTTGACTAGTTTGATTTCACGTTTTCCAATGTTCAGACCGCCACATAAGTCGGAGGACATAGATCAAGTTTTATTCCTGAAGAAAGATGTAAATATCTGCCCCCAGTGTCTAGCAATGTATGGAATGTGATGGATGGAAGCTCATATAGGTGTATGGATGGATGGATACGCAAAGGATGCCAAGGATTATCTTGCGATAAGATAAGGTGTTCGGATAAAGAATGCTCATTTGGATAATGCTTCATGGATTAGATAATGCTGCATAGGATAAGATCAATGAAAATGGCCCATGTCAAGATGTTTGTTGTAAGCAAGCGTAAGGTGTGCCCCAAAATTTCATCAAGATCAAGATCACTCGGATGATGGATGCAGACGGATGAAAATGGATTGGATAAATGGTTGATGGATGGATGGATTTATTATGGCTAGATGGAATACTGGATTTATTATGGATGGGATGAGATGCTCTCACCTGAAGTGGCGCACATAGATGCTCGATTCTACACATGACACTTGTTTGCTAGGTTTTCATCATGGTCTTGCCCAAAGTTCCACCGTAGTGGTTTTCACTAGAGGACAATTTTTATCTTTACTGTTTTCAATCCTTTTTCTGAATTTTTTTTATTTTTTTTTTATTTTATTTTTTCAAAAGATTTTAAGCTCATGCTGAATCATGAGGTGTTGTTGATGTAGATGCCCCTATCATAATGTGCCATTGATATCCTGCTTGAAGGAGCTGCTTTGCTAAGATACATGCACTTGAATGCAGCTTTTGGGATTCTTGATCTGCTTCGTCAATACTGGAGTTAACTTTGTCTCTGTGCGCACATCGCGATAGAGTGCCCTTTGAATCCTTATGATGAAGGGTCATTGCCAATACATGGTCAATGTGAGAATTGGATATCATGTGTGGAGGCGTGGATGGAGTGTGTTTAGGGATAGGAGATGGATTGGTTGACAGCTTGGAATCTTTGACTCTCCAAACTTGGGAAGATGAGCAATGATGGGTGGATACGGAAGTGTACATGGAATTAGGACCAACCTTGATACACTTTGTAATCACTTGAAAAGCTGCTTTTTCTTTTTGGACATCTTTGATGGATACTTTTCCCTTTTTTATTTTTCCCCATAGTTTCTTTGACTGATGGAGTTTGATAGGGATGATCTTTCTTTGTATTCTTCAGTATCCATTTGTATTTTATTTGTCCATTATGCTTCTCAGTTTCTTTTGATTTGATAACATTCTTCGTACTTTGATTCAAATATTTCTTTTGACATTGGTCCCAACTTGTGGATGGGGTAATGGGTGGATGAAGATTCATGGCGTGGTTGGTTGTAGTATTGGCACGAGTTTCATCATAAGGACTCTTCGTGCTCCCTATGTTGACATTTGCTTGAGACATAGTTGCCCCCAATATGGTGGTAGTAGCAACTTCATGCTTTGATTCTGCTTGTTCGAAGAGCTCTTGTTCAGAATGCATTCTCTGATCAATGATCACTGTAGACGACATTATTTCCATTTGCTGCTCTGCTAATTCTAGATTATATTGTTTTGTCTGATTTTCTTCCTTGAGTGGATAATGTTTGATATCTTTATTCATGATTTCCTCAATCTGATTTTGGGATATATATGATCGTGATGTTGATAACTCCGTTTGACTGTAGGAGTTAATAATCTGCTCTTTTTGTGTAACATAATCTTGTTCTAGATGAAGATCATCTATGTGTCCATCCATAGAAAGCATCTCATGGGTAGGTGGAGGAGTATGTGCTACATGGATATGATCATCTTGCATAGATAGGAGAGTGTCCATTAGATGATTGTAGTATCTTGAAGATACAAATTCTTGATCTTGAATGATTTCAGAGTTGCTTTCGACATGCTTTAGATCAAGTTCCTGACATGGATTAGTTCCAAAGGATGGATTGGTTATAAATGGTTCTTGGATGTCATCATTGTACATGGTAAGTGGTTCAATATCCACAAGTGTCAAGTTCAGGGTTCTTTCAATATCTGTAACCATGCGGTCAAAGGGGATCAACATGTTTTGAAAAGGACCATTGCTAGACTTTGGTGAAAGATTTTGATCATGCTTTGGAATAAATTCTTGAGATATGTCTAACTCGTAAGGTGATGTAGAGACATTTTCAACATGATCATAGGTGAACTGATTGTGCATTATGTCAATTGGATCAAATAATCCTAACACTCCTTGAAAGAGATCACTAAAAAGTGGCTCTTGATGTATGGTGAATTGATCATCAGATTGTGTAGATACATCCTCAATGTGCTCCTCGATGGAGAGGTTTTGATCATTGTTTTCGATAATTGCGGTGGAGAGATTGTGAATGTCTTCGACCATAGAGTCAAGTGATGTTGATATTTCTTGAATTGGCTCATTGTCAAGTTTTGTTGGTGGATTTTGATTGTGATTCAAAAGTGACTCTCGACATATGTCGATTTGATCATTGGATGAAGTAAACGTGTGCTCAGTGATGGATTGATCTTGATCCTTGTTTTCAATAGTTGTCATCTTTTGTGTTGGTTGGGTAGCTTGGGATTGTTGAAGCCCTTGGTGGTAGGCTTGATGTGCTTTTAGTGTGATGCTACGATATTGACTTATTGCACTTGGTTTTGGTGGTAGTGGTGGTGTATTTGGAATCGTGTTGGATGTAGTGCCAAGTTGTTGGGATATGCTTGGAGCGATCGTGGGGGTGGTGTTTGGAATGATAGAAGTGATAGGGATGATTGGGATGAACGAGGTGATAGGCCCTTGGGAGACCATATTTTGATTGGTTGGGATCATCATTGTTGCTTGATTGGATACCATCTGTTGGTGCGATGTCGATGGTATATTCAAAGGATTTGATGTGATAGCTTTATTGGCATTATGTGGATTGATTTGGATGGAGTGATTGGTGCTAGGTAAAGGGGGAATCCCTAAACCAATGAATGATGTTGGTAATGGTGGTGGAGATGTCTCTTCATGTAATGATTCAACTATTTTGGAAAGTGCAGCAATTTGATCTAGCCAATTTTGTTCTTGATTTTGATCTTGACTCCCTTGATATAGTTGATTTGGCTCTTGTTTAAGCAGATTTGGAGTGTGTAGTTGTGTTTGATTTTGGACAATATTCTGATTTGTGATGAAACTCAGATTTGGCATGATGGGTTGAAATTGACCATTGTTCGTATGATTTGCAAATGTATCCATCCCAAAGTTTTCCGGATTCATGTTTCAAAAACTTGTTCTTGGTACATTCTCCTTTGGCATGTAGGGATTTGGTGGGATGACGTTTGTTTGAAGGCTCATGCATTGATTGTTTGGTTGGAAAACTTGTAGGTTTGGATTTGGATTTAACATTGGGAAATGTGTTCCAATCTTTGATTTGGGCATACTCACACTTGTTGTTCTATTGACATTTGACGAAGGTAATGGTCCCATGTATGGATTGTATAAGTGTGAGTTTTGATAATCAATCAGAATTGTAAGGTTTTGAAGATTCAATTGATTTGGATTACTCAAGATGTATGGATCAAGTTTGTATTCCATGTTCTCCTTGTGTTTTGACCTTGTTACAAAATTGACCTCTAGGGTTCTTAAGACCAATGACGAGATGAAGGATGAATGGTGTAAATGATATGGATGATGAACGTTTAGGGACCTTGGATCAATTCTAGACTTGGGGCTTGATTTTTGATTGGTTTGATTTGGATGATGAACTTGTAAACCCTAGGATGTTGGATGTGATCTTAGGATGACCTTGTTCAATGGATTGGTAATTTAATTAAATGTATGAGAAAGGATGCATTCCCACACACCTAATTAAACAAATGATTTTGATTTGATGACTTACCCAAGCCTAGAATGATGTTTCCAATGATCTAAAGTTGTTTGTGGGATGGATTTTGATAAGTGTTTGAGATGGATGATGTTTTTGATTTGATCCTAAGAGACTTAGAGAGACTTTGTTTACTAGGCCAAGGTATTGAAGAACACACTTTTCTCTAAGAGCAATCAAAAGACCAATATTTGCATGAAAATCATATGACCAAAAGATATCAAGCACATGTGTGGGGTCCAATTTGTTATCTTTTCTTAATGAGTACTTTTTTACCACAAACACACTTCTTGATTAGGTTTCAAACTGAGTGTCCAATGTCACAATTTCTTTTCATCCCACAAAGTGCTATGTGGAAGTTTCCAAGATATTAGGATAAGGGTTGCCTAATGTTGACCTTTGTAAGAGCAAATTAAGATGTAAACCCAATTACTTAGAAACCTCTAAGGACATAATCCCAGGGGTAAGCAATAGTTCTTAGGTTTTGTCAAAGGTATTTGCTCTAACTAAGGGGTTTGAAATTTTGATGATGATGTTGAATGTTGGTTTTCCAATGTTATCAATAAGCGCACTATGTTTTCAAACAAGCAATGTAACATCCTAGCTCAATTGGTACATTTTTCTTAGTGGGCTTGCCTCATGCCCTTCGTAGTAGAAGAGATGACTTTACATGCAACCGAGGATAAAATATAAAGGTATGTTAAGAATGAAGTCTTAACCTCTATATTTCGACCAAGATCGGACATGGCAAGTAACTTCTTGGAATCTAAGTTCCAATGCACCACTTTGATAAACTCATTGGATGGACTAGATGGAAACTACAAACAAGGTTCTTAATGACACAACATCAGGGACATGGCACCTTGTGAGCGTCCAACAAGCCACTAAAGGCTTTAATCAATCCTACTAGGGGCTCTTATACTTTTTATGGTAGTACCCCATTCTGAAAGACACTGTACGGCTAAGGCCTACATACCATGAGGACTTGACAGTTTAGTCTTATCCATTTATATACCGGCCCGAATGAAAAACCGGTTGGAGTCACCTTCAAGTTCTCCTTTCAGATGTGTCTCTTAGGCAGGCCCCTCTAAAGGTAAACAACAGCGAGCAAGCACATCCGTAGTTCGATCGACCTTCGTTTAGAAACAAAGGGAGAACACACGCGATATACCTAACTCACACTCGCACAAGATCTTGTTCAGTTTTAAGCCCAAATCGAAGTGTGGAGGCAATCTTTTATGCAACCTAATGTCATCAAAAAGACTTTTGATTCTCAAGATCACCGTGAAGCATGAGAGAAGCGCATACACCTTTTTAGATGAGATTATTTTGCATAAAAGATTACAAAACATGAAAAACACATGTTCATTTTAGCCTCAAAGCAATGATTCAATTCATTTTTTTTTTAGAGCACCAAATGAAGTGTGAGAAATTGCCTTGTTCAATTTTAAACTAAATCGAAAAGCTAGTAAGTTTCTAAGGTTCAATTTTAGCCCAACTTTGAAAGAAAACAATGATATAGTTGGCCTAAAACAGAAAATTAAAGTATAAAATGGAAGCCCTTTAAAGTGTTTAAAAACACTTTGTGAATTTCAATTTTGATTCTTAATTCTCTTTAACTCCAAGATTCGTTCAAAGATTTCTTCTAATGCTTCAACGTTGTGAGTTCCTCGTGCAACTGAAATTACTTCCCCTTCCTAAAAAAAAAAAGAAAGATAATAATGTGAGATCAAGTTACCCAATTAAATTTGTTTTTTTAAGCATTGACTTAAATGATTTCAAATGATGAAGCATTAGTAAGGATCAAATATTTCAAAGAAATTTTTAGTCAAAACAATTTACAAACTTCCCTTGTCAATAACTCATTATTACTATCAACCACATCAATCAATACTTGAACAAGGATTTTGCATTTTCTAGAAAGATTTGATCTATTTGTAAAAGTGTGTCAATCTTGCCCTGCATATTGATGTTCTCTTTTGACTTTCCCCCACGTATTGTGCAGCTTCAACATGAAGACATTATGAATTTAAAGAAAGAAAGATATGTTAGCAATGTACTAGCATTTTTTTACTCCTCACACTGGTTTGTCAGAAAACAAAATCTTCTTGGATAGGCATATATATTTCAAAAACAACGAAGAGACTTTATGATGGAACATATATCAACACATTTTCCCCCCGCTATAGGTTCACTGAAGATTACGGCTTGCAATACTAACACAAGTTAATGATTAGAGCCTTCATCATATCAACATTTAAATTAAATAAAGAAATCGTCGAGTCTCCTGTGCATTAATGAGAATGACAAAACCTACCATGGGAGGATTAAAATATGATCTTCATGTCGCTGGTATTTATTACACATATTCTGATCAAAGGCTGCATTTACTCTAGTAACTCACCTACCAACTCACTTAATAGCATTGAGGGCCTTGCAAGCACTTAGCTTAGGATGTTGAGTAGCATTCCAGCCAGATTAAAGGGATGCATTTATTGTTTGACTATTTCTAGCGTATCAAGCAGTAAATGGTATGAGCAGGTGTATGGAGACAGACCCTAATGCCAGTCAAAGCAATGAGTAAAAGCAGCAAATAAATGCATGGTTCCTTGGCATGTACAGAAACATAAACCGATGACAGTCAAAATAATGAATAAAAGCAGTGAATAAATGGATTTTAATAGACTTTCAAGCTAATTCATTTGGCAGATGTAAAAGTGTAGCACCCCCTGTTGTTTAAAACAAATTTCAAATTAATGCCAAAGGAAGGCTTAAGACCGAATTCCCCAGCCTTTTCCTATAGAATTTTTGCATGGTAGATGTGTATGCAATTTGGGAAAGCATAGGGGCATACAAATTTTTTTCGCAGACTATCTCAAAGGAACGTGGTCTTAAAGGTTGCAATGATTGCGAGAATATACAAAATGGATCTGTTGAAAAGAACAAAAAAAAATATTTCACAAAAAACAATTCAAGCCAAAGCCATTGATGGGTGTAGAGAAGGGCTTTTTGTTCATTCCAGCATCCTTCCTACCTATGCACAAATGGCAGCGACCATGAGTGTTAAAAAAAAAAGCTTTCAAGCTAGTGTATTTGACAGGTGGGAGCTTTAAACTTGTGCCTAATGCAAAAAGGAAAGCGTTCAAAGAGATGCAGTTGGGAGCCTTAAACTCGCGCCCAACCAAAAATTTCAAATTGATGTAACTGGTAGGTGTACAACTACGCCTAGCAACTTATGATCAATATCTGATTTGTCTGTATGAAAATGGAAGACGTGCTTGGTTTTTGACAAAATATTCTTGCGATGCTTCTTTCTTATTTGTCAATGATGCCTCAAAGGGATGTTCTCTCATGAAATATGTTTTCTGCAGTCTTTTGAACAGAAAGAACAATGAACTTGTGCTATTTGTGACAATGGTTGATCACCAAAGCCTTGAGATCTGCTTGATCAGAAACAAGAGACAATTAAATACAATATTAGTCCAGTTAGGCACAATAAACATTAGTAGACTTAAGACTCTATCAGTGCTTCTGAATTTAGCAAATGTGCTTAAACTTGCTTCTTCCTTCTACTCCGGAATGGGAGAGAAAAACAGACAGCTAGAAAGGTGATCATCATACAGTAAAGAGGCGTTAGATGCTTTCAAGCAAATGCAAAACACAGTGTGCTGCCAAGAAAAAACAAGGAAATATAACAACGTCCCCTTTTTATTTTCTTTGATTTGCACACACAACATCTGTATTTCTACAACTTGACCATGGACATCGAGTTCACTCATTGTTAGAATAATTTTTTTTAAAAAAATGCAGAGTTCCTATTGCATATGGCAGAAAATAGAATGAAGGAAGCCAAAACCACGGTGGGCGCCAAAATGTGAAGACCAAAACCTGCTTTGAACAAAGACTGAAAGATATGGGTTAAATCTGTCAACTTTGAACAAGTGAGATGAAAGCCCTCCCTATGAAATTATTGAGTAAACATAAAGGAAATAATGACATTATCACAATAATCTAAAATCATAAGCAATATAATCATAAAATCTATTCCTAAAATACTCAAGCATCATCCCATAGGGGGATTGGTGCTACTTTGATATTAAAAGTAGCCCTTTCCCAACCCCTTTAGATAAGCTAAATGTTTCAAATGATGAAGATATGATATAAAGATGGTGTGGACAAGATTAGCTCCCCATTGAAGAGATTAACCTTGTATCAGATTTGTGGATGAAAATGCTAAGATTGTGGAGTGGACAAAATCAATTCTCAAATGAAGAGAGTGACTTTGCATAAAGATTGTGAAGACCTTGCTTGAAGGATGAAGCCTCTCATTTATAGATTATCAAGTTGAAAGAATGCATATGAGAGAGCAACGTGGGATAAAAAACAAGCCAATGAGATGAGGACACTTGTCATCATGTGATAGGCCAATGGATGTGCAAGATTAGGGAAATGTGCCCATGAGAGAGAGAATTTGAATTCAAATTTGAGAGTAAATGCTAAGTGGGGGACAAGAAAATGAGCAATAAATGCAATGTTGGAGGGACAAATCAACTTGCCTTTGAATTCAAAGTTGAGGGAATATTCCCCATAAATGCCATGTTGATGGAAAATCTTGGATTTAATAAATCAATAAATTGATTTATATGTGCAAGTGGCTAAATCTAGATAATGCAAGTGGGTGAGATTAGTATTTAATCAGGGTTAGATTAAATTAATGATGATTATGCTGATTTAATGGTGCTTAGATGATTTTGACTTTTAGGACTTAAATATTTGATTTATTTAAATCAGAAAATGGTGGAATATGATTTGGGTTTGATTTAAATAAAGTCTTGATTTATTTGATGAATGGAATATGATTATGCATGATGTAAATTTGACATGTCTAGAATAATTATGTAATGTTTATGTTCATTCAACTAGGTAAGTACCAAGTGAAAGATATGAATGTATATATCGGTTCTTATCGGAAGTTACTAAAGTTATGGAATGGCATCACTATGTATGGCGATCTCGAGACCAATAGGACAAAGACAATTTCAATTCCATGCAATGCTTGTATGGACAATTCATGATGCCCCAGGCTAACACATTTTTGTGGTATGTTATAACATTTGACTGCACTTTAACAATATTTAATTTGATGAAGTAGATATCATGAATGTTTTTAAAATAATCTATTCATTATATATAATTATAAAAATTAACATATTTAATCCAATTATATATCATCTTGCAGGTCTTCAAACAAAGGGAAAATTTGCATGTCCAATTTGTGGTCCAAAGATGAAATCTCGTTGCTCAACAAGTTTAGGAAAGCAGGTGTTTGATGAGTATAGGCACTTCCTCCATAGAAATCATAAGTATCGAACTACTGAAAAACATCTTTTCAATGGGAAAGAGGAGACTACATCAAAACCACGAAGAATGTCACCTCACCTATGGAAGTTGGAATATAATAGAATTAATGCGTCAAGGTTATACATCAGATCAAATTGTTTATCTATCATATATGATATGTTTGCGTTATATTTTTATATTGTGGTGTTTACTCATGTTGTAGTGACAATGATTATGCGTTATTGGCAATTTTTTAACTTATATGCTTCATAAAAGGTCATCAAGGAGCCGATATTAGCATGGTGTGATGGTTTATAGGTGGCATTGTTGTTCTTGCCACCAAGGTTCAAACCCTGTTGGGGTGTTATTGTTGAATGGTTGTATCCGGTTCATAGCTTCAGTCAAAAGCGTTTACCTGAATTAAAAGAA
>VDFB02058242.1:737343974-737470602 GCA_007258455.2 Sequoia sempervirens | reverse complement strand
TGATTCACCCAACATTTAAATACATCATTGTATAATCATGCAAGATTCACCAAATTTTTATTATACCATTTAAAAATCCCACAAAATTTGCCAAATATGGATTGTATAAATATAATCAAAACTATGATTTATTCTTACATATTTTGTTTAGTTATGAACTTGTGAGCTCTTGATTCAGAAGTTGGACTTGGAACCTTGATCATAGGAAAGTTACAAACTTACAACTATAGGCATTCCTGCAATTGCATTAATGAATAGTGAGTTAGTTAAAACCTAAAGGTAAGTGATCATTTCTTGAATCTTCACAATGTTATAAGATTTTTTATCTCTTTTTCATTCTGTCTTCAATTTTAATGATGATATTAAGTAGGGAATGAGATCTATATTCTATGTCTTTAAACAAGAAGAATTTTTTTTCCATATTTTATTTCATGAGAAATCAAGATGTCAAGTAGCAAATGCAACAAGAGTAAGAATCCTCAGGGTGGTGAAGGGAGGCCATCAAAACACCCAAAACATAGAGTTACCATAAAGTCTTACTTTGGAATTTTTTTGATCTATCAAATCAAGATGGAACTACATCATCAACTCTTGCACAAAATATTAATGAAGAAGCCATTGGCAATACCTCATAAGAAGATCATAATGAGTTAATTGAGTCAGATGACGATGACAATGTCATAGAAGATGTTCCAAGGAATACCTAGGTTAGCTAGAATGAGTTAATTGGCCTGGTTGAAAATGTTAGAATTGTAGATGATGATGCTAAAAAGAAGAGGAAAATAAAAGCCAAATAAAAAATGAGGTACGAATGGGATATGGTAAGGAATTTTTAGACTGATTGCATGTCAAAGTACCCATTTATTGAACCAGTGGAGAATGCAAAAAAATATGAACCTCCAACAGAATGCAAGTGTAATATTTATATTTAGAAATGTAAAAGAGACAAGAAATTGCAACTAAATCTTGAAACTATAGAAAAGTATATCAATAATGTTTATGAAAAGCAAAAAAAAAAGACAAAAAGGAAAAATAAGTAGTAAGATGGAAATCAAAGGAAGAATGTCTCCATGTTAAGTATACCCTGGAATATGATGAGAATATGCAAAGAATGGTGAAGCTTGCTAAATGTGGAGGTGCAATTGAAGCTCAACTTGGAAAGGTAATGACAAGAGCATTATTGGAAAAAACTATTCAGATGAGTGTTGTTTTCCATATTTTATCTAGAGAGCATCATATGATAGACTATGCAAAATATTTTAATTTATCATCTTTTTTGGGTGTTCCTAACTTTCCTGGCGCATATTGGTCCATAAACACTAGATGGGAATGGGAAAGTTGTCTTGTTGTGATGGAAAAGAAAGATTTACATGAGAAAAAGAGAGATTCAAACTTCATTGCATTATATTTAGATGAAGTTACTATGGTAGATAATACTTCTTGGTTATGTATGCATATGTATACTATACACCAACATGTTCACCAACCTCATCTTTTTTGTGTTCATAAAAGGAGGAATAGTTCAATATTTTAAAATCTATTTGAACTAGTTAAGAAATCTTTGAATGAAATTGGAGGTATGTATGACTTGACAATTACCAAAATGTTGGTGTGTGTAGGAGCTGAATGAGCTACAGTAATGCAAGGTCACAAGAACATTCTTTGTGTAAATTTACAAACTACTTGCTCACCATACATGAATGGCATTCATTGCATGACCCATAGAATGAATTTAGCATTTAAAATTGTAAGCAAATTTCCTACAGTATCAAAAGTTGAAAATTTAGTCTCTAAACTCTACGCATACTTCTACTAAAGTCCCAAACATTTTGCAAAATTTCAAAATTTTGCTGAGGGAATAATAGGAGGAAACAAGCTTCTTAAGAATGTTGATACCAGATTGATATCCTTGCATGGACTTATGCAATGAGTTTTTTGCATAATATATATCCTTGATTGGACTAATGTATGAACATCACAACACAATAGACAAAGCTCTTGAACTCTTACATAGGTTAAGTGATATAAAGACACTCTTAACTTTAGTTGGTCTTCTCCCCATGCTAGATGAAATTATCAATCTTGTGAAGAAAGCCCAAGATAGAAGTATGTATATCTATGAATATACTAAACTACGTAGAATGACATGTATGGCCCTTGATAATCTATATCTAAATCTAACAAATTATCAATTTGAAAGTCCAATTTTTGTAAGTTGGAAGTTAATTACAGATTTGAATAGTCCTAAAAATTATTTACAATTTAATTCAAGAGGGAAATTATGTGTCTTTGTACCTAGAGTTTAGATACCAATGCACTATTATATGATGGTAAGGTGCTCTACTAGAGAAGTACATGTTGTAAAGGAATATTTTAATGACATTGTTAAATCTGTTAGTGTTAATTTGAAGGATATTGCAAAATTTATTTCCTTAGAGACTTATGAACGATTCCCTTGAGATGAATTACTTGAATCCATGTCTATTGTGTATCCTCAACTTTTTATGCTAGGCAACCAAGGAACACAAACTATTTTCATAAAAAATTAATTACCTTGGTTGAACACTTTTTGAAAAGTTCAAAATACAATGGACATAAAATAGGAGGAATTATAAATGAAATTAAGCTTAAAGAAAAAGCTAAGAGTTTTGTAGTAAGTATGATGAACTAGTTTGACACCATGGAAAATCCCATGGAAGCAGGACCAATAACAAGGCTTTGGGAGACCTTTGGTCAGAGTGAAATATTGTGATTTGTTATAGAATATCTCAAAAAATTTGATTTATTTCAAAAAATGATATTGGGGTCAGTGGAGGATGAGAGATTTTTCAATGCATTAGATTTTTTGAAATCAAAGATAAGAAACAAACTAGATCCAAGAATTTAGAAAAATTCTTGAGCATGTTTACAACTAGGTACAATGTCTGAAGTTTTCCTTTTGAAAGGGCACTCACAATCTAGAAGTCCATATGTGAAAGAAGAGGGGTGTGCAACACTTAAAATGTTAGTGGTAGTGGTACAAATGATAGTGAGACAATGAATGTTGAACTTGAGATTCAATTAAGAGATCATATGCAAGGTGAAGAAAATGAAGACTAGAATCAGAGTCAAGAAAACTCTCAATCTCATTGTTAGAGTGAGGACCAAGACGTGATTTGGAAAATGGAATTGATTTAACAGTTTTTAGGTATTTATACTACATTTCATGAATCATAAGTAGATTGAATAAATTAACATATTATTAATAATTTCACATTTTAATTGTGTCATATTGATAACTTTTACATGTACTCAATGATTCATCATTCAAATCAATGCTTAATAACACGTAAACAATAGTACCATATAAAATAATGAATTATTAATATGTTACTTTTGATTTGATATGTGATTCTGCATCAATCTTTAAACTTTATGAATTATTTTGAGCAGTTCTTTATCCACAATAGAAAATGAAATATACTCCTACTTGATAGACCAACTCATGGCTTCTTATAACCTCACCACCTTACAATGAGAAACCAAGAAAAGAAAAAAACTTATCACACTACTTATAAATCCATATTGCATTCACACAATATTTGATGAATAACTGAAAGCAACATTAATCTATTCCTTGAATTGAACATAAGCTAACAATTCAACATCCATAACACATGATGTGATATGAGAACTTATAAATTAAACATAGAAAATGGGTTTGATTAAAATGAATTGATAAAAAGGTGATTTGATGGACCTACTTCTCTAGTTTCATTCAAATTTTATGCTATAAAAGGACGGATCTAGAAACTAATAGAACTAACTATCAAAATGAAAATCTAGAAAGGGTAAAATTTTGTGTACCTATCACCAAAGATGTTTTTTTAGACCTCACTGAGGACTCATTCACCCTATAATGAATGGGTCCTAGTTAGGGCTCTTAGAAAATGCTTTCTAGGTTCTCTTCTACTAGGTCTTCACTCCCGAATTCCAGTTGTTCACTATTGGAAAGAAGGAAATAAATCCTGTAGATCAGTTTCTATGATTTGAAAACTTTTCTTACAACTTTGACAACTTTGCAACTTTCTTCAATTTTACTTTCCAATTGATCTTCAACCTAAAATCTACAATCACACATCAAAGAGAGAAAAATGGTGTTTTTTAGGGAATGCGGGTTTTCCTTGGTCAAACCTCATTTTGGTAATTAAACCTTGAATTGAAATGAAAAATCATAAAGGAATGATGATTGAAAAAATCTATGTAACAACTCACCAAACCTTATTTGAAACCTTGGATTTTGGATTTACAAACTAGCATGAAGTGGCTTCCATGAATGCAGGTCTTGATCATGAAACTTGATGTGAAACAATTCCTTTGATATGCTTGAATTGATCTTGAACACTACATCACCATATTAGCTCAAACAATATGCATGATGCAATACATCTTTGACATGCCAATAGGAATCTCAATTGCTGCAATAATCTTCAATAACTCTTCCCTTGAATTCCTTAAAAATTCTCTTCATTACACTTGCTCATAAACTTGCTATAATGCTTGAACACTTGAAATTTTGTTAGGTGAAACTAGGCGAAATAGCCTTGTATTTATATACATGTCTTAACATTAATTCCCAAAATTCAAATATCACAACCCAACATTTAATTATATATTTGAAATCATTAAAATACCACCAAAAACATATTTCAAAGAGGGGTCCTAGGGTCTAAGTGAGGACCCATTCACCATAAAGGGTGAATGGGTTATAAGCCACTCACCTAGGACACACATTGGAAAATGGTAAATATTATACAAAATCAGGGTCTAGATCTAAGTGAGGACCCATTCATCCTATGGAGAATGGGTCCTAGGTCACTTACCTAGGACACACATTTCAAAAGTTGAGTGTTATGTAATGGAATTTATGAATGTCAGGGTTTATCCCTCATAATTTGCAATTAATTAGGCTTGGATTTTAATTAAAGGGGCCAATTAAGGAAAATTAACCTCAATCAATTAATAAAGCCCTAGATTAGTGTGAACATGAAAAGGTACACCTTACAACACCCTAAATAAGGCATAATTAAGTCCATTTAGTTTAAAAGGGCCCTAAACTTAATGTGAATATAAAAAAAATATTACAAAACTAAATTAAGGCAACATTAGGCTCATTTTATTATTAATTATTCCCAAATTAAGTGTGAAAAAGGGATACTTCCTACACTACAATAAATAACCCTCGACTATTTTGAGTCAAAAGATAATGAATACAATACTATAGAGCAAAATAGGTTGATATTGAAAATTAAATAAATACACTAAGTATTTGAGTCATTTGATGTTATTACAAAGAAAAATTACAACATTTCCTATTTGTGCTATGAAATAGCTTAAACTGTGTAAAAAATGTTTACAAAGATGAAAGATAAAAAAATAAGAACCCTTTGAGTGAGGCTTGGGATTCCCTTTTATAACATAAGGGAAGCAACAACCAAAGAACCTCATCCCATACCATTCTAACAACCAAAATCTCAAATAGGAGGCATAGAAATAAAAACATGGATCCACTCATAGGTCAAGTAAATGATTATACTTTTCATTCCATGCCTTAAACATATTCTTAGAAGGTTAGTCATGAGCTAAGATATTTTCCATATCCTTCATATTTTGATGATACAAGGCATCTACTTTGTCATCTTTGAAAATTAAAGGGAGGATTGTGGGGATTAAAATATTGAGACTATCCTTCCATTTATCTAGGGTCTTCAACTCTCCATTATCTTCTAACAGGCAGGTTGCAACACTTTTGTCAACATTTATGAAAGAGTTCATTTTTTCTTGTGCAAATTTAATTATACTTTCCATATACCCTTTATGATTCTATGCTATATTAAAAATATCAAAAGTAAGAAGGATACTAGGAGGGGCATCAGATGCATTTATAGATCCCTTATACATACATTTCAAAGATGTAAATCTATGGTTCCATTTTTAAAATATACATTTGATTCGCTCTTGATCCCCATTTATTCTGGTAATGGCACATCTCAAATTCATATATGACACATGAGTATCTTATAGCCTTCCTAAGATTTTAGACAATCTGTGCTTCAAGATGCACATTGCAATGTGCACATTCTCCTTATACTGAGTTTGTTGAGCATTCTTCAAGTTCCCTTCTAGCATTTGAATCTTTTCTTTAAGCTCTTTATTCTCAATCATCACATGAGCAATAAGAACTGTAGAAGAGGAGCCTACTTCCTACATACTTGCAAGAAGGGATGTTTTTGAGCCAATAATACCTATTGCTGGTTGTAAGCTTCCATGAGATCATTATGCTCCTTCAAAAATGTATTAAGTCTTTCTTGCAACCTTCAAACAATAGCTTCATTAAACTTGGAAACATCTACCACTAATGCAACAACTTCAAGGGTGGAGATGTTAGAAACCCTCATTACAATCAAGATCCCTTTGATATCCTTTGATGCTTCAACAATCATAGGATTATTTGTAGTTGGGGAAAGGGCCCAAATTGTAAGGGTTTCCTAATGTGGTTTGAAACTTGATCTTGATGATGCCATCTCTACTTCACCTTTTGTGGAGAAAAATTCTCCTTCTTGATTCCTATAGTATCAAAGATAATTATAGAAGCAATGTACCATTTAGAGAGCAGTAGCAATCCAATATCTTGTACCATTCTTCTCCCTTCTTCAAGTGTAATTTTTTTGGACTCAAAATTCATTTATGCCCTTACCTTTGCAGCTACTTCATCATACTTTTTTCTAGGAAAATATGCTTGTGGAAACTCAACTCTTTTATGGTACTCCTACCTCTTTTCCCCCATAAAAAAATATTTAAAGTCTTGGGATTTTACAAAATCATCATTGAAAATGAATTGTGAACATGCCAATTCCCTCACATCATTGAGGTTGTCTCTCCCCATAGCCATGTCCAACCTGAACCTTTGCTAAAAAAGGCTAGCAATATTTGGTCTTGGGGGGGATGGCATATATTGTTGAATTTCATCAATGGTGATATGAACATCTTCACTTTCATCTAGATTAATGAGATAGTCAACTGATTTAATGGTGGTTGCTCAACTGTCATCCTCTTCTACAGTTTCTCTCTTGGGGGAGAATCCAAACTAATTATTTGAGGGGGAGGAAAGGGAGTGACCTATGGTGGGTCTAATTGCACATTTTCTCTAATAACAGGTCCCTTGGGCCTTCTAATAGAAAGGTCAGGTCCAGGTCACTTTGTTGGTTTCTCTTCCAGTGCAAGGGCCTTACCTACAACTCTATCAAAATTCTTCAACATCATATGAATCTTGGCTATTGGGTCATCAATATCAAAAAATTCTCTAGGATAATCCTTATCCTTCTTTTTCCTGATAGCCTCTACCTTGATGAATTTAATCCATTTCGCCTTTCTATTTCTTACCTCATTTTCATTCTTACAATTTATTATGAAATCTTCATTTTAATCAAGCTAATGGTGAAAAGCGGACCTTCTGATACTTTTTGTGACCTTGTGTATGAAACCTTTAGGGTCAAAATTGGGTAAGAGCAAGAAGATGAGTCCACAAAACGTGGAAGTTTTTTCCTTGGGAAAAAAATGAAATTGACTTGCAAAAAATGGGATCCTGCTTTTTAATAAATGAGATCCCATTTACCTTTAGGATCCTAAGCCTTACCTCTAAACATGATCCCATTTTTTAAAAAATGAGATCTCATTTATTAATGGGTCTTGAACCGACATTCGAGAAACGAGATCTCATTTTAAAGTGGTATTTATTTTTAAAAATAAATGAAACTCAGTCATTTCTTCAGTGCACAAGATCATAGTTTCATAGAGAAGACAACAAGCTCCAAGTAAGCCTCCACCCCCATTTATTTTTCTTTTTTCTTTTTCTTTTTTGAAAATTTTAACACAATAATAGATTTTAGTATATATTTTTTCAATATGTTTCTAGCGTTTTATGTATTTTTATTTACCTATAATAGAAGAAATGTTGATTTGTAGAAGAAGAAGAAAGAATGAAATGAAACCCTCAAGATATTGAATAGAAACCAAAAAAACAACCTTAAATTATATCCTAAGAAAAAAATTTAGCTTTTGAAACCTAAATTGTTCAATCAACCAAAAAAAAATGCATTTGAAAACCTTAAATTGAAAGGAAACAAAGAAAAATTCATTTAAAACCTTAGATTGAAAAAACAAAATTCTTTGAAAACCTTAAATTAAAATGAAACAAAAAAATTGCTTTGAAAACCTAATTTGCTTTTAAAACCCTAAATTAATTTAAACAAAAAATTTGCATTTAAAACCCTAAATTGAAATCAAACAAAAAAATGCATTTGAAAACATTGATTTCAAGCTCAAGAATATTTGATAATGAAATTTAAATTCATTTTACATTGCTTAAATGTTTTAAATTTCATATGCATTGTATGGAGACAAGTGTAGGCATGCCTATGGAAGAAATTATCGATACATTTAGGTTTGATACATAGTAAATTAGGGTCCTTGATATTGACAATGAATAGGATTTCATAAATATTATACATTTAAGTATGTTCATTAAGTTAGAGAGAGATGTGTCAAGAGACACGATCAATTAAACATTATGAACATAGATATAATTAGATTAGAAAACAATATGTTAACATTTACTTGTGGGACTAGTGGATCATTAGAATTGATATAAATTATGTGTTTCTATTGCGGATTATGCGTAATTGAGTTAATAATATGGGTCTTATGTATCTATTATGATTCATACTATCGTAGAACATGATACTATGCCATAATATGTTACAATTTAAACCATTATTGTTAAAAATTGAGTAGATAGTTAAATTTTCTCACTAGATGTAATGCCCTACCACACAACCCCAAAGGAAAACAATACATCTAATATTTATGGCACAATTTTTTTTAACTAACATGCAACTTGAAATGAAATTATATATGTACAACATATGACAAAGTCCCTTGGGGTTACATAACCGCATTACATTATGAATCAAAATCTATTACATCACATGAAATATAAGCATCTACAATACCATAAGATATGAACATGGATAAAAAATTTATAACATGAAGATATAATGCTCAAGAATTACATCAATACAATGCTACTTACCATCATGAATTGGGAAAGGTACAATAACATGGGATGATACAAATGAAATGAATGATTACAAAGCATCAAACCTAGAACATATAAATACAAATTTTCAAGACTGGATCCATCACTGGTTTATCTATGAAGTCACTGCAATTGTACCACTCGATCATCAGTTGGGGACCCAATTGGGTGCATAGCACGTTCCACCTGACCACATGGACCCTAAGGCCCACCCCCATGCTAGGAGATGGCAAGAAGGGCCACAATGAATACCATCAAGAAAGACAAGGTTTACAAGACTCCATGACATGAGTAACAATAACACAAGAGATCATTCAACATAAGAAATCATAAACAACAAGAACAAAGAACCATTAAACAACTATACATAACTTCTAGAGGCCCACAACATAAAATGGAAATAAGGTTCAAGTACAAGCAAGGTTGTAGTAGGGGAGAATGCCATCTCATGGTTCTAGCATGGGTTGTCCTGACACTCTAGACGTCAGCCCTCCTGATAGCCTAGACGTCGACCCCCATCTATGGTTGTCCTAAAAGCCTCTCACTAGGCATCGGCACCATAGGGTGACACATGCGGGACCAATTATCCTCTTGTGAGGACAAGGATATTGGTCTTACCAACTAGGCCTTCCCATCTCATCTCAAGCCTAAATGAGCACTTGAACCATGAGATAGACATACATTATCTTGATTATTGTGTAAACTACCTAACCCCTTAGTTTATTATTTGGTTATCACTTAATTAGAAAACTCTCACATGGGTTGTCCTAGACACCACTTTGTGCGTCGGCCCCCATTGAGAGCCACTCTCCCTTTTACAAAAAAATCCCATGATCACAAACAATTCAAGCCAACTTGCACAAACTAATGAGGCCAACAAATATGGACATAACATGAGGCATCCAAAACCTTACACAAGATCTCCATTATAAAACCATTTCCACAATGCAAGGCTAAACCCACAACATCAAATAGAACATATGAACTGTTACCTGGTTTACACCCTCAGGCTCAATCAGGCAAGCATCTATGTTGCAAGTGTCATAAGGATCAAATGGGATCTATTCATCGAAGGTTTTTCATGATAGGTTCCCTCTTGAACAATTTCTACCCACATTTTTACTATGTTGCATCGGTTGTTCCCTTAGTTTTTGCATTCTTTGTATCCTGGTTCCTATCGGCATAGGTCTGTGAATGTTTCCCTGACTTAGGTTATGTTTTCTGCATCGGGTGAGTCTGTGTTGCCTATCGGTAGGACTCATCCGATGTCACGGAAAACAAAATGCTTCTCCATACTTCATTCAATAGGACGCTTCATTTGTTTTGGCGACCATGGGGTTTCTATCAACATATGTTTTTACCGTTGCAGTTATGTCTTACCAATTTTATCATCTCTCCCCGACTAGATATATGGTGATTCATCGGCGAAGGTATATCACTATCGACATAAAGTCTCAGCGAAGTCTTCAAGTTTTTCTGACTGGAGGAGCAAAGTATATCATAACGACATGAGTTTAGGTTTTCGCAAAGGTGTCATGGCGACTTCTTTTTCTCTTGTCGACAATGTGCAGGGTGGTCGTCTTTCGACATGAGTTCATTTTAGTCTCGCCAATGGGAAACATGAAGGCTCCTAGTCGGTGTAACAACTTCCTTGTTTTGGTGACTTTCAATGCATGAGGCCTTTCAGTGTAACAGATGCAATCTATGAGAGGTCTCTCCGATGAGCGAAGGCTACAACAACATAGTTGGAAAACGGATGGGCTCGTCGGCAGGATAAAGCATGGGTCTTGGCAACTAAGGTTTTTATGTTTGGTGGAGGTTCTTTTCTTTGACAAAGGGTCTTAGCGAATGCCTCAAGTTTCACTGAAGTCACAGGGAGCCCGGCACAAAAGATGGAGGCCTCGATATCTTGTTTTCGCTGGGAGTCTCACCGATTATGAGTGACTTCACCGAGATCATCGAATATCGACATAGAGTTTTGCCGAAGTGGAGATGTCTCACCGACATCAAGTGGATAGCTGGCAGATGATGTTGGTTTTGGCGTAGGTCTCAGCGAAGCAAGAGAAGCTGGCCAGGAGATAGGTAGTTCGCCATAAGATAAAGCCATCGGTGGGAGGTCTTGTTGATTTGGTAAGAACTCGCCGAAGGCCATAGGGAGCTTGAGCCCGGAGGACAAGAATGAACTCGGGGTAAACAAATGGATCTCGGCAAGAATCATGGAGCTTGACATAGAGTCTCGGCGAACAAAGACGGTCTTGCCGACTGCAAGGAGACCCCACAAAAACATGAAGGACTAGCCAACTGATGATGTCGCTTGGAGGTCATATCGACTACGGAAAAGCCTTCGGCATAGCACAAGGAAGCTCAGGAAGACTTCTTCCTGACCGGTGGGAGTCTTTCCAAATGATGAAACCTTCAATCCAAAGAAAGAGGTCACCAAGAGGAGATGCCTTTGCTAGAAAGTCTCGATGAATGCATGGAGTCTCACTGAAAGCTGGCGATCCCACCAATGAAGTCATATCGATGTGAGGTCTAGCTGACTGAGTGGAGTCTCAGAAAATAGGAAAAGATCTTTGGTGTAACACAAGGAGTTTCGAGGAGAGGTCTTAGCAAAATAACAAGTCTTGCTGAAAGGAAGGATGAGCCCTCACCGAGACAAAAGCAATTCGGCAGGACTCTTGCCGAAAGCACAACGATGGCTTTTCGGGTAGACAAAGGGAGATCTCAACAAAGGATATCGCCTTCGGCAAGGTGTCTTGCCAAAGGATAAAGGTCACAGCAAAAATAAAGGCAAAGTCAGCAAAAGAAAGAGGCACTCAGTATGAAGTCTGGCCGGCAGACCAATGTCTTGCCGAAACAAAAGATGCCCGCCATGAATATCACCAAATAGGGAGGTCTTCAACATAACATAATGAGCTTGGGGCAACCTCTTTCTGACCGAAATGAGTCAGGCCGAAAGAAAAGAAGTCGGCCTAGGGTTCATACCTCAGTGTATGTCTTGCCAAGATGCATTTCCATTCAGAGGACTTTTGACCAGCTATAGGGCTGCATGGCTTTCACTCAGCCAATCAGAGAGATATAAGGGTAAACCATGGCAGTCCAAAGAGCGTCAACAGGATGAAGGGCAACATGTATCTGTTGCAGGATCAGAGCATTCATGGTGCGGCCAAAGTAGCTCAACTAGACACGATGGATCAAATAAATGCGGTAGCTGAAAGAATATCTGAAGAGGACTTCTTCGAGAATGTTTCACACTGACACCAACAATAGGGACATGCAAGATCTTTAGCATTAACTCGGAAAAAGATCTAGGGGAAAGTCTATCCTGAATCAGGATATTTTTTGTAAGCCCTAAGTGGCCAATGTATCAGTTTGTATATAAGGCATTTTTTCCTTTTTGTACTTAGTTTTGATTGCACACTCTGAAGAGTTAGTGATTTTCAATCAAATCCTTTCTTAGTAAAAGTATGTTTTCTATAACTCAGTTGAAATCTTGAATACAACACAGAAATTTACCTTTGAAGTTTGTCTTCATGTTTGTACGATCCTCATTTTTGTATCTTTCTTTTCGAGCTTGCAAGTTTCTAACTGTGTTTTCCATAATACTGCATTCATATCTTAGAGTTGTGAAAATAAATCTTTCCTTCCTAAGATGCGTATGTAGACCAAACCTGTTAAGAAGACAAGCATTAAATCTGAAAGATGTTGTTCTGAGAACAGCCATTAGGCTTTCAAGTGTATGTTCTTTTTGTGCTCATTTCATGATTTCTCATCATTCGGTGTATCATCCTAGTGTGGTCTTTTAATTTATGCATCTTCTTCCCCTTTTCTTTCAAAGAATCAATAGTTTAGGTGATACCCAAAGGAAGCTGGCCTTCTTCGGAGGTTCGTTTCAGCTATAGGTGACCCACAGCCTTGAGATGATCCCATGTTTCTCTAGAATGCTCAGTTTCTTGTAAACTCTGCACAGGGTGCAATTCTAGGTGACAATAGTTTCTGGCACACCCGGTGGGACAGAAATTTGTTTTAACTACTGGTTTGGTATGCAGCCAGTAAATTATCAGGCTTTATAGAAGCCCTTTGGCATACTTGGTTACTCCACAAAGAGGAAGAACTCCAGAAATACATGCCTTCTATAGTATATGAAAAGAGTTCAAACAAGAAGCAGCTCAGGTCCTTTTGAATACTTGCAACTGTCACCACCAAGAAGACGAGATAGAGTTGAGGAAAGGAAAAGAACAACAATCATCTATTCCATAAGAACTCAGTCCACTCCTCCACCTATAAGATCTCATTTCGTTGCACCAACAAATCTGCCTCAGATACCTCCAATGGCCGCTCCAAGGAATCAACCCTTTGTTGCTTTCAACAGAGGGAGTCCTTTGAACTTGGTGCAACATAATGATATTCCAATGGCAGCCTTGAAGAGTCTGCCAATTTTCACGGGAGAAGATCAAACTACTCCCATTGAACATTTAAGAGATGTGGCTTCATTATGCGGAGTCCATCACATAACCGAAGAAGATGTTACAGTAATATTGTTGGCTGCTTCACTGAAAGGAAGAGATGTGCAGTGGTACAGGAGCCTACCAGTCAGTTCAATTGCAACATGGGACAACTTTGGAGAAAAATTGCACAAGCAATTCCAAGACAGGTCTGACAACTTGTCTCTTTTGGAGCAACTGACTACCATTAAGAGGGCTCCACAAGAACAGATGAATGAATTCAACTTCAAGTTTCAAAGAACTTGGGACAGAATCCCTGCAACGGTGAGGCCACCTCTAGAGTATGCATTCCTATACTTTTTGAGAGCTCTGAACAGTGATATAGTTGTCATGATACAGTCAATGGGAGGGGTATCTCTGCCAGATGCCTTTGAAATAGCTATTAGAGCTAAAAACAGCTTAATACAAGCTGGTAAGCTTGCCTCCAGGCCACCAATGCCAATATTCCTAGAAATTCATGCAAACATCCCTTTGCAAATACCTCCTTTCACACCTCTACCAGTTGTACCAACTCTACTAGCTATTGTTCCAACCATTGACAGGAAAGAAGGTGTTGCCTCAAGCTCATCAAATGAACTACAAGAGATCAAAAGTCTTTTACAGACTTTTGGTAGCAATTTGGTAAACTTGGAAAAGCAACAGACCTATTCCAGGCCTTATCAACAACAGAATCAGGCCTCAAATCATCCTTTTCAAGGCCAGCAGTAGCAATTTCAAGGGAATAGACAGCAGTATCAGGGCAACTATCAGGGCCCAAGATAGAGTGTGAACACAAAGCCTTTTCAGGCCTATGCTCCAGCACCTATTAGTGTAGTCAGGGACCTAGTTCCCACCCAAAACAATTTAGCAGCTGATTATGAGTGGTGCTACCTTGTAGCCAACCTCATAATCAAGCCACTTGTTCAAATGGACTCATCAATCAGGCACTTATGTTGCATAATACTTCAAGTTCGCAATAGAGTGCATGAAACGATGCATCCTCATAACAACAGGCTCAGCTTAGTAATGATGCCACCCTACTTAACTAGCAGGGTCAAGAGTTCTGTGGACTGAATGAGGATAGTTCTCCAATTGCAGCTAACACTAGGGAAAAGAAGAGGGCATTCGAGCTTGACCAAGCAGCCAACAAGGGAAAGGCATCAACTATGGAGCCATCTACCTCTCAAGCAATTCATGGTTCACAAAGAGATCAACAACCCTTAGATAAGGAGTAGCCACACTTACAAGCTGATCATACCGGTGCAAAGGTACACAATAAAAATCCAATTGTACCTTTTAACATTCTTGATAGCATGAAAAGGACAAATGTAACTATGTCTATGTGGGATTCTTTAGTCATTCCCGGTCAAAAGGATACGTTACAATCAACCCTATCAAGTCTGAAAATGTCTAATGAATCCGAGCCCTCAATAGGTCAGGTTAGAGCCATGTTAACAAATGATTCTTAGGGAAATGGTCAGTAGCCTTGCATAGTGAATGAAAAAAGAGTTAAACCACCTCCTTTCTATGTGTCAGTCATCATTGGTGATAAATTAAACCATAACTATATGGTAGATAGTGGAGCTAGCAGCTCCGTCATGCCAAAACAGATTGTAGATAAACTTGGACTAAAAAGCCTTTGGAGAAGGGAGTGATCCAATTGGATGGCACTTCGGTTAACACTTTGGGTATTATCAAGGACTTAAGCCTCACTCTCCATGCTTGTCCAAACTTTTCAGTCCCTCAAGACATATGCATCATAGACCTTCCACCTTTCTTTTCCTTGTGTTTATCTAGAGACTTTATAGCCAAGATAGGTGGGTATGTATTAGCTGATTGGTCACACATGTTATTTAGAACAAGATATGGGACTAAAGTTACCATCAAGTCTGAAAGGTTGGCAAGAGACCATATTGAGCCATATAACCCAAGCCCCATACATATTGCTCCTTCTCTGCAAATGCAAATTGTGTTATTTTTACTAACAATGAACTAGCTACTGCTCGAGAACTCCAATCAAAATTTGTTCTTGACGTGCTGCTGCATGAATGGGCGGTTGAAAACGTATTGGACAGTCTTGGAGACCTCATTCAAGATGCTGATATGGGCAACTACGTCATTCTTGAGCATGATACAGAGATTCCAAACTTGGAGAAGGATGCAAACCAGTTGTTACAGCCCCCTAATGGACTTTGGGAGATGTATTTTGATGGTTCTTGAAGTAAAAATGGAGCAGGAGGAGGTGCAATGCTGGTATCTCTGTAAGGTGATAAGTATTATGTTGCCTTTTGTTTTGCTTTTGCATGCTCCAATAACACTGCTGAGTATGAGGGCCTGGTTCAAGGTCTAGAATGGGCCAAGAAAAGAGGAATAACCCACTTGAAAGTGCATGGAGACAGTGAATTGGTGGTTAATCAAGTGAGGGACCTGAATGTTGCTAAAAATGACACATTAAAGTCCTATAGAAATAGAGTGGAACATGATCGAAGATTTTGATTCCTTTAATTTAGTGTATGTCCCAAGAAATCAGAACAAGCATGCTGACAGGCTCATAGCCATTGGAGCACAGTTTGATATTCCAGATGACATCAGAAAGGAGAAGGTGCAACAGTATGTGAAGGTTGTAGTCAAACCATCAATCCCTGACAATAACATCCACTGGCAAGTCTTTGACAGTGATGAGCAGATCCTTTCATTCTTGCTTGAAGAAGATCAATTCTCCATGGTAAATCAAGTAAAACTCAAGCAGCAGTATGGTGATCAGGTCGTACAGCTGAAAACAAACAAATTGTCCAAAGGCCTAGTTACCTTAGAGTCAATTTTCAGTACTGATGATAAGCTAAAAAAGGGCAAGGCTGGCTTGCAGATTAAACAAGAACACTACAAAGAGTTGGAGATCTTCAAAGGTAAGCTCCTTAAGATAGGCAAAATCTGTTCACCTAAAGATAAGCAAGCTTTTGTTGCTTTGTGCCAAGAATTCCATGATGTCTTTGCTTGGGAGTATTCAGATTTGAAAGGATTTGATACCCATATTGCTCAACATACGATAGAATTAGAGCCTAATGCCAAGCTAGTAAGGCAGAAACAAAGGCCTTTGAATCCCAAGCTCGAGCCCTTAATGATTAAAGAGCTGACCAAATTAGTTGAGGGGGTATTGTCTTCCCTATCAAGCACACTTCATGGGTTTCTAATCTTGTACCGGTTAGAAAGAAAAGTGGTGAGATAAGGCTCTATGTAGACTTCAGGGATCTTAATCGATTCTCTCTAAAAGACCACTACCCACTACCCTCCATGGAACGAATCTTATAGGAGGTTGCTGGTTCTGAAAGGTTTTCATTACTAGATGGTTTCTCAGGATATAACCAGGTGTTGGTTAAAGAGGAAGATCAGTTTAAGACTGCTTTTACAACTAAATGGGGCACCATCACATACAAAAGGATGCCTTTCGGTTTGACCAATGCTGGTGCCACGTTTCAGAGGGCTATGGACATGGCGTTTCAAAACCTGATCAACAAAATCATACTAATTTACCTAGATGACATAACAGTGTATTCTAAGAATGCTGATGAACATCTGTTGCATCTTAGGCAAGTGTTTGAAAAATGCAGAGAGTTTGGTATATCTCTCAATCCAAAGAAGAGTATCTTTGTTGTTCATGAAGGAAAATTATTAGGAAACATAGTGTCAAAGTAGGGAATCACTATTGACCCTGAAAGGGTCAAAGCCATACTTGAGTTGCCACTGCCTAATCATAAGAAGGGCCTATAGAGCTTTCTGGGCCAAATCAACTTTCTAAGAAGATTCATCCTTGATGTTGCAAATATGTTACAGCCTTTAACAGCTATGTTAAAGAAGAACGTAATCTTCAATTGGACAAAGGATGCCAAGAATAGTTTTGAAAAGGTCAAGGAGGCCTTAGCAGCAGCTCCCATGCTGGTAAATCCTAATTTTTCCAAAGACTTTTATCTGTATGCTTATGGTAGCACAAATAATATCTTTGCAATATTGGTTCAAAAAAATGAAGAGAATTTAGAACAACCAATAGCTTTCTTCAGCCAAGGTTTGGTCAACTATGAACAAAAATACTCCTTTGTAGAGAGGCACATTCTTGCTGTGATCAGAAGCCTTAATAAATTCAAGCCTTTGGTCTCTCATAATAGAATTCATATCATGGTGGCACACTCAAGTGTGAAAGAATTCTTATTGAATAAGGATCTGAATGAAAAAAGAGCAAGATGGATCACTAAAGTCATGGAATACGAAGTAGATATTAGGGTCACCAAGCTGGTTAGAGGTAAAGGTCTTTGTGAATAGCTTGCTATTGGGTCAAATAGTGATATTGAGCTAGAAAAAGATGTTACCCTTGCTAATGTAGATGAGGTTCAGAATGCTCAAGATGATGTACCTATAGAGACAACCAATTGGGTCCAAGATATGACCCATTTCTTACAGACTGGTGAATGCCCATTAGGATTAAACATAGCTAAAAGGAGATACTTCAAATTGTAGTCCATACCATATGTGTTGGTAAATAATGCTCTCTTCAAAAAGGATCTAAGTGGTGTCCTATTAAGATGCATTCACAGTGACCAAATTGAAAAGGTGCTTCATGAGTTTCATGATGGAGCTGCAGGAGGTCACTTTGCTCCCAGAACCACTACCTGGAAAATCATGAGAGCTGGTTACTATTGGCCCAGCTTGTTCAAGGATGCATATTCCTGGTCAAGAAAGTGCATCAAGTGCGCCTTGTTTTCGGGAAAGAAAAAGTTTCCAGCTATGCCCCTACATCTGATTCAAGTAGAGCAGCCCTTCATGAGATGGGGCATTGATTTCATTGGTCCAATAAACCCACCTTCTAGTGCTAGTCACAAGTGGGTACTTACAACCACAAACTACTTTACAAGGTGGACAGAAGCAATAGCCTTGAAAGAAGCAAGGGAGTCTTCAGTCTTGAGCTTCTATGAAGATATAGTCACCAAGTTTGGAGTGCCTGACTCCATCATCTCTGATAATGCCCTTGCATTTGTGGGATTAAAACTGACCGATTGGGCTGTTAAGCATGGCATTCATTTGAACACCTCCTCAAATTATTACCCTCAAGGTAATGGTTTGGTTGAAAGCACGAACAAGAACCTCATCAGGATCATCAAAAGAACCGTAGAAGACAGCCAAAGGACCTGGCCCAGTAGTTTAAAGAATGCACTTTGGGCAGACAGAGTGACCCCTAAGAGGTCTATGGGAAATTCACCATATATGTTGGTCTATGGCAAAGAGGCAAGATTGCCCCTATCTGTTGAGCTACCAGCTCTAGGCATTGTTCATTAGTTGGAAATGTTTGAGGGACATGATCCCATGTCTGTAAGGTATGCAGAGCTCATGGAGCTTGAAGAATCAAGGGACAGAACAATGAAAACTTTGGAGGATCATCAGCTCCAGACAAAGAAGACATTTGACAAAAGGGAAACATCAAAGGTTTTCAGGGTGGGAGACCTTGTGTTGAAGTGGGACGTTCTCAAAAGCAGGCCTGGCCATCACACTAAATTTGATAACATGTGGACAGGTCCATTCATCATCAGAGATTGCAAAGAACACAATGCATATCAACTAGCTACAAGAGAAGGTGAAGTGCTTCCTATCCCAGTCAATGGGATACACCTTAAGCCTTGTTTTTAAATCTAACACAGTCTATCTATTGTACATAATAGTGTAGGTTTTATGTTTTCCATAAGTACTATTTCAACACAGTATATATCTTCTCTTTTTGTTTCCCCTATCTTGCCGTTTTGGCCACCTGTTGTGTCCTATAAATCTTATGAGGTTGGGGCCATGTGCAAGCTGACGTTTTAATTATACTCTAAATTTTCTAACGACTCCATGCCCAATGGATAGGCCTAGGCTACCGGTCTTCATGTTTAGTAGGAAAACATCCCGCAAAAATCCCCAAAAATGTTACCTGGTTTACACCCTCAGGCTCAATCAGGCAAGCATCTATGTTGCAAGCGTCATAAGGGTCAAATGAGATCTCTTCATCGAAGGTTTTTCATGCTAGGTTCCCTCTTGAACAATTTTTTCCCACATTTTTACCATGTTGCATCAGTTGTTCCCTTAGTTTTTGCATTCTTTGTATCCTAGTTCCTATCGGCATAGGTCCGTGAATGTTTCCCCGACTTAGGTTATGTTTTCTGCATTGGATGAGTCTATGTTGCCTATCGGCAGGACTCATCCGATGTCATGGCGATCAAAAGGCTTCTGCATACTTCATTCGGTGGGACACTTCATTTGTTTTGGCGACTGTGGGGTTTCTATCGGCATATGTTTTTACCATTGGGGTTGTGTCTTACCAATTTTATCATCTCTCCTCGACTGGATATATGGTGATTCATCGGCGAAGGTATATCACTATTGGCATAAAGTCTCAGCAAAGTCTTCAAGTTTTTCCGACTGGAGGAGCAAAGTATATCATATCAGCATGAGTTTAGGTTTTTGTGAAGGTGTTACGACGACTTCTTTTTGTCTTACCGATAGTGTGTAGGGTGGTTGTCTTTCGGCATGAGTTCATTTTAGTCTCACCAATGGGAAACATGAAGGCTCCTAGTCGGCGTAACAACTTCCTTGTTTTGGCAACTTTCAATGCATGAGGCCTTTCAGTGTAACAGATGTAGTCTATGAGAGGTCTCTCCGATGGGCGAAGGCTACAGTGACATAGTTGGAAAACGGATGGGCTCATTGGCAGGATAAAGCATGGGTCTCAGCGACTAAGGGTTTTTTGTTCGGTGGAGGTTCTTTTCTTTGACAAAGGGTCTCGGCAAACGCCTCAAGTTTCGCAAAAGTCACAGGGAGCCCGGCACAAAATATGGAGGCCTCGATATCTTTTTTCAGCGGGAGTCTCACCGATTATGAGTGACTTTGCCGAGATCATCGAATATCGACATAGAATTTCGCCGAAGTGGAGATGTCTCGCCGACAGCAAGTGGATGGCCGGCGGATGATGTTGGTTTCGACGTAGGTCTCAGCGAAGCAAGAGAAGCTGGCCAGGAGATAGGGAGTTCGCCATAAGATAAAGCCATCAACAGGAGTTCTTGCCGATTTGGTAAGATCTCGCTGAAGGCCATAGGGAGCTCGAGCCTAGAGGACAAGAATGAACTCGAGGTAAACAAATGGAGCTCGGCAAGAGTCATGGAGCTTGACATAGAGTCTCAGTGAACAGAGACGGTCTTGCCGACTGCAAGGAGACCCCACCAAAACATGAAGTACTAGCCAACTAATGATGTTGCCCAGAGGTCATACCGACTATAAAGGAGCCTTCGGCGTAGCACAAGGAAGCTCGGGAAGACTTCTTCCCGACCGGTGGGAGTCTTGCCGAATGATGAAACCTTCAATCCAAAGAAAGAGGTCACCAAGAGGAGATGCCTTCGCCAGAAAGTCTCGGCGAATGCATGGAGTCTCACCAAAAGCTGGCGGTCCTGCCAATGAAGTCATATTGATGTGAGGTCTAGATGACAGAGGGGAGTCTCGGCGAACAGGAAAAGATCTTCAGTGTAACACAAGGAGTTTCGGGGAGAGGTCTTAGCAAAACTAACAAGTCTCATCGAAAGGAAGGATGAGCCCTCACCGAGACAAAAGCAATTCGGTAAGAATTTTGCTGAAAGCACAATGATGGCTTTTCGGGCAGACAAAGGGAGATCTCAGCAAAGGATATCGCCTTCGGCAAGGTGTCTTGCCGAAGGATAAAGGTCACGATGAAAATAAAGGCAATGTTGGCAAAAGAAAGAGGCGCCCGGTATGAAGTCTAGCTGGCAAACCAATGTCTTGCCGAAACAAAAGGTGCCCGCCATGAATATCATCAAACAAGGAGGTCTTTGGCATAACATAATGAGCTTGAGGCAACCTCTTTCCGACCGAAATGAGTCAGGCCGAAAGAAAAGAAGTCGGCTGAGGGTTCATACCTCGGCGTATGTCTTGCCAAGATGCATTTCCATTCAGAGGAATTTTGACTAGCTGCAGGGTTGCGTGGCTTTCACTCAGCCAATCAGAGAGATATAAGGGTAAACCGTTGCAATCCAAAGAGCATCGAAAGGATGAAGGGTGACATGTATCTGTTGCAGGATCAGAGCATTCATGGTGCGGCTGAAGTAGCTCAATTGGACACGATGGATCGAATAAATGTGGTAGCTGAAAGAATATCTGAAGAGGACTTCTTCGAGAATGTTTCACACCGACACCAACAATAGGGACATGCAGGATCTTCAACATTAACTCAACAAAAGATCTAGGGGAAAGTCTATCTCGAATCAGGATATTTTTTGTAAGCCCTAAGGGGCCAATGTATCAGTTTGTATATAAGGCATTTTTTCCTTTTTGTAAATAGTTCTGATTGCACACTCTGAAGTGTTAGTGATTTTCAATAAAATCCTTTCTTAGTCAATGTATGTTTTCTATAACTCAGCTGAAATCTTGAATACAACACAAAAATTTACCTTGGAAGTTTGTCTTCATGTTTGTATGATCCTCATTTATGTATCTTTCTTTTCGAGCTTGCAAGTTTCTAATTGTGTCTTCCATAATACTGCATTCATATCTTAGAGTTGTGAAAATCAATCTTTCCTTCCTGAGATGCGTATGTAGACCAAACTTGTTAGGAAGACAAGCATTAAATCTGAAAGATGTTGTTCTGAGAACAACCATTAGGCTTTCAAGTGTATGTTCTTTTTGTGCTCATTTCATGATTTCTCATCATTCGGTGTATCATCCTAGTGTGGTCTTTTAATTTATGCATCTTCTTCCCCTTTTCTTTCAAAGAATCAATAGTTCAGGTGATACCCAAAGGAAGTCGGCCTTCTCCGGAGGTTCATTTCAGCTATAGTTGACCCACAGCCTTGAGATGATCCCATGTTGCTCTAGAATGCTCAGTTTCTTGTAAACTCTGCACAGGGTGCAATTCTAGGTGACAACATGAACAATAGTCCACAAAGGCCCAAATAAATCAAGAGTAAGACCATCTTACAAATTCACTTATCTTATTAGCATAATCTCAAGGCGAGGCAACACCCATCCCACCCACATGTTCCAACCACACATCGTAGGTGCAAAAATCATTCTACTTTCAATTAACAAAATAAAAAAACCAAAACACATATCCCAAAGCCTCTGGAAGGCTAATAATACCACATTATACAAAGGACTTCAATTTAATCCATAGCCCAAAAGCACCTAAATTTCATCTATCAACACATATCCATCACATACAATCAAACAAACAACACATTACAATATAAATACTCTAATTCAATTTATTTAATTGATTATCTTCATATAAATTATATATTTAGTTGATTGAGCATCGACACCATTCCCAAAAAGAGAGAATTATCAAGTAAAAGGGTAAACCTCATTAATGACCCACTTCCTCTCTTTCGATGCCAACTTGAGGGTCTTGGGGAGGATGACTAACTCAACATGCTCAAAAAGGCATATATGTAAATTGGGTGGACCTAGATAGTCACGTGAGTTGTTCAACATAATGCCTCTTTGCTTTTCCACAAAAGTGTTTTTCAAGGGAGATTTAATTTTAGCGTATCCTATCTATCAACATACATGAAATTTCTTTTGCACAAGATCATATTTAATTCTATGTTTGATTCCCTACTTGCAATGTCTCTCCTAGTGTGAGATAAAACTTCTAATTTATTCTTCCACTATGAATTAGGCTAACAACCCACCAATTGAAATTTATCAAGAGCACAAATTAACAACCTTTGGCACTATTTGTGGGTTTGTGAAGTTACTATTATAGAAGATCATAGGCATATTCCTATTTGCAATTGTCTATATATTTACACATTATAACATATATGTTCAGTAATATTTAATGTTCAACTATTTATATTGAATTTTCAAGATGTTAGATATTATGGAAATTAATAATTTATTTTAATACTATAATAAATAACAGCTAATTCTACCTTAACAAGGATTGAAATTAGCATCAAAGTCTACTTGCACTTTCTTAAGAGATTATATCTTCTTACATTCTCTTTTATATATAATATATATACCATTTTAAAGGATGTCAAACATGAGATTAAATATCAATGATTTCATAACAAGATATCTTATCGATAATTCATTGAGCCCAAAGTTAAAATAAAATTCAAAATAGAGTGAAGATAACAATGATTCTTATTTGCAGATAAGGCATCACGATTAGAGTAAATGAAGAAAATATCTACGTATCGTGGTTTAAGAATTTAAAGAAAAGACGCAAGCCATAAACGCCTTAAACCGACGTACTAGAATCTCGTTGCATCTTGTTGCCCCACTTGGAAAAATCAAACGGTAGGTGAGAAAAAGCGTCATGGTTCCCGATTCTTCCTTTAGTAATCCCACAAAGTAGTTACCAACTTCCATTTCGGCATGCAACCATCATCCTTTTCTCATGTCAAGTAAACGATATTAATTGCCCACTTCCTTGCATACATGTGGTTGTTATCATCATTATTTTATTTTAATATTATATTATGGCTATATTAATTTACTACTAGATTTATGTTTCTATATTTATTTATCAACACATTTTTACTCAATAATTTACTTAATACGTTAATTAACCAAGAATAACAACATTAATCAAACAATTTTCAAATCAAATAACCCAATCAGCGAACAAACTTACTCAATGACAAGAAAGGCCAGTATGGAGGGGCACTACACTAGACGAGTAGAGACCTCAACATAATTTTATGATCACTTATATGCTTATATGGTAGTGATATATATTCTATTTTTATGGATCTTCAATAAGTAAACATATATTTGAAGCCTAGGATCAAGCCCATGTTTGCAAGGTATCTAGCTAGAGCATTATAAAACTTGGTCAATAATTATATGGGAAAATACCTCCATCATAGAAGTAATCTAAGGAAATAGTCAGTATATTCATAAAATCAAAAATATTCATAAACTAATGTTCTTGAATATGTGATGAATCAAAAATATTAACCCCCTTACTTGTCATCCTATTATCCTAAACCCTAAACCAATTTCTTAACGGGTCCTAAAATGAAATTTCTTAAGGGGTTCAAAGAAGTTCTCAAGATTTGGTGAAGTTTCCCAAGAAAACCAAATTTAACAATAATAAGATCGTGCAAGATTATACAATGAATGAGATTTCATGAGAGGTTCGCTAGTTGAAACTAGAGCTATCTCAATCAACTATTCCACAAGAAAATATTGTTCACTAACTTGCAAGTCCATTATTCCAAGGGCCACCCAAACTTCACCCTAAACCCTAAACCCTAAGTTCTAAACTCTGAACCCTAAACCCTAAAGCATTCATTTTTTCCTAGGACCTTAAACTGAAATTTGGTTGCCTTGGGCAACTCCACCAAATTTTATTCCCTTAAGCCATGCCATTTTGTCCTAGGACCTTAAAATGAAATTTGGTTGCCTTGGGAAACTCCACCAAATTTTATTCCCTTAAGCCATGTCATTTTGTCCTAGGACCTTACTACATATATCCCCTTAAGGCATCCTATTACCCTAAACCCTAAACTCTAAACTCTAAACCCTAAACACCAAAGCCATCATTTTTCCTAGGACCTTACTACATAGATCCCCTTAAACCATTCTATTACACTAAACCCTAAATTCTGAATCATAAACCCTAAAGTATTCTTTTTGTCCTAGGACCTTAATGAAATTTGGTTGCCTCGGGCAACTAGACCAATTTTTATTCCCTTAAGCCTTGTTATTTTGTATACATAGATCCCCTTAAGTCATCCTATATTAATAGTTAATTGATTTTTCATTCAAGTAACATGCCTTAGATGTAAATGAGGCTTAAAATTTTTATCATTTGCATTCAATTAGGCCATTTATATTGAATGGTTTAAGGGTATTTCCTAAACATGTATCTTACATTTTGAAATTAAAATTATCCAATGTAAGTTCACTTATATCTTAGAGATCATGGATCAATTCAATAATATTCGTAATCCACCTCCACGACCTCCATCTCCACCACCTTCACCTCCACCTCCACCCACTCCACCTCATAAGCCCCCACCTCCACCACCTGAAACTGATGGTGCTCGCTTGCAAGCACAAATCAATGCCAATGTTAGATCCATTTAGGATCAAATCAATGTTAGTCAAAATGAAGAATATATTGCACCATGTTTGAAGCATTTTACATCTACAATGCAAAATGTTGTTGATGATATTAGGTCTATGGATGGGGTCTTAGATGAGAATCGATGATGACTAGAGGAGAGGATAAGGTCCAATTTTGAAAAGGAAAACACAAAGAAATGAAGAGATGTAGTAGAGAGCCACAACACTTTATAAATTATGACAATGATCTTATAGTTATGAATTTATGAATTTGGTTGGATGAATATTTTTTGTGATGAGTTTGTGAATTTGGTTGGATGGATATTTTTAGTGATGAATTTATGAATTGGGTTGGATGAATATTTTTAGTGATGAATTTATGAATTTGGTTCGATGGATATTTTTAGTGTTGAATTTATGAATATAATAACTTATAATGATGAATTTATAATAGTATATTTTATGACTAGATTATCATAATTTCTCCTATTGGAAAAATGTAATTTATATGCGTTAGACATAAATGAGCTTTTTGTGAATGTTTCAAGTTTATTTTTTAGTATGTACATGTATTAAAATTACATAGTTCTAGATCTTAAATTTTGAAATGTGTATGTACACATAGTTTAGTTGAATGATGTATGCATGCATTATACATTGTATTTTTCTATGTTAAATGTATGTACATCTTAAATTTTGAAATTTGTATACACATGCTCAAGTTGAATCAATGTATGTATGTGTATGTATATGTATGCACGTCCTCTTTAAACAAATTTTCATGTACATTTAAAATTTAACTATTTCTTGTAATTTTGTAAGTTTGTATGTTAATTTTGTATAATTTAATATAGGTGAACACTTATATAGATATCATGGATCAATTTAACATTGATGATATCATTAATCCACCACCTCAGCAACCTCCACCTCTACCCCCTCCACCTCCACCCCCTTCGCCTCATATCCCACCACCACCTGCTAGATCAGACGAGGCACACTTGCGAGCACATATCAATGAAAATGTGACACCCATTCAAAACCAAATCAATGCTATGAAAAATGAAGCATTGATTGTACCACATGTGAGATGTTTTGCATTTGTGATGCAAAATGTTTTCGATGCCATTAGTTCTATTGATTCTGAATTAGATAGGCATCAACGAGATAGAGAGGAGATGTGACAATTTTATGCAGATGGTCTCTCATATAAAAAAAAAATTAGACCTAAAAATAATAAAATCCCATCTATCACCTTATTTTACTGACCCTAATACTCACCAACCCATTCCTACAACTAAATCTAGAATATCCATGAGGTGGTGTATACATCCACACATGAGTGCACATTTTTTTGGATTGATGGTGGATGGTATTTGAAAATCCACCACACGCTAATCTAGAGATCCCATTATATTTTTAAGGAAACTATATGTAAAGTTTTTTTTGAGCAAAAGCCCAATTATTTTGATTTTAAATCATTTTAAGGTGTTGGTGGTGGCATGCCACAATAGAGGTTAAGGGAAAGGGTTGATCCCCAATGCCGCATGCATGCACAACCCCTTGTTGCTCCTCTTGGTATTGCCATTCCCACACCTGTGCATCAACGTGTGGTGATATCCATATTAGGATCCCTGAGTACACTCACAAAAGACCTTGATCAAAATGCTTATGCGATAGCAGCTAGGGAGCCTAGAGACCACGATCATGGAGGAGCATTCTATGGAGTTGTAATGTCCCCATTTTTGTAAGCATAAGTTTTCAGAGGGTTTATCCTATTTCTAACTCTCATAGGCTAAGGATCTTGGTTAGAGGGTCTTTGGAGGTAGTTACCTAGTTAGTTGATGGTTTCTATTTTCTTGGATTTAGTTGAATTGGAGAAAGAAGAAGTTTTGTTAAGATATACTGTTTAATCATTATTAAAGGTAACTTTAATAATTATTATTATTTTAATATTATGTTATAATGTTATTTTTGCACTTTATATTATGCATTCATATTTTAATATTTGTAAAGTGCAAATATTATATTATTATTTAAGAAGCTTCTAGAAGAATTGACCTCTCATTGGGGAAAATGTATAAAGAGAGGGTTTACCAAGCTTCTAATCATCCAAGAATTGATATTTTCTTGATGTTATTGTTTGGTGAGGAAGCCAGCTAAGGTTTATGCCACTTCTAGCCTTTGGGAACCAAAACTCTCATTGGTTATGTAATTTTGAGGCTATGAAATATCAGCTGAATTATTGCTCATTGTGGGCTTCATTAAGAGGTCCAATATGTGCTTCATTGAGGAGATTATGTAGGTGCAGTAGCTATTGTATTACTACCCTAGCTAAATAGTTGAGGTAGTTGGTTTATTACCTCATCATCACCATTGCAATAGATGTTGTATTGTTGTAATTAGACTTGGAGATCACATTGCCAGATTTAATGGTCTTTGGCCAAATCTGAGGAGATTGATAATATTGGATATTCAAAGAGAAATTATGTGATCTAGGCATATTAATTTGCAACTAACATGAAAATAAGAATTGAATATAATATTTATTTTAAAGGTGTGCAACCGTCAAAAGATATTCATAGGGAAAGAGTCAATCGAAAATAAAGACAAGGTGATGGCTAATGACAAACCAAGATGATAAAGACAAGAAGAATCAATTTTATGCTAGCTCTAGTTTGTGACTGCCACTACAGGACAAGTATGCTTGAGAACAAACTCTCTACAACTATTATATTTGAATCTCATCATATACTAGAGGATGAATTTATTTGAAGTCATACTTCATCAGTTGGTATTGCCGCTTATACATCTAGAGACTGTTGCATTCAAGGAAGCCATCAAGGACACCAAGGAAAGTATTTCAAATGAGGAATATTATTTTAGAAGAGACAAAAGGCAGATGTTGTCTTATTTGATAAGGAAAAAATCCATATAATGTGGAAGCAAACCATATTCAAAAGTAGTAGGAGGCGTTAATTTGTTGGGAAGATATTTTTAGCACAGCCTGGGGAGTCAACTCGGCTTGTAGAAGCAGATCGCTTTATCTTGTTCTTTCTTGATTAGACTTGCTGGTCTTTGCTTATTGGTTTAGCTCCTTCCAAGACTATGATCCAAATCTAGGAACCATATTATATCGAATCATCCAACTAGGTCAAGCATTTATGAGAGTTGCTTATGGGAGGTTGACATCCTATGAATTGGGAAGCACAGGAGTTCTCACATCATCATCTCAGACAGTTTATTCCCATGTTCCCTTCTTCATTTTAAATGCCTTGTGGTTGTACTTAGTTCTCAATAATTTTTTGGTGGAATCGTTGTCTTGATAAGATACAACATTATTGTAGTTGAAAATACAATCTACAATTGCAATTGTAAAGTCACTAGTACACTACCATCATTGTATTTCCATAGTTGTTGGCATCAAAGAATGTCACTACTATTTGCATTTAGTTTTTGTCATAACAACACATGAGCAGTGTAATCCTAAAGAAAATTTGCAAGAAGTAGTCTTTAAATTGATTTCATATTTGCATTTGGTGTAGCACTGTCATTATGTATTTGAGACTAGTCTTGTTTGACAAATGATTGCTAAAAGTTTATATCAGATCTCAGTGGGAATGTCCATGATATGTTTGAAAAAATGACTCTATTGTAACTATTCATTAATATGTTTGTACTTCATTTACAATCAACTTGCATCATTGGATTATCCTTTAGAAGTCATTTTAGGCATCTTTACATCATTCAAATCAAGAAGAAATCAAATTGAGACCCATAAAAAGAAGTTAAGCAAGTGTTTGATGAAATGTCAAAGCACAAAAACTAAAAATTTACATCCAAATCAACAAGGGACATTATATTGATATTAGAGTGGTTTCCTGCAACCTGTTGGGTAAGATTCAATTGCAGTTCAGAACTTTCAATTGAACAACATGGCTATTTCCAAGAAGCAGCCAAATTCCATGGAGAAGCTTTAACAAAGTGTGGAAATGATAGATGAAAACTAGAAAAGGATGAATGAATTGATTTCACACCTTGCAAACCTAGACAAAGTAGTATGGTATATGGCTTCCATTTTTAAGAGGTCTACATCACAAAAAAAAAGAAGAAACAAGACGTATCTATAGGAGAAACATCTAGAAGCCTCTATGATGAATTCTTAGCAGTTAGTGACCAACATACAACTGATCCTATGGAGAACAAAAATTAGACTTACATAGAGAAAGATGTTGGGCACAAGACACTTTAGGATGACTTCAAGATTGGAGAAGAGCAAGTGATGTTTGAAGACAAATTAGTTGCATTAGAGTAGCTACATGAAGATAAGGTTTCTTGTGATGCTTCATTAGGTGAGTCTAGCATTGCTTCATCCTATCACATGGTAAAGAATCTAATTGTGGTTTGATGAATTTTATTCATACATATGAAAGTTTGTTAGAGGCCCAAGATAAAAAGGTGGATGTGAAAGTTGACCCTTTACTTAGTGGAGCAACCACTAGTGTTTTGACTACACATGATGATGAAGAAGACATTTTACAATGGCATGATGTCATTACTAATTTTTTTAAGGACAACAACATTATGCCCCATCATTCTCATGAGATAGGAGCTTGTGATCATGATAAATCCAATGATATGATATCATCCATTGATGGAAGCCTTACACCAAATGGTAGACATGAAGATATCAAGCATAAGAGGATTGGTTTTGTGTATTTTAGCATCAAAGAGGTAAAGAGGTCTGAAAATATGAAGTAAGAATGGTTACAAAAATCCAAAGAGGCTAGATTAGTGGCTACCAATGCAAGACAACATCTTCAAGAAGTGAAAGAAAAGATCAATCTCATCAACATAGCAAGACAAAAAGGGATAGATAATATTACAAGACGCTTATTCAAAGAGAGGATGAATCTGAAAATGCACTTTGTTCTAATGATGATGATGAGGTTGATAATTTTGGTCAATTGAAGGACTTGGTAAAGATTCCTAACATGAGGAAACAAGAAAAAATTGAGGTTTCTACATGTGAGGTGAAATTTGTTCATGCTTGGAGACTCAGTTGATGATGAAGGAGGATGAGATTATTGCAGCATTATCTCATCATGGCATGATGCACAAATTGATTGAGGATCATCTTTGGGCAATTTAATTAGAGATAAGACAAGAGGGGATTGGAGTAGGGTCTTCTCATGATGATTTGTAGGTTGTCAAAGAAGGTGTGGGAACAATGAAGTCGAATTATTTGAACCTTCTTTTAGAAAAAGGCACCCTTCTTAGCCTTGTTGGGATATATTCAGATGCCTTGATGAGGAAATAAGAGGAAGACGATAAGCTCTCTTAAGAGCTTGAAGGCATTAGGGATTCTTTGGTGAGTACTTGATTGGAATTTTAGGATTTTGAGAGATATGTTGATGAGCTTTGCTCAAAGTTGAGTTTGGATAGATGCACATCATGTACAACAAAGACTCATTCATCTAAGGTATCCAGTACACTTTTTGATGATAGTAGCATGAGCATTTACACTCAAGATATAGGTGTCATGGATAATTCAAGCATTAGACTCTACATCGACACTATATACATTATCATTGGACAACCTCATCAAGAGGAGATGGTTTCCTCTAGGACTTGCACATGGGATGACGGTGTCTATTCAAATTCTTTCCATGGAGTAGATGGAATTCATGATGGTATCCTTCTCACTCTTGATAGTAAGTTAGGACATTTGCAGTTGCTTTCTGAAGGAGGTCTTGATGGCATGGCTGCATTGAGTTGTGAGTTTTCTTCAGATACTGTCAGTATAGTATGGGATTGCACATGTTGTAGGATCATTTGGGATCCAAGTGGAGGAGAGTTTTTTTTGTAGTCGAGATTGCTTGGGGACAAGCAATTTTAGGGAGGGCAGACTGTAATGTCCCCATTTTTGTAAGCATCAATTTTCAGAGGGTTTAGCCTATTTCTGACTCTCGTAAGCTAAGGAGCTTCGTTAAAGGGTATTTGGAGGCACTTACCTAGTCAGTTGATGGTTTCCATTTTCTTGGATTTAGTTGAATTGGAGAAATAAGGAGTTTTGTTAAGATATAATGTTTAATTATTATTAAAGGTAACTTTAATAATAATTATTATTTTAATATTATGTTATAATGTTATTTTTGCACTTTATATTATAAAGTCATATTTTAATATTTATAAAGTGCAAATATTATATTATTATTTGAGAAGCTTCTAGAAGAATTGACCTCTCATTGGGAAAAATTATAAAGAGAGGGTTTTCCAAGCTTCTAATCATCTAGGAATTGATCTTTGCTTTATGTTATTGTTGGTGAGGAATCCAACTAGGGTTTCTACCATTTCCAACCTTTGGGAATAAAAAATCTCATTTGTTATGCAATTTTGAGGCTGTGAAATATGAACTGAATTATTTCTCATTGTGGGATTCATTCAGAGGTCCAATCTATGCTTCATTGAGGAGATTCTATTGGTGCAATAGTTGTTGTATTACTTCCCTAGTTGAATAGTTGAGGTAGCTAGTTTATTACCTCATCATCACCATTGCAACAGTTGTTGTATTGTTGCAATCAGACTTAGAGATCACATTGCCAGATTTAATAGCCTTTGGCCAAATATGATGAGATTGATAATATTGGATATTAAAAGAGAAATTATGTGATCTAGGTATATTAATTTGTAGCTGACATTCAAATAAGAATTGGATATAATATTTAATTTAAAGGTGTGCAGTTTTTAGAAGATATTCATAGGAAAAAAGTCAATCAAAAACAAAGACAATGTGATGGCTAATGACAAAGCAAGTCAATAAAGACAAGAAGAATCAATTTCATGCTAGCTCCAGTTTGTGACTACCACTTCAGAACAAGTACAATTGAGAACAAACTCTCTACAACTATTATATTTGAATCTCATCATATAATAGAGGACTACTTTATTTGAAGTTGTATTTCATCAATTGGTATTGCTTCTTATACATCTAGAGATTGTTGCATTCAAGGAAGCTGTTAAGGACACCAAGGAAGTATTTCGATTGAAGAATATTATTTAGAAGAGACAAAAGGCAAACGTTATCTTATTTGATAAGGACAAAATCTATATAATGTGGAAGCAGACCATATTTGAAAATAGTAGGAGGTGTTAATTTCTTGGGAAGATGTTTTTGGCATAGCCTAGGGAGTCAACTCGACTTGTAGAAGCATCACTTTATCTTGTTCTTTCTTGATTTGACTTGTTGTTCTTTTCTTACTAATTTAGCTCATTCCAAGACTATGATCCAAATCTGGGAACCATATTATATCAAATCATCAAGTCGAGTCAAGCATCTATGAGAGTTGCTTATGGGAGGTTAATGTCCTATGAACTGGGAAGTGCAGGAGTGCTCACATCATCATCATAGATAGTTTATTCCTAGGTTCCTTTCTTCATTTGAAATACATTGTTGTATTTAGTTCTCAATAAGTTTCTAGTGGAATCACTATCTTGATAAGCTACAACATTATTATAGTTGAAAATATAGAGTACAATTACAATTGTAATGTCACTGGTATGTTGCCATCATTGTATTTCCATAGTTGTTGGCATCAAAGAATGTGACTATTGTTTGTATTTAGTTTCTATCATAACAACACATGAGCAGTATTATCCTGAAGCAAATTTGCAAAAAGTAGTCTTTAAACTAATTTCATATTTGCATTCGGTGTAGCATTGTCATTATGTATTTGAGACTAGTCTTGTATGACAAATGATTGCTAAAAGTTTATATCAGATCTCAGTAGGAATTTATGTGATATGTTTGACAAAATGACTCTATTGTAACTATTCATTAGTATGTTTTCACTTCATTTAAAGTCAACTTGCATCATTGGATTATTATTTAGAAGTCATTTTAGGCATCTTTACATCATTCAAATCAAGAAGAAATCAAAATGAGACTCACAAACAACGGTTAAGCAAGTGTTTGATGAAATGTCCAAACACTAAAACTAAAAATTTACATCCAAATCAGTAAGAGACATTACAGGAGTTGGTCACAACATGTATAATTTGTAGTTGACTTGAAATATAATAAAAAAAATAAATTACCATGATATTTGTCTGCTCTTCATGTCCTCCTTTATAAATATATATATATATATATATATATATATATATATAAGCTCACACATGTTAAATTCTTTTTCTTTTATAGCATGAGATAGATCTTGTAGTTGAGCATGTACAAATAGGTCCTCGAATAGAGGGTGAACAACCTCTTACAATACAATTTAAATATGATAAATTATAAATTAAATTGAATTAAATCATTTTTAATTATAGAATTTAATCTAATTTCAACTTTCTTTCTCTTGTATATGTAGATTGATTCAGAGCATTTAAAGGTTGGTCCAAGTGCACTAGAGCATCCAAATCCAAATACCATGGTAATTTAATTTTATGATGAATTATAAATTAAATTGTCATTAAATCATTTTTAATTGTCTTACATTTGATTTCATCTTTCTCTTGTCCAAAGTGGTCCAAGTCATCCATGTAGTTTGCACAGTGTAAGAGGTCTCTTGATTATAGAGACAAAATGAGTTAGATATGATTTCATGAGTTGCATTTTATTATTTCATGGACTACATATTTGGTTTCTCATGGACTTAATATTTTGTTTCATGGACTTTATTTCATGGGTTGTACTCTTATGGACTTAATATATATTGGTTTCATGGACTTAATATATTGTAAATAATAGACTTTATTATTGTTTAATTTTAAATACAAATATGAAATTAAAGTTTTTGATAAGGAAAAGCAGGTTTTGAAGGGGCCCTAAAACCCTTTACAAAGATGAAAAGCTGCAATAAAGACTAAGCCAAGATAACCCGCAACCCAAAAAACCAAAATGATGACAATAGAAATAAACAAAGAAACCTGTCAACAACCCAACAACAAAAATATCAGCAACCAAGTTGATCAAGAAAAAAAAGTCAACACAGCTACATCTTTTCTAGAACATTAACCAAGGCCAAATGTTCTTCAATGACCCCCTTGTGCATCTCCATAACATCCTTGAGCTCATCAAACAAAATGGCAGCCCACTTCTTGTTCTTGCTCCTCATCCTCAAACACAAGCCAACCTCCACATCCTTTTCCATACCTGGATCATAATTTGCATTCTTGTCCACCAAGCTCGAGAAATACACATCCTTAATTTCTTTCTCAATTTCACCCAGCTCCAGGGGTTTACTAGTCTATTTCAAGGCTTTCTCAAAATATGAAATTAAAGTTGAAATTAATAAGACATTTCAATATTTTTACTTAACAAATTTAGTGATCCATACATGATATACATTCAACAATTAGTGATAATTATTCAATGTTCACTTATTTAGTTCACGTCCTAATAGGATGTCTTAAGGGGTCCTAATACACAAGTTATCTAATAAAATACGAAAATAAATCATAATCTACAAACAAAAGCAATCTGTTTATATACCACAAAGGGTGAAATTTTCAGAAATAAATAATACCATACAATTAGAGAACAAAAGCATTAATAAATTCTATAAACTAAACATAAATACCAATCAAAATGCAACAAGTTTTGCCAAAAAAATATTCTATAAGTATACACCATATTTCCTAATTCTTTTACAACATAGAATTAAAGAACAATCATACAACTTAATTATCCAAAAATAGGCTAAAGTTTTGAAATTAAATCATGTACTCCCGTATTTACAAATCATGCAAAGTTCTAGAGAAAACATAAGAACAGAAAAGTCCTCTTGACCTCATGTTCCACAAAAAATACTAATTTATAAGTTGTCAAAACAAATAATAGCGTCCAACAAAAATACTAAAACCTTCTTCCTCTAAGTTAATCTACAAGTTTCCATGTAATTGGCATCATCCTAAACCAAATGATTTCAAAATACAAAATGAATAATAGAAAACATCTTCACCTATGGACATCTTAAAGGGATGAAATTCTTCAAAGTACATGTCTCATATTCAATTGCAATTGATATAATTAACTTAGAATTTAGGATGACTCATCATAACAATCACATTCTATACAATTTAAATAGTGTTAATGTTTATTTAATTCATGTCATAATAGGATGTCTTAAGGGGTCCTAATACTATGTCTTAAGGGGATCAAAGGATAGTATAATTAAGTATAAATATTAAGTGATATAAACAAGTATTAGACTTTAGGTGACTCATCATAAAAAATAATATAATCAAGTATAATATTTAGGATATGTCCTAATATGACGTCTTAAGGGGATGTCTTAAGGGGTCCTAATACAAAATCTTAAGGGGATCAAAGAAGTTGTCAAAATTTGGTGAAGTTGCTCTAGGTAGCCAAATTTAACAGAAATATACATGTTGTTTAGTGATTATACAATCAAATTTAAAGTTTCAAAGTAGGGTGACTCATCATAACAAATGATATAATTAAGTAGAATATTTAGGATATGTCCTAATAGGACGTCTTAATGGGATGAAATACTTCAAATTACATGTCTCCTATTTAATCACAATTGATATAACTGATTTAACAATAATATACATGATATTTAGTGATTATACAATCAAATTTAAAGTTTCAAAGTAGGAAAACATTCACATTTAACAAAATATATAGAATATTGATTTTGATACATAAAAGTATAGAGTATAATTGTGTATGTACATGTATTTGTAATTTGTACAAAAATTTTAATTGTGTATGTATGTACATATATGCCAACTCAAAACACTGTTTACAAAATTTGGGTATGCCATATCAAGAACATCTAAAACTTGTGCTTGAAATGTAGTAGGTCTTCATGCCACCTGATATCAAAATGGTACAAGAAATATCAATGAAACCATCAAAACATACATATTTTAATTTATATAAAACTATCTATATGTACACAACTCAAGTACCTATATTTAAAAGTATTCCACACATGTGTGTAGGTTGAATCTTTATCCTCTCCTTTTTGTTTCAAAGTATGAGATCAATGTGATGATGGCTTAAGGATACAAAAAAGGATAATAAATCAATTTTAACTATTAATGTAGAAGCAATATCAATATATAATCAAAACAGGCATTTAAATATAATTTAACTAATAATTACCTATTTTTACCAAGTATTCCATGTTGTCTAGGTTGAATCTGCATGGACTCTCCTTTTTGTGATAATGGCTTAAGGATCTATAAAAGGACAATTTAAACCAATTTCAACTAATAAAACACTTGAGCAATATCAAAACATGTATTTAATCTATTTAAAAGGACAATATAAAACTAAAACTATATTTACCTATATTTACTTATTCCATTATAACATATGCATCTGCTCTTTTTTGCAACGGATCTATGATTGTATCATGCTCTTCCATAGAAATTTTCCATAGCTCTTTATTTGTAGGTCTTCCACGATACTAATCTAGTTTTATATTTGTTTCCACCACCAAATGTTAGTAGTGTATAATCTTTTTATGTTTTTTATAATCTTTGAATATAGGCAGACCATTCTTCCTTATCAGCTATTTTCATAGCCAAATGCCAACAACCACCACCGATCCTATTGGATAACATGATAGCCATCATCAAAGAAGTTCTCAAAATTTTCTTAAGGGGATGTCTTAAGGGGATCACCGTACCTATTGGATAATGATAGCCATCATCATCTTCATGAGGTGCTATTTACTTGTGTTCAGTCTCCACACAATTATCCAACCAATATTTTTTTTCCTCTTCATTCCCCTCAGGTGCAACACCAACATACACATGTCTTGCAAAAACAATTTGATTTAATAACTTGTGCATGTCCATATAATTTGACCAATCTACATACATCCATTCATATGTATATAAATAAATAATTTATTATTACAAAATAACTTAATAAATTGAATTAAATTGAATTAAATTACCTTCTTGTAAATTTTTTGAAACACAGTCATAGTCTTTAGATGCAAACACATGAACATTATCTTCAATTTTTGTTTCATATTGATCGTGTGCTTGTGCAGGTGTCAAGGATCTTTGCTTCCCCTCTTCAACCCATTCTATATTTCTACATGCTTCCCAATCTCCTAAGATACAAAACTGACAAAAACATGCAATCTCCCTTATCTAGATGGTCCATGTTCTTTCATTTGAACTCTTAAATGAATGTCATTTAGTAGATCCATTGATTGTCTCATAGTCAAGTCTAGGTAGAATGTTCTCTTCTTCAACCAACCAAAAGTATCAACCAACTATAGAGTACTCACTCGAACCAGGTGTAGATAATATTGTATTGCACCAATCCATAGTCCCACACACATCTTTAAATTTTACTGCATCCTCAAATTTCAATTGTTCTCTAGCAAGAATTATTTTAACACACACCATCTCCATCATGTTCTCCTTTACCATGCACAGCTTCAAGAAAACTCCACATATGTTGGATATTAAGTTCCTTGTGAACTCTACTTAACCAATAGAACATTCGAGCATTCTTGAACTACCCTGTACAATTATTTAACCATATGAGGTGTTCTATCATTGGGATTCCTCTTTCTCTTAAATTTCTATAAAATATATTGAAACAGTATTGAAAAAACTCTGACGAGTGTAACCAGTTGTCACTCAAATAGAAATGATACTCCCTCAAAACTTTTCTATCATCCTCTACACTATCATCTGCATGTCTATAAACAATATGGAAAAACAAAGCTACTTACACTGAATTATAATACTGTGATTGAATTTCCTGTAGTGGAGCTAGAGTATAGTTTTCTGCAAAATCAGCCATTGATAGTATAGTACCAACTAGAAATGTGTTTCTACATGCACAAAATTGGCCATCAAGCCATTGAGCATGTTGAGAGTGCATGAGCATATTTTTGTATAATCTTATTCTTAAATTCACTTATGAATGCATGTACACTAAATTTTTTGTAACTAAATCACAACGCTTTCCAATGTTTCCATGTTTTAAAGAATAGTCAACATTCTTAAATATTTTAGCATCTACTAATTGTTGTCCATCAACACTTTCATGCATAAAAACTCTTAAGAATGAAATATTTCCACAACTAGTGCATTGTCTAGAAATACAAGAACTTAAATAAAATAATTTACCATTAGATCTTTCACAAAACAAAATTGATATAAACTCCCTTATTATTTTAGGTGTCATATTAATACCACATTCCTGCATAATCATGTTAGTATGTAAAGTACAATGTATATATTGAAAAACATCATAAAAATAATGAAATTGAAGATGCATTTTACAACAAAAAGATATTCATTTCTTATTAATTTTTACATACCAAGGTTTACATTTTTCAAAAGACCTTTGAGTTATTATAATATTACTAGGAAACACTAAATCACCACAAAATTTTCTATAAAATTCAATTTTTGTTGTAAATAATAGGTGTTTTGAATGAGGATCATGAACTTTGGACCCCACTCTTAGTTTTAAAACATCTCTATTATTAGATGATACCCTAGTATTATCATGCCAATATTTTTCAATCAAATATTTGATTTGAACATTCAATTTCATGTCAGACCTCTGGTGTAGACCACTAAAACTCCAAGATTGGTTAATTGGATCATTTTCTATACTCTCTTCTTTTGCATCTCTTAGCAATGTTTTAGGATGTATTTGTAGAACTTCACTAATATTTCTTACCATTCTTTTATTCAAAGTTGTTTTATTAACTATATCAGTTGTTATAGTTCTTTTTGCTATATTTTTATCTTTAGATAGACTAATTTTTCCAATAAATTGAATGGCACTAGCAACAGTAGGCATAGCATGTTTTAATGATTGATCTTTTCTTTTTGGTTTAACAAAAATGCCTAACTTTTTCATTTATTTTTTTATTTTTTGCATTCTCATCAATTGCATCATTAGTTGACATCGAAATGCAAGTTTTTTATGATAAAATATTTTTTTATATAATCTATTGGCATGTGTTCTTATTTGTCTCTAAGAAATCTTACTAGGAAGATTATCCAAAACATCACTTTCAATTTTTTTTAAAAAAAAAATCATTTTCAACATCACATCCTAGATTTTAATTTTCATTTTCAACTTCAAAATGATTTTCATTTCTATCTTCATTTACATCAAGAAAATGGTTTTCATTTGCATTTTCATCAACAAAATAGTTTTTATTTTCATTTTCAACAAAAGGATCATTCTCATTTTCATTTCAACAAAAGATTTTTCATTTTCATTTTCAACAACATTTAAATGATTTTCATTTTCATTTTATCATTTATTTTCAACAAATTGTATAAAATTTTCTTCTCTCCAAATACTATCAATGTCAACATAATTAAGTCCAACATCTTGTAAAACTTCTACAAACAAATTTTACATTTCACTAAAATGTGGATTTGAAGACGTACCTCAATTTTTTCCTATTGAAACATTATCCATAGCATTGAAAGAGGGGTTTGAAGACATACTAGGACTTGTTTTGTAATACCCCTCTATTTTTCTTTTTGGATAGATAGTATGTCCTTGTTTGCTTGGATGTGCTTTTTGGTTCTCGAGATACTTTATCATGTGTGTGTTATTTGATCATTGTTTATAGAGCGATACTCTATTTGTGTGATGTGATGTATCTTATCTGACGCTTTATTTGACATATTTTAATTTGATGTAATGATGATTAGTTATTGTAACACGTTATTGCATGAGATATTTGTTGATGATGGAACTGTCAGTCTATGATGAGTGTATTGGTGAAGGGGATGAGATCACATCACTCACTTGTGAGTGCCCTACGATTCCGCAATTTCCTTTTCACGGTGTGTTTATTATGTTATATATATGCATGTTCGATATGCTCTTTGTTCGCAGGTTGACAGGTATAGGACATCGACTCCACCTGATTTCACAGGTTTGAGTGTGTCCATTGACCAACGGTAATTGATTGGGAGATAGTAGCAAAGTTTTCCGTGATAAGTCATCACCTTAGTCATAGTGTCGTCGAGTTTAGTTGTTTAATATGGTCCATTCCCCCTTGGTTATTCATTTAATTTCATATTATAAAGGTTATTAAATGGCGGGTGTTGTTAAAATGATGATTAAATATATCTAGTTGCAATATTGAAATGTTATTTATTTTATTGATTAATTTAATTTAATCAATAAAATAATCTAATCTTATATTAGATTTAGTTTATAGATTAATTAAGTTAATGGTGATAAATTAAATTAAGTTAATTGTTTTGGCATTATTGGATATTAAGATTTAAATTAAAATAAAAATGGAAATCATGTTTGGATATTTAGAGTTAAATTAAAATAAAAATGAAAATATGTTTTAAATTTCACTTTTTGGAAATTAATAGGTAAAATAATTTCTTTACAAAATTTTGAATTCTTTTGTAAAATAAATTTTTAAAATGCATGAAATTTCAATTGGAAAGTAATTTTGTTTTAAATTTTAAAAGAAATGAAAATATCCCCAAAATTGCAATAAATTTGGTGGATGGGATATTTTAGGGGTTTGACTAAATTTGGAGAAAACTCTATGCGAGCAAATACAATTTCATATAATTTTTAATTTTCAATTTGGTGGAGAAAGTTTTGCTGTGGCTTTGTTTGGATTTGAAGAAGAAGGTTAAATTTCTTGGGTGGGCTGGAAAAAGATTTGGAAGCACCATTTGAATCCTTCAAGCTTTGGAGAAAAAAATCAAGTTCTTTCTTTGATTTTTGTTTTCATTTTGAAAGAGTTTCAAATTTTATTATGCTGTTGAAATTTTTTTAAAATTCTATTTGAAGTTCAATGAAAACCCATGTCAAATTTGTTTCAAAACTTGCAAACTTCTTGTTGAAATTTATGGGGAAAGAAAACAAAACAAGAATCAAACAATGGAAAGATAGAAAGGAAATCAAAAGAAATTTTCATTTCAAACTAAAGGGCATGTGCAGGATCATCATGGAAAAAGGCCCTTAAAATGGCAAAAATTCAAAAAAATCAGTGTTAGGCAACTTGATGTAAAAGTTTGAATAAGTTATCTATATTATTTCAAAAATATGTAAGAATAGAGTATGTAGAAAACTGAATGTAGTTTCTAAACTACTAGGTTTATTTAAAAATAAATAAAATTTATTTGGTGAAAATTTGAAATTTCAACGCAGTGAGTACTTAAATTTCAGGGAAAAAATAAGAAGTAGGTGTCTGTCTGACCACCCTAACCATAATAAAATGATAATACTTTTTTATAATATTTTCTATATAAGTAGATGACTCATGTCCAAATGTGATGCATATTTTTTATAATTTTTTAAAGTAAATAATTAATTATGAATTTTTTATTACAAATTTTAAAAAATATAAAACTTGTATGTCTGACCACCTTAACTTGGTCAAAACTTCATGAATTTTTTATTTTTTATTTTTAATCCAATAGTATGTGAAACATAGAATGTGACGCATGTTTCAGATTCAAAAAATGTGATACCGTTTGAAAGTTATAGATGTTTTTCAATCAACCTATCGATCAGGACTTTAGTCATAATTCTAATAGAAAATGAATAATAATTATTTATTAAATACAAATTAAAGCATAATTTATATTAGTGGAAAGCTAAGAATCTCCTCTAAAACCCTTTTTGTTTCATCAATTTTGGGTAAAAAAAAGTCATCAGCCACATATCCTACAAATACCCATAATATTGCCACTTTTTGGCCCATCATGATCCTGCACATACCCTAAAACTTAAACCCAGTTGTTGTGTTGACAAATTTATTTTTTTATTGCAAAATTTTGTTGTAGAATTGCACAATTTGGCTGAAAATGGAAATTTTGGGTATATATTTATAAATATACCTGTGTGTATATATATATCCCATTATATATATAGATACATACAAATATATTTTATAAATATATTGTGTTTTTTGTTTATTCTGAAAAAAAATTGGTTTCAAAAATTTTACACAGGAAATTTTTCCTGTACAGGGTTTGCCCTATATTTTCTATTTGTGTATTATGGGAAGTTTTTTTTTATAAAAAAAACTTTTTTTGGTTTGGAGATTGGGGGAAGGGGGGGCGGGTTATGGGGCCTGCCCCCACAGTCGCCCCCCATGAGGAGGCACTACCCACACAGTGCACCCCCATATCGGGGAGGCTGTGTGGGCAACCTGCCTCTCCCTTTTAGGAGGGGCCGCGGCCCACATAAAGTTTTTTTTTGTTTTTTTTTTAATTTTTAATTTATTTTTATTTTTATATTATATATATAATATATAATATATATATGTTATATATAGTAATTTATATTATATATATAATCTATATATATTATATTAATATATATTATAATATGATTTAAATTAAAAAAATTAATAATTATTTATATATATAATTTATATATATATTATGTATATATATATAGTATGCATATATTGCATATATATAATGTATTTTTAAATAATTTAATTAGCTGAGTTTAAATGGATTTTAAATAAAAGTTATATAATTAAATATATATATATATATATGTATATACACTAAATGTATATATTTTATATATATGAGTATTTGAATACAGTTGATTTTAAGTTGATTACTCATTATCATAGTTGAAATAAATATTGATTTATTTTAATCAAATGATTTTATCTAGCAAGTTGATTCGATTATTTTGTATGAATGAGAAAATGGAATTAAGTGATTAGTGTTAATTCCTTAATGTTGCCAATACGATTTTATTTACTTTTGAGTATTTGCAAATTAAGTGTTATTGGGTGAATTGGATTTAGAAAATCCTAACAATAGTTTAGTTATAATTGTGTTTGAGTTGGAAGGTGTATGTAAGTTTTTGATTTTAAAATTAGTGCTATTGTATTTTGGAAATTAAGGTTAGTTGTAAGACCCCCCACCTCGAATGTGTAACGCCCCACCTTGCATGTGATTAGTAAAGTCCTAATATATTTTATGTGATCCTAAATAGATGGTAAGATATATTATGGATGACAAATGGTGTGATTATTTGATAATATTCTTGCTTATGCTACCATGAATGTAAGACCCCATTTGGTATTTCCCATTTTATTTCAATCAAACAAGTAGTTAGATGATAATTATGATGAAATGAATGATAAAAATATTTTTAGGATTCATGGGCATTAACCTTAATTTAATTATGATAGATGCACATGTGAATTGTTGGATATAACTTTAACGTGCTGGTTTATTTGGCATATTAAATTTTGGTAAATGGTTCATTGTTAATGTTATAGGAGTTTAAAATGAATTACTAAGGTGGTAAAAAACAATGATGGAGTGACTATTTCATTGACTATATTCTTGTATTGGAGTAAGTGTGTATTTCCTTTAATTATAATGAAAATTGAACCATTAGGTTCATTTGATGTATTAATGAGTAAATAGTTCATGAGTGAAAATTATGTGAATTGGATTAGCTAATAATATGAAGAGATATATGATCTAATCATGTTGACTTTGGTAATGTGCAGGAATCAAATATGCAAATAGGAGGATAGATAAATGTTGGAATCAAATCAAATACATCTTTGGAAAGTTCTAAGTGTAGCCCTATTTGACTTAGAAGGGTTTGAGGTTTTATTATTGGTTGGGTGATTGAGTAGAATCTAATTGTAGGACATGTGATGTGAGTTTGGTTGGGGTTGGAACCCTTGGTTAGGATCAAAATTCATATGGATTCTTGTGTAGGTTTTGAAAAGGGATTATTGAGTCGATTTCCTTGGTTTTTGAACAAGAATAGACCCATAGGACCTATACCTATGGGTTTGGAACCTTTTTGACATGTGAACTTATCCTTGGAATGTGAAAAGACCCCTCAAAAGTCCACATTCATGAATGTGATGAATTCAAAAAGTGTTGGGGCTTGGGAAGAGTGACTTGTCACTCTCAACCTCCCACTCCCCAAAAGTTCTTGGAATTGGCACAAGACTCACACATGTGTGAGCACTTGTGGGAAAGAGTGTAGGTTTGGAGGATTCCTATATACCTCAAAAAGATGGAAGATTTGGGCATTGCCCACTTCTCCTCTTTGAGAACTTGAGTGAAGATGGTAGAAAGAATGAGAAAAAGAGAGGAGTCCAGCTCTTTGGCAAGATAATGATGAAAATGGCTTGGTTTGGAGAGGAAGAAGAATAATGGATTTTAGTTCCCTCACTTGGAGAAAATAGATAAGTTTTCCCTTACTTCCATTTTCCCTTTATTTAATTAATAAGGTGGTATGTTGCATGGGTCATGGTTGAAACAAAGAGTAGTGAACTTGGATAATGAAATTGTGTGCTATGTTATCCTTATTCCTTTGTAAAAATTTGAAAGAACTCCATGTATATCTTGGAGCTAAGAAACTTCCTTGCTCGGGGGTATGGCTAGAGCCTACGAGGCTCCATGACGCCATTATGGAAGGGTGGAGAGCAAGCCCCAATTACTTGTGTGCTATTCTCATATTCTCAAAATGTTGGTTATAATATGAAATAGCTAGTATTATGTTGTATAATGAAAGAAAAAATAAAGCAAGTTTTCCCTCATTGGCATGAAAAAATCATTTATTGCATAGTTAATGATGTAGCAATGTAAGTTTAATGAATGGAATTTTTATCATGTTACAAGAAGGAAATAATTATGGAATAGAGCATGTTGTATACATTGGAATGTTCTTTAAAGTTTCATATTTACATTAGTAAAGATGAAATAGAAAAAGTTCCATTTGTGGACATGACTATTTATTTTAGGCTCGTGTATTATTCTTAGAAAAAAATTTGGAGCCAAAGTCTCCTTGAAGGAAAAATAAAAATAATCATTTTTTTATTATTTTTTTGTATCTCCTCTTACCTTAGAACAACCAAATAATGGATTCCTTTAAATGTTTAGGAGAAGATTAGATTTTGCAAGGATTAAACATACATATGAAGGGTATCCCTTGGTTATTGAAAGTTAAAGTAAATAAATTGAAAATTCTTATGTTTTGACATCATTGTATTTGAACATACATATAGCATTTTCATCTAAACTATACAAGTATTAGAAATAGCTTTATAGAGGATCATTTCTCAAGGGCTTACAAGACTTAAAGAGTAGGGATGAAAAGTAATATGTAGGAAAAGGGTTAGAAGGATCTTTTATTTAATTTTCAAGGTTATACTTGTTCTTGAAAGGATAGTACGTGAAAATGTATATAAAATCTAACTCTATATCCATTTAAAGAATATGATGTGAACTTACACATATTTTTTTACTCATCTATTAATCTTGATTTAAAAAAAATTAATACATTATTCATGACTAAGTCCATTTTAGAAGCATTCCAATATGTTTTTTTCTTAAATCTAAACAAATCAAATTTATGATAGAAAATAATAAATAAATCAGTCTACTAAAAGATAAGAAAATATGCATATATTTCATAAATGGTTTATAATGAGAATGGAGTTCTTATATTCAATTTTATTACCTTACATAATGTAATAACTTATATATATATATATATATATATATATATATATATATATATATATATATATATATATATATATATAAAGAAAAAGAAAAAGAAAAAAAAAAGAGTTTTATATCCATATATATGTATATTTTTAAGTTATTTATATTTGATATTATTTATTTCAGTTAATTTTTTTCCTTAACTATATGGTATTAGATGAATATAAAATAAAATAATAACAATAGTATAACATTGAGTTACATTTGCTGTTCTAAAACAACATTATAACATTAAATGAAATTTGTTGTTCTAAAACAACAGTATAACAATAAATAAGAATGCATTTGTTGTTTGTGATAGTAGGAAGAAAGAAAAATTACATTTGTTGTTCTATAACAGCAATATAATTAATTAAAAAAAATGCATTTGCTGTTGTGTGATAGTAGCTAAAAAATATATATATAGGTAGATCTATAAGAGTAGTCAAATATAAAATAAATGAATAAAAGAAAGAAATAGTGTTTTTGTTGTTTGTAACAATATCATAAATTGATACAAAGTCGAATAAACTCATTGTTGTTCTATAATGGCAGCAAAAAAAAAAAAAAGAGGGGGCAAATGCATGGATTTGTGAAACCAGTAATAACAAATTTATAAAATATAAAATGTTGTTGCCCAACAGATCTGCAGCGTTTCAGTTTGGCCTGTAAAAATAAAAATAGTGCAGATCTATAAAATATAAACAGGTTTCATCCTTGTGCAAATAAAAAAAAGAAATAGGGGTTGTTAAAATTTTAAAAATGCAAGGAAAAGAAAAACAAAAATCAACAAACTTTGTAGGTATGTAAATTTCCAAATAAATCTTCATGGATCTTAAGTTGTAGATTTGAGTGTTGCAAACCTTTGTAACCTTCAAGGAAAATAAATAAATAAACAAGGTTTAAAGTAAGAAAAAGGAAAGAAACAAAGAAGTTAAAACAATAAGAAGAAATAATATGAGAATGAGGGAAAAAGAAGAAGCAGCAATATTTTGGAAATCTGTAGGTAAAATGGTATTTCCTCAATCTTCCTTTCAACCTGCAACAAAAAAAAAACTGGAGAAATGAGTAAAAGATAGAGATAGACATTTTAATAAGTTGCTTTATGAGACAGGGTTTCAAAAAAAGTGTTTGCCCTAAAATCTAAGGTTGAGATTCCATCTCATCCAATGGATGAGATTGAATGCTCAACATATTACCTTTTTCTCAATTTAAAATCTTATTTAAACTAAATTAATGGAGGCTTTTTCAATAAATAGGAAAGGTAAGTTGTAATTTAGTATTTAAGGAAACTTTTACAACTTGGTATCACCACCTTATTGTAATCTTTAAAATATTACTAAAAAGAAAAGATAGAGTTGTTTTAAATTTGTTTTATTGTAAATTAAATAACTATTCATGGACTATTTTTTTTAGAAAAATCACAAGATATGGAATAAACTATTTTAAAATTATTTTATTCAATTGAATAAACTTAAATACATAAAATTATGATGAATGGTTTGAAGATTGAATAAACTATTGTTAAAAAGAATATTGATTATTTAAAATAGATTTTGACAAATTATTTTACCTTGTTTATATGTCTCGTCTAGACAAAAAGGGATTATCAATTTGAATAATTAGTCGTTATTACAATAAAATAATAATAATAAATCAAAGGCTTCATTAAAATTATTTATATTAATAGATTGACATAAGTGATAAATTTATGACTAAAGGTTATAAAGGGGATTTAAATTGAAGATCAAACAAGAATATTTAATAAAGTGACCTTGAGATTTAGAATTAATTTAAGTGAGGTCTATTGGATTAAATTGAATTCCTAAGCGATGCATAAAGTTAAAAAAAATCTACTCAAGCATTTAACTTGCGAAATCAATTATTTAATTAAATGAAAATGGGTTAAGACATTAAATCTAAAATATTCAAGTCTGAATTATCCCTATGATATAAAAATAAAAGAAGGTAAAATTTATTACAATTACTTCGTAAATCAATTGTTTAAATGTGGTTTAAGAAGAGGCCTTATTTAGGTGAATCAAATGTAATATTAAAATAGTTAAGTTGATATTCTAAAATAGATTTGTAAACATGTAAGTGTGGTCTAGCAATATTTTATCAAATACAACATGATTATGGGAGATGATTAACAAGAACTTACAACTAATTAAGTTATGGGTTATTATCTGAACAATGTAACCATGTCAAATAAAATTATACCTTAAAAATTGTGTTGTGCAATGGTGGCTTTCCAGGAGCGCATTAAGTTGTAAACATATGTTTAAAAAAAATAAAATAAAAAAAAGTTGTGGCAATTGTGTTAGTGTCACTTTAAAATGTAGGCATGACATAATACATAATAATAATATTGTTAATTTGGTATTTAATAATATTATTGAGGTCGAGTCAGGATTAAATAATACTGTGAATTTGGTTAAATAAAATAAAATAAAATAAAGTATTTTGAATGCATGAAGTTCATTATTCCTCTATTAAATCTTTTGGATTAGGTTGAGATACATTTAACATCTAGAAAACACAAAGTCAAAAGCCTAATTAAATGATAAGCCCATTGGTACATCTAAGTGATCATGATAAGAGCTATATATATATGTGACTTTATCTCAAAGTGAAACTTGTCAATATGTAACCACATTAGGATAAATCAAATAAACTTTAAAGACTTTAGTCTACTTAGCGTTCAACTCACATCGTGTTAGTGTCACACCTCAGGTACTTGAAATGTTAATTAGCTTAATTAAATAAGTTTAAAAAAAAAAAGAAAAATGTGAGTTTTCTTGTCAAAATTCCAGGCATGACATTAGTGCAATGATTAAATATTTTTAAGGGTTAGGGTTGTAATTGATGTATATGGTTAATGTGTTTACAATGACCTGTTTGATTTGATGGAATCTTAAAGTTCTTGTAAAGGATTTGTTAAATGTCAAGATTATGTACATGGTTAAGTTATATGGATTATAATTAGAGCAAAATTGATGATATTAAATATGTGTAAAGAAAAAGGTTATTTTATTACGATGTTGTTATAATGGGTAGAATGTTATTTAAAAGTTCTTGTATTCCATTGCCTTAAATGGTGAATGGGGAATGTTGTTTGTTTTCCAGATTGCAAGGAATAGATAAGGTTCATAAAAATTATATTGTTTAGAACTTATATGAATAGTTAAAAGATTAAGTATATGAGGTATATATGGACTTTGGTTCCTGTTTTATGAGAAAAGATCTTTATGTTGAAAGACATCTTTAGTTATTTAAAGAACGTGTATTTTTATGATTGTTGATTTAAGCGAATTCTTGTTGGTATTGTATGGGCAATATTGTTATGATTGTAAATTTATGAGTGTACTTTGGTAGTACTAAGTTTTGCTTCCAGAGGCTAGGGAACTCTTTGATTGAGTTGTTTGTTCTATTTGGAGTGATTTTTTTATGTAAGTCTTCCAATGGGGTTTTCATTTAATTGTGTGGGTTGTCGTAATATGTTAGTCAACCATTGTATTGCCTTGGGTAGGGCGTATAGTTGTATCCGGTTGTTTTACCCAGTTTTCACGAATGAGGATGGTTGTGCCTCCTTTGGAAGGAGTGGTTTATGTGTTTGTTTTCCTCTAGTGTTTGGAGAGGGTTTTGACTTTTGTTTGCCTCCTGTGTTGGAGTGGATTTTCATTTTATGTTCCTCCTAGAGTTGGAGTGGTTTTATCTTTTTGGTTTGCACTTGGGATTCCCTTGGTGATTGGTTTTGTTTGGTATGTTGTCAAGTAGAAGAGTGGCTTTTGTTAGGGGCCGAGATCCCAAAGAGGTAACCGGGAACCTTCGTGAGGTGGTTTAATCAAGGATAACTAAAACGTAATATATTTAGGCTAGTAGTTTTTCACATTAATAAGATAATTGAGCCTCGCCAGTGGACACAAGGCTGTATAGACTTGATGAGACGGAAGGCCTAGAACGGAAAGGTCATCTATCTTGTCCTTACGAGAGGTATTTGATTCCGCATGTGTGAGTATGGGTGTTGGGATTCGATAGAGGCCACCAGGACAACTCATAGTGGGGGCCAGAGCCTAGGAAGATTCCCAGAGGATATCCTATGATGAGCTATGTGATGACACTCTTTCTATGACAATAGTTGGTATTTGGGTTTATGTGTATGGTCTTCTTATCATACATGATTTGTTTTATTTCTGGAAGCAATGTGACCTATGTTAGTGATGTTGGAGTTGTACTTGTGTTATCCTTATGGATGTATGGTTCATGTGTTTGGTTGTGTTAGTGTGAGTTAGCTTGTGTCTACGGGTGGATGGTCTTGTCTAGAATTCCTTGTTACTATCTCCTAGCACAGGGAGTGAGCCTTCGAGTATCACATGGTTGGGTGGGAATGTGTAAATTAATCCATTGGGTCATCTTCTTTATTCGTGGATGATTTACGCTTTGAGAGCTCGTGGGATCCAATACTTTCATGCTTTATTCTTTTATGTTATTATTGTAATTTATTACCCCTCTTTGTATTAAGGTGGAAGATGTAATTTGTAACCTTGTTTATTGGATTTTCCTCATTCGGGGAATGAGTGTTGTAATCATATTGTAAATTATATTATTGGAAGCATGTGGTATCTCTTATGCCTTTGATGTAATTTTATCATGTATGGAATGTATGTATATTTAATTTGTTAAGTAATTAAATGTTATGTTTTTAATTCATATTTCTTGTTTGGGTTTTAAGTAATCTTTAGTATCAGAACCTTATAGGTTGTTGGCAAAGGATAGTGATCTTGCATGCCAATTGTACTTAGAAAAAAATTAAAAAAAAATTGTGTGTTTGAGTAGTTAATTGCAACTTCCTAGGGTTGCATGGCGTATGCTACATGTTTGTATAATCATATTATTTTCTAAATTGACTTCTTGCAATTAGCATCATATACAACCATGGTCTCCTCAATATTTTTATCTTCAATATTTGTGGAATTGGATGTCAGATTATTCATCGATTGAATCATTATTCTTCTATATATTTTCCTTTTACTTCTTTCTTCGTTTCACTTCTTTTAGGAGTGAATTCCTTCATTCTTCCTCTTCTTATTACGAAGCCAGGAACCCATGACTTTAAAATTCCTCAAGCACACAATGAATGTCAATAGTGAAATTCTTCCTCTTGCTTCTCCAAACTAATAGAAAACTATCACAATTCCACTTAAAAAAATTGTTTACATGATGCCTCCTTTCAAAAATTCAATCCAAATTGCAATTTGAAGACATGTAAAGACAAAAATTGATAGAAACTAGCTCAATTTGTCACAGTTGGCCGCACATGTGAAGTTGCAGAATTCACAATAAATGTTTACTAGTATTTTTTTTTTAAAACAGTAAAAACAGAAATAGGATCTCTTTTATAGAATGAGATCCTATAGTAAATGGGATCCCATTTCTATGTCAATGGTTCAAACATTTAATATTGGGAAACAAGATCCTGATTTACAAAACGGGATCTCATTTCTAAAAATTTGAATTTTGCTTAGGTTGTGGTTGGATTTTTGGCTTTTTGTTCAGAAAGTTTTGGGGATCCAAACCTAGGCTTTGGACCTAATTTGACCTGCAAGTTGAAGGTCCTGATAATGTCATAAGAAAATAGTGACTTTGGACATATGTTTGAAGACTTTTTTTGCATATTTTTTTGAAGAAATTAAAACCCATTATAGATGAGAGTGCAGATTCCATATATGTAATTTTTCTACAATTGGAATATTTTTTCTATTTTTTAATTAATTTCTTATGAAACTAGTCCATAAACTTGAAATGTTAGGTTTTTTTACTATTTTACAAATTTTATTAAAAATATTCTTTGTAAAACTAATTGCAATCTAAAAATGTACTTAAGACAATTATTTTCAATTTGAAAAAAATAATTAAATGATAAGTTTAGTTTATCTTATGTGTGATGTACATGACGATTTTTTAAAACAACAAATATGGCCAATAAAAAATTAACAAAAAAAAATCTTCAAAAAAGTATTACAAAAAAATATCGAGAGCATTCTTCAATGTGTTACAAATCTTTTTCCAAAAGGATTTTAGAAAATACCTATAATTTAGGTCAAAATATGGTGATCGCATTACGCATGGTATGGTAAAAAAAAAGTGACTTATAAACAATGGTTTTTAGAAACGCCTATTGAAAATCAATTTGTAGCATCTAGGTATTGAAATAAATTACATATTTGGAAACTAAACTCCAAATACTACATTTTATGATAAGTGACTTTTTTCAAGATTCCATCTCTAAGTGCTTCAAATTTTAAGGTCAAATGTGTTAAATTCTAAAAATTAGGGAAAACACCAACTTTTTGGCCACAAAGTGGACTCAACTTCTTGTCAACACCCAATCCTTGACTTTTACTTGAAATAACCTGTATTCCCCAAGCATGTATTTCAGCCTACCTAAGCCATCTCTAGTTGAAGTGAAATATGAAAAGGAAATAGTTCATAAGGGAAAGAAGACCCTTTCTTTTGTTTCCTTAAAATGAAGCTAATCAATCTCATTCAATTTCCATATAATTTCCATGAATGCCAACCTGGGTGACACATATCTAGGTAGCACATGGGGGGCTTGACGAAACCCATACTTTCTAATAACAACTAAGTTGTCATAGAGGTATTAATATCCTTAGTTCTTCCATACTCCTAACTCCTACCTCCTATATTTGGGCCTAAGGAAATCTAAAATTTCCTTGTGCAATCTAATTCTAGGTATACCTAGCCTTGCCATGACTTGTCTTACAAAGAAATTCTCAAAAATGACATAGTTGGACTTACTACAGTTTTTTCCCAAATATGGGTCCAACATTGCACTGGGAGATTGTTCCTCTCTTTATCTTTCATTTTAAGTTGTAAAATTTTTCTCAAATGATCTTTCCCTTTGTACAAAAGCATATGGAGAAAGAGAGAATACTACTTGAAATTCACCTCCAACTCCTTACCACTTTTCCTTCTCTTAATTTCCACCAGATGATTGTGAATAGCCTCAGCTAAAAAGTTGGCATAGTCAAAGTCACTATTAATAAAAGAATGTTGTATATCAACAACCATATACACAAGAGGTATTTGCATTTTTGAGAGTGTGTCTTCTCCCAACACCTAGCATAATGCCTAATATTTTCTTTTGAAATAGTCTTCAAAAGACTTGACATCAAAAGGCTTAGATTCATTATCAGAGATTCTTAATGAATTCCCTATGTAGCCTTTCTGTCTAAACTTAGGGATCCATCTCACTTTGAAGCTACTTCTATCTTGTTGGTATTTTTCTCTGAAAGCAACAAGGTCTATAACCTTACTTATGGCCATATTGAGTCTAAAAAACTTATAAATAATCTCCCTGGTTATATCCATTAGGACACTTCCATCCAATGCCCTAATTACTCTGATATTTTCATCATACTCATAATCAAGGCATCTAATGAGTTCCACATTTATAAAGACATTAGGAACAACCAACTTCCCCAAATCATAGGTCCATGCATTGGAGATAAGAGAATGGTGGTTTCTTTTTCCATACCAGTGTAGGAACAATTCCCACCCAATGATTGTATCATCATCATTCTTCAACTCAACATCTCTATAATTTTTGGCTGTCTACCATCCCTTGTATTGCATTAGTGTTGAGGTTACACACAGGCTATTTTGAGGAACTCGACAACTGGGCCATAATATCCTCCTCAAAGGATCTTTTAGATGTAGAGCCAGAGGGTTTGGTGTTTGACCAACTCATAATTCCAAAATGATTTTAAAACATATTTCTGCAGTATCCTTGGGACTTTACAATTTTATACAACATATTTTATAGACTTGATTATGTGCTTCAAGACTTTAATAATGGTGAATTTTTCCAAGAAGGGCGTACCTATTTTTTAATTGTTCAGAGCTCAAGTTGACACGGAATGAATGTACCTTTGCAGATTTTGCTACTTTTCTAGACCAAACAAATGAGATGACTAACTACATTGAACTAAAAATTTATGAAGGAGATTAAATTAATAGATGAGCCATTATCTTTCGCATCCACCTTTAATTCATGTTTGCACGAGGTAGTTCATTCATCTACTTGTTCATCAATTTTGAATGTGGGTAGTCCATTTGGAAGGGAAGTAAAAATATCAATGATGAGTAAAGCCTTAATTTTCTTGAAAAGGACACAACTATCCCCTCTCTCCAATAGGATTCTCCCATGTCCCATATGAGAATATCGTCACACAATGTCCTTCCACAATTTTGCAACCAAGAAAAGGACATGTCACTATGGGCTCATGGACTTGTAGAATCCTTTAATCTTCTGCCATGTGTTAGCATTTTGTGGAGCCTATACACAACACTCTTTGGAAGTTCAATCATGCCCCAAAATTAGTCTCTACTTGTGACACTTGTACACCTTCCATAATTTCACAAGCCTTTTTCTCTTCAATGGAAATCATAATGCAGAAACACATAAAGAGGTAGGGATCACTTTTATAAGAACTTAGATGACCATAATAACACACAAAATTCACTTTTCAATGTGGGACCATAAAATAAAATTCCATGACTGGACCTATCAGGTAAAAGGGTATTTGGGGCCAATAAATAGACGAGACCATGACATAACAACATAATTTAAGAAAAAGAAAACCCAAATAACCAATCAGAAACAAAATATAACAAGAACACAAGGGTTTCATGAATCATATTCTAAACTGTTGTCAATATTTTATATTATATTTCATGAATTTATGAATCAGATTGAATAAATTAACGTACTACTATTTTCCATTGTTTCAAATTTCAAATGTAGAATCTAGATTTTAAATTTTAACTGTTATCCAGGGATTTAATAGTTTCTAGGTATTTAAATTTTACATTGCATTTTATATTTCAAATTGTAGTTGATGATATTTTATATTGCATTCCATGAAATTATGAATCAAAATTTGAATAAATTAACATATTAGTAATAGTTTCATATTTTAATTGTGTTAAACATGTATCAATGATTCATCACTCAACTCAATTCTTAATAACATATTAACAACTATAACATATACAACAATGAACATCAACAATCATTTAATGTATATCTAGTAGTTGAAATCAAAGTTTTTATTAAATTGAAAAAATAAATAATATAGATAATTGAACACATTACTGAATTTGAATTTTTTACTGATTTTCAAATGAAGGTAGAGGAAATGCAAAATATTGCTCAAAGACGACTCTACACAAAGTTGAGTTGGAACTTGGAAACTCATATTATCAAATTATTCTATCAAATTTTGTATCAAGTTTCATTGTTCACTTGATGTAAGTGCCATTTTTTCTAACTAATGTTGTCTAACTTGAAATTTTAAAGAAAATTCATGATTGAAATTGGAACTTGACTTGAATGTTTCAATAAAAATTGCATTCAAGGTTATTAGTGGTTTGATATAATCCTAATATAAATTTGCCTCATCTAGATTCTAAAGAAACTAGTCCAAATTAATCTTCCTTGCATCCTCCATCTTCTTTCTAAAATCATCATTTCCAATGAATCACTCAATTGTGTCAAAATCCTTTGGCAAACCAAGCTTCATCAAGTTCCTTACCTTTTCATACAACTTCATCTATTTTGCAGCCAGATCTAGAAATTCCTCTATTTCATGTATTCTCAAACAATTTTGATTGATAGATGATAACTTCATTGAGGAATCATTCTAATTATTAATTCCTTTTGATTTCAAATCATTTTCACTAGTTTTGTAAACTATTTACTAAATGTGATTTGTAGTTTCCTCTATTGAAATCATTTTTTTTGTTCATTAAATATTTCTTCAGCTTCATATTATGTACTATCAAATCATCAATCAATTGAAACAATTCACAAAAAATATCAATCCTTTACATTATTTCCTCCCAGATCTTATGTTTCATATGCCTCATTGTTTCTCTATAAAATGCAATTAACTTATTTTGACAAGATTTTTTTTTTTTTTTGCTTCCCTTAGCTCTATCGCCAACCTTTCACTTTTTTTTTCTCTCTTCCTCCAATTTTTGTTCTCACTATTGATTTTCTTTCACCAAGTTTTGATTTAAATTTTTTGAAGTGAATTTCCCCTCATCATATTTCTTTTTTCTCTCATCTAACCTTTTCTTCAGTTCATTCAATTCCACCTTTGTTTGTTTTTCCTCTTTGCTTGTAGATGTAGAGGCAGATTATTTTATTCTTTTTTCTAATTCATTACTTTTATTATCTGTTGCTTTGCTCTTTTCTTTCTCATTTTCTAGGTCTACATGTAACTTTTCTATTTGAATTTGCAACCTTTTTTTCTCTCTTTATTTAGAAATGATGTGTACACCAATTCATTGTTCTTATTTGATACATTAATTATGCCAAAAAATATGTATCCTAAAAAAATTAATTAGAAATTTCTCACCTGAAATTCAAAGTGATTCATTTGATTTTCTAGTGTCAAATGTGGGTAGTACCCTGGTTGTTGTACGATTTGAAGTTACAATAGATGAACTCTCTATTAATTGCTTCCTTTCTATTTTATACAATTCTAATTTCTTTTTAAACTCATCAATGTAATCAAAACCTAGAGACAAAAATAATGAAATGCTTGAGAAAAAGGAGTACTTGCAGTTGTTGTTACAACCACACTAACTGGAAGAGTGCTTGGAAATAACTCCTTTGGGGTGGAATTGAAAATTAAGGTAGTGGTATTGGTACTAGTAGTTAGACTTGGATCTGTCATAATCCTTGGCCTCTTCAATATGCCTTGATCACTAGGTGTTTGTGTAGTATCTTGTATTGTTGGCCTCTTATGTGTAATTTTTTGTTGTAGCACATGTTGACCACTACTAGTACTACTACCCATACCATCACCACCAATGGTAGTGCTAGTTGCACTAGTTTCTCCACCATGGGTATGTCCTAGTTGTGATTGTATCTGACCATGAAGATTAGGATTTGAAGCTACAACAAAATGAATTATTTAGGATATACTTGTATGCACTTGGTCTATTTTAGTTGCTCCAAGGCCTAGTTTATCCATAGGTTTTCTAGGGACTACATCTATTATTGTCCAAACGCCTTTTCATTAGGACCCCAAACCACCACCTTCATAACCCATTTTTTTTGGCTATGGCTACTCCTAAAGTATACTTTTTGTTTTGTGGTCTCACTTAAACTATATTTGACTTTTCTTGCATATTATTCTTCCCTATCATCATCTGATTCATCATCATTTTCTTCACATTCATAGGGATGCTCTTTATTCCACAAATTTCTAAACTCAAAATTTTTTTGATCTCTTTAAACTTTGCACTAGTTTTGGTTCACCTAGATCCTTATAGACCAAAGGTACTATTTTTTATTGTGAGCAATTTTCTTCTCGCAGCCTTATCTAGAGATTCGTATTTTTACTCTAGTATATGGTAGACCACTTTTTCATAAAAAAATTCAACCTCTTGATTTTCTTCTTTGTTTCTCTCTATTGGTGCAATGCCATAATTTCTACTGACAATTGTTCAAAATAAATACCTTTCTCGGCTGCAATTTTCTCCATTTCTATTTTGACCTCATCCCAAGAATCCTTGTTTCTTAAGTTTTCAAGCAAGGGTTTACTTTGATGTTGAGTTCTACTTGCAGAATTCTTATTAACCACAATCCTTAATTTAATGGTGTCACATTGATCATACTTCCAATGATAGACAACATCAAAATGATTTTTTTTTCAAAAGATCATGTACCACACTTATAAATGCTTTTCTCTAGAATGTGAATCCCCCACATGAAAAAGGTAAATAAGAAAATATGGTCTTCTTTTGTTGACTGAAAAAGTATAGTTGATCAATACTCTCCATCTTCTTTAAATATTCCAATGCAAAAACTTTTTTGTCACATGTATTGGAAGTTTGTATGGATCTACTCTTGATCCATAAAATCTTAGCACATTATATTCTTCCATTAAGTACCAATCAACCAATTGTATTTATTTTCCTAGTTGAATGTAATTTCTACAAGACATAGGCAATCTAGGCATTGGAGTATTTGTAATTGCTTGATATAATGGATCCAAAATGTCATCTACAAAATGATTGTGGTTCCTTTGAGAATCATGCATCCTTATCTTAGTGGTACAATCATATATTGGAGCCATTTTTCCTTGAGCATTCGTATATGTCTAAATCTAAAGCTTGTTGGTCTAAAAAAATTCACTCAATTTGAATAGAAAAAATAGCACAAGTAGGTTGTGAACCTAAATGTCTTAGTGGAACCTCTTTTAATCATTAAAATTTTTTTATGCATGGATTCTACAGTTTTCTCAAGAAATTTATGTTTGACAAGTCAATCAACATAATGGATACTAAATACCATTTCAAGGAGGCTTGTACCCACTTCCTGATTGTTATCCAGTCTAAGGAAAAATGCTAGCATGGAAATAGTATCATGAACCCATGGTTTAAAAATTAAATAATCATAAGGATTATTATGATTAATTTTCAATAACTTTCTATGACAATCCTGAACTATTTTATGCAAAAAATATTTTTTCTCCCTTTCATCAACTACTTCAAAATCACTAGAAAGATTTTCTAGGTTAATGTGGATGTTTCCAAATTCTTCAGTTGTAAACCCCAACACATTTCCAAATTCTTCTGTAGTAATGGATAACATTTCTTCTTTACTATATTTATTAACAATTACTCTTTTGTTATCATCATAATTGTGGGCATAGACCATGATAAATTTTGGAAAAGGGAAAACCTCATGTAACATCATGTTCCCTAATCTAATTACCCTCGGTGTAGTGACACTATTAATTTGAATTGTTTGACTATTTTGAATTCATATTTGCTTTGCAACCTTATTCTTACATAAAAATCTAAGTATTGAGATAAGCATACCATAGATTTCAAGATAATAAATATCCTAGTATTCATCAAAGGAATCTGGGGTTTTAAGCACTCCAACATAATATATTTTTCTATCTGATTTTGCTTTGCATTTCCCAACAACTGGTCTACTAGTGGTGGTAGGCATGCTTGTACAATGTGAATTCCCTCTTAAGTCCTTAATTTTTATTAAGTCTCTCAAGTTCTCAACCCTAAACCCAAAGTTTGACAAAATAAGAATTTAAGAAATGATGAAACGTAGGAATTCTATCTTTCACTTACTCAAATTTTGATTCTTGAAAAGATTAATAGAGAGACATGAGATTTTTTGGAATCCAAAATCTTCTTTGTGCATTGCAATGAACAATCTAAAATCTTCCTATGTTTTGACTCTCTCACTTAAAAATAAAATCACTTAGTAGTAGAAAGTTCACTTCTTTTTTAAAAAAAAATATTAAAGTGAATGAAACATCATGTTACCTTCAGACTACACAATTAGTACATTACATTTACATACAAACACTTATAAATGAATTGAATATTTTTCCTATATTTATGTACCTTCTATTAATTGATCACTTTTGGCAAGAGGCATTGTCATTCAAATGTTCCATCTCAAAAATATTCTCAGCCATTGATCTTTGTAAATCTAACAGTTATAAGGTGATTTTGGAGGTTTGAGTTCACAAGCCTAGCACTTTGTGCATTTCATTCTGGAATACAACTATATCCATCCATCAAATGTTCATCAAATGGTTGAGTAACTTAAGATATAAACATGTGTTTTAAAGTTGTTTTAAATTTTAGTGTGCTAGGATACACAATCTTCATGATATTTTCCTTCAATAGAATTTAACCCATTAGAGACATTGAGATGATTCCATGTGTCCATTACATGGTTTCATGAGTCACATATAGATCTACTTAAATCATCTGATAGACTCATGAAATCCCTTTAAAAGAAAGACATTGACAACTATCCCCTTTCTATGGTTCTGTGGAAATTGACTTAACCTTTATAAAACTATCTACGGACTTGCAAAATCATTCCATTACTCATAATCCTATCCTTCCATAGAAAACCCATTGGAGACATTGAGATGATTCCACATGTCCTTTCTATAGCTTTGTGACTCACATATAGATCTACTTGAAGCATCATATGGACTCATGAAATCTCTTTAAAAGAAAGAAATTGAATGAAACCTATCCCATTTCCATAGTTTTGTGGCAATTAACTTAACCTTTATAAGACTATCCACAAACTCACAAAACCATAAAGTGTGAGCTCAGTTAAGCCATTTAATTAAACACATGCATAATCTTCTTCTTAATTGAGTGCTAGGAGAGGATTAAGGGGATGATAAGTTAACATTGCAAAGGAATTAATAAAATGATTAATGACACCAAGAACTAGGGGATTAGGTCACAAAAAATTAGAAATAACATTTCGACAAACCCTAGCAAGAGTGACATTTTTAGTGCTTTTTGTCAATTTGACGGCAACTTTCATTTTTTATTTGTATTTCTTTATGAGGTGCAACCACAATAGTGGTTTACAATTTATTTGAGGAAGGAAAAAAGATTTTTCATTTGGTTTGCAATTTTAAGTGGTTCACTCAAACTATGGGGTTTGATCAAACTACTTTTAGGGTTCACTCAAACCCCATAGTCTAAGCGAACCCCCCTTCAATGCCGAAAGATTATTTTATAATAAAATACTATGGTTTGATTGAATGGGTGTTCAAGTGAACCCATATTTTAGGGATTTTTTTATAAAACTTTTTATTGGCGAATTTATGATAGTTTCATCTTCATAGCATCACTATAATATTGACTAGAAAACCTCTAAACCCCAAGTGAAGGAAAAAATTACCAACGAACCTCCAAAAGTGTTTTTAGGGAAACCAAAGTTCACCACCCTCCATGAGCATCATCCTCCACGACTTCTAGGTTGGTTTTCTTTGCTTCAAATTTTGTTTTTGGCTACATTTCCTTCAAGAAATCACCTAAAATAGTTCACTTTCCTCATCAATGCTTCCACATTTTGCATAAGTTTGTTGTGCCAAAATGGGAGCTTCGCCATGTAGACACCATCCTTCCTACCTATGCCAAAATGGGAGCTTTGGAATAGGGTACCTATTGATGCACCTGATTGCATTTTCTTGAGATTTTCTAAACCGTTTTCAAAAAATCCATTTTATGCATAACTTTCATGAGTGGCATTCGATGAGAACACATTTCTTGGGAAGCTATCAGTCAATGCTTCCACATTTCACATGCATGTCTACCAAGGCAATTACAATGATTGAAATGTCCATACCCTATTCCAAAGCTTCCTTTATAGTTATGAGTGTTTGAAATCTATAATTTTTCAAGTATTGATATGGTTGTAACCTGTAGAAAACTAGGAAAATGAAATTCCATCCTTGATTTAAGATTCATTGTTTAAGTTTAAATTTAAAAGTTCTAAATCTTTCTATTTTGTTGATATTACTGAGCTATGAGTCACTTATTTGTAAGGAGTTGCATGATTTGAATCCTTAGCTGAAGAAATATTATTTCTACCCCATTCACTCTTTTGGATTCCCTTAGTAGTTCATATTGAATAGTGATCATATCCTCCTTGTTTAATACCCTTTTCCTTCTCTCATGGTGGTGACTAGCTATGCATAACAAACCTTTGTCATACACTATCACTGATAGGTGTGTAGGGCCATTTTATCCTTTCATGGATTGTCCTTATCTTTCTTCAAGGATTTAATGGTATAATACCTTATGTAATAGTCATTTACTATCATTTTCTCTCTTTTGAATCATTCTTTGAAATGACTATCTATTCTCATGAAAGGACTATGTCTAGCATCAAGAATCTCTCTTTACTATCATATTTATGACTTAATATAATAAAATATTGGCATACCATCATTTGACAACCTTGAAGACTCAAGCTATTTATTCTTTTGAATTGTTCCTTTTATTTTTTTCACTTAGTCATCTATGGTTGTTCAAGTTGTCATGATGTAATAACCCTAATACTATCATCATATAGAAGATATCTATTATGCACTCTCCATTATTCTAGCATTCTCTAACATATAACACTATTGTCACTATCATCCCCATGATACAAGATCATAAGGCCTAGCCCAAGATATTGTCTCATGCAAACCCTAGAATCTAATACATAATATATCACTATGCTTTTTATTTTAATGATCTTGAATATAGCATAGATCTCCTACAATAATCTTCCTCTAGTTAACTATCATCTAACACTATGAAACCTAAATATTGATGATGGATATTCTATTGCTTGATAGTGTTGTCTTGTATGTCTTGTGATGGATTTCATAACTCCAATTATGTTCTTAGGGTTTGATAGGTCCTTCCATACTCATCTCATTGTGATGAATGCATGGTATTACATACTATTATGACTATCATTCATCCATAATCTCTTAAAACCATCTTCTTACTTATTGTTCTCACAAAATCTCTTGTGATTGGTACCTACAAGTGTGTAGGTTTTTACAAGGTGTTTGGAATTTTGAAAGAAACATCACTCTTCATAGGTTTTATAATGGTTTTGATAGCCCTCTTATGCTATCTTTTACCCTAAAGTTCCATCTAAGCTCCCACATTCTCTATCATATCCATGGATCTTAGAGAAACAATTCATTTTCATTAATTATACATGAGTGAAGGCTAGAGACTATAGTATTTTATCATTGTTCTAACGTTCTTATCATTCCCCATTTCAAAAAAAGAATAGTTCATAGATATTTTATTAATGACAGATATAATTTCATAATCATTTCACAGGGTTGTAGTGGTGTCAAGATCTTGGATAGGGTTTGAGGAATTTTAACCCTTTGTCACTATATGTTGGTTCTCTTGACATTTGACAAATATTTTAGATCTCTAATAAACCACTATATATTTCATAGATCTTTTGAACTCTTTAAGCTTCTTCATGCATGTGCAAGGTCATTTGTGATTTTTTATATGACTATATACAAACCACATAGAATAAACCATGCAACCTAATAGAATTGCATGACTTAACTACTTATGAATTCCTTATAATCATGAGACCTCTAGATGGTTGGTTTATTAAATTTCTTTATCTTGATTTGAATATTTGTCCTATTCTTCAATCATATGGACCCTACAGTTATAAAATAAAATAAAAATAATTTGATTACTATATGCCCTATTTATATTTATTCCAATACATCATACACCATTTGATTTCTTAGAAATAGACCCCTCCTCACCTCTAGTATAGGAAGTTTTGCTAAAACTCTAGTGTGGATTGACCAATAACTCTTAATTAAGGTCAACATGAAAGTTTTGTATTTGATAAATTTCTTATCTAATTTTGATATGCCTTTTGATTTTATGAAGTTTAAATATAGTTTTGTTGAACATAGATAATTGTAATTTGTACACACATGTTAGCTTGAAACTTCTATAAGAAATGTGAAACATATTTTATTAAATAGTTCACTAGACCTTATCTCTAATCTATGTTTGCTTTCAAATCTCAAGATAATTTAGCACTTGTTGGCCATTGTGATTTACTCATGTGGATCATATATTTAAGATCATTTTATATATTTAAATGTATAGTTACAAGTTTCTACATTTTGGTGAAATGAGTTTGTGCGTGACTTTGAATTATGTAAATTTAAATATTTATTGATATTTCAAATTGATTTACTTGTTTCACAAGTGTTTAGTAATTTGAATCTAAGTTACATTAAATTTATTGAATGTATGTATGCACTTGAGAACTATTATCTAGATATCTAGTGTTCATGTTTAATACATTCTATATCATGTGCACACTTGTAAATTTATTTAGAACTATTTTAGATTTATACTCTCTAGATTTAAATATATTAAAGCAAGGTCTCATTGCTCCTTTAGGTACATACATATCATGGAAAATGCACCTGTTCCACCTCCACAGTCACTCTTTGCAAATACTAATAGTGATATTAGGAGATTGAGAGATTCATTAACTAATGGTACAAACATAGGCATATATGTGAAAACTTACATGTCCATATTACAAAGCCTAGAACAAATAAGAGATAAACTTGGAGATACTATTGCATTTTACCCTGATAGAGTAGCTACAATTATTTCCCACATGTGGGAAGAAGTACATGGTGAGGTTCCCTATAAAAAAATTAATTATGTTGTGACCAAAGATTTGATTAAAAATTATTTTTTTCCATTCTATCAAAATAAGCATAAGGTGAGGGGATACTAGGTCACCAAAAGTGTAGATATTACTATGGCCCAATTGATCTACCCATGATTTCTTGCAGCACATCGTCAATATCCAAAAAATGACCAACTTCCATTATATTTTGTTCAGTAGTTATATGTTGAGGTCCATTTGGGCCTTAAAGTCAACTACTTGGACATTCCACCATATGTTGGTCAAGGGCATGACAAGATTGTTGATAGGCCCACCTATCATTGAGCAAGTAGACCAGCCCTAGTGTTTAGGGTATTGGTTGGTGATAGGTCTCCTTATCTCATCCTAGCCCTGGCCCCCTTAGTAGATCAAGTTTCCATTGTTTCCCAAATGGAAGCAATTGACAGTGTAGGCAATATTGCAACTACGACCACTATGATATCTATTGATCGTGTGGGTCAATATTTGATGTCTAGATGTTCATGATCCACACCATTTGTAGCACAACACAACATGGATCATTTCACAATGGAAAGCATCCCTACACCCACACAGCTCAATGGACTTATAGGAGATATGGCATGCAAGACTATGCATTGTTTGGCTAAGAACCTCTTGGAGACACATGCATTCATTGAATTAGACTATGGGATATCTATAGAGTAGGTCATAAGTCATTTGGCTTTAGGAGTTTATTCAAATCTAGGATCTCATCATTCTCATCACTCTCAACCCAACACTAGTGCACATCAAGATCCACCTACAAATCATTTAGTTGTTGCATAGACTACTGATCCTTTAGTTGAGTTGCAGAGGATGCAAAATTCTATGGGTTTTATGGATATGTTGACTAGTCCCGATTCGTCATCGGTGATGCCATCTCAAGTGCATAGTCCCCTTCACTCATCATTTTTGGAACTACATGTGACAACTCAAATGGATGTAGATCTTAATGCATCGACTAAGTGTTTGGTTGATTTAGTGGAGACAACCATTGCAGTGGACTTAGATCATCTGATACCACCTAATGTGCATGTATGTGTGCATGTGCATGTTCAATTCTTTTTTTTAATTATTTTTAAATTTTAGTTTTAACTCTAAGATATTCATGTAATGTATATGTATATATATTGTAGATCGACATACCTCATGTTCCTCCTATCCTTGGTTTAGATTGTGTACATCAACGTGACTCTGTGGATGATTCTACTAGCAGTGGATATGTGATTTTTAAATTTTTATATATGTACATGCATACATGTATAGATCTAGATAGATATTTAAAAATACATGTACATTATTTAATAACTTTCATAAAGTTTATAATATATTATATATATTTAACACATTGTGTACACAATTTTATCTCCAGGGCTCGACACATCCATCAAATTAGGCTTCTCATTCAGTTGATCATTTGACTAGGAGTCAACATTCATTTTAGGCTACATTGAATTTATGAGTTTTTTAACATTATATATGACTTGGGCTACATGTTTGATGAGCTCTAGTACATGTTGGTTAGGTTGTTGATACATTATTACTTACATTTGATGATCTAGATAGTACATTTGTTAGATTGTTGATACATTATTATAGGTACACTTGATGATCTCTAGTACATTTTCTTATATGATATACATACACATTTGCTTATGTTTATATGTTTATTTTAATTCAATCTATACATGCATGTACCTAGATTTTCTTTTAATTTTTATGTTTATATTCATTTATCTACTTGTACATGAGTTTTCTTATGTTTAAATGTTTATACATTAATTTACATAGGTGTACATGTACATGTTTAGTACACTCAAGAGTGTTTATACAATCTACGTAAATTATATGTTTATTTTCATTCAATCTACGTACACATATGTAGTTCTAAACATGTACATGCACACATGTAATGTTATAAAATTTGAATATAATTTAAGGCATATGTATGAAACTAGTTAAATTGTCTAATCTAAGCATAAGAATAATCTAGTTTGAAAGGAATAAATTAAGTATTGAATCCTTGCTTAGGATAGACAGACATAAAATATTAGGATATTGTACAATTTTTTAAGGAATTTATAACATAATTCATGTACTTTGATGTAATACAAAATACTAGGCATGAATACTTCATAATTCAATTACCTAGAAATAATGGTAGAAGAGAAAGATTAGAAAAACAACAAAGTAAAATAAGGCATAAGATAGTTAAGGACAAGATAAAGAGATCCAATAAAGTAATCACATTAGGTGTCTAAGGATAATCCCTAGAAAGTAAATAAATAAATCAAATAGATCACACTTAAACCCTACAATGATTGTTACAAATGGGAATACACACCCTATATGGGTAAGTGCATCGATCAGTGACACAATTTTGATTCCAAATTGAAAAAAATACAAAAAAATGGCAAAAAAGAGCATTTGGTGCATGCCAAAAGAGAAGTCATTTGGTGCATGTCAAATTTGGTGTGTGCCAAATTGAAAATTTATTTTAAAACAAAAAAAAATGCATTTGTAACTTCATTTTATGTTCACCCATGGCTTAGCTTGGAGGTTTTCAGCTCTGGAACTCGCGCTTGTCAAATCTCTTCCATTTTTTGCACTCTTAGCTTTCAATTCTTCACGAGGATGCTGCCAACATGTCAAAGAGGTCAAATATTGTGAAGAGGTATGCATTTTTATTATTTTTATTTCAAATTTGATTTAGAATGTAGATTGAAGTAGGTTTTTTTAATAAAACTTTGTTCTAATTCTCAGGGAATGAATCTCCACCTCGAAACATTGAGAATTCACAATCACCCCCTCATGAAGAGCCTCCTATACAAGAACAACCTGAAACCCCTCCATCAATTCATAGGAATCCTCAAGGAACACAAGAAAATATCCTAAATCAATTTGAAAACAATAAAAGAGACATTGAACAATTAATTGGAAGATTAACTGAGCATGCTAAAACCCTCCCTTATAGGAGAGGGATTGTCGAATCATTGAAGTCAATTATATCTCATGTAGGAGAAATGAGTGAGAAAATATTTTTTTGGTCAAATAAGAGGCATAAGATGAGACAATTTTATGTTAGTGGTTTTTCATGTGCAGATGTGATTTTTTTTTAGCAAAGTCAACTTGTGTGCCCTATTTACAGACCCGAGAACCAATGAACCTTTGTCTCATGCATGTAGGAGGTTCCCCATCCATTGGTTCCACCATTAATTAATTAAAAATAAATTTTGGGAGCGGTGGTGGATGGTATTTTACCAACCTCTATGCAATAAGCATGAGGTATCACAATACTTTTTGAGGAAACTCTATTGTGATTTTATCCTCAATAAGATGCCAAATTATTTTGACATCTTAGACTTTCAAGGTAGAGGTGGGGGCTCCACACATGATAGACCTATTGCACAACATAATCCATAGTTGGAACTGAGACCCTTGGCCAAACCCATGGTGGAGCATGTTGTCATTCCTTCCATTGTTAAGGACAATGTAGAGGTGAACAAGCTGGAGTTGATTAGCTCGCTCACCCAAACCATTATATAGTGTGTGAGGCCTCTAGTAGAGCCTGATGTTGAGGAGATGTGTAGGCTCCGAGCTCCACCCCACCATAGTGGTGCTTGCAATTTTGTTTGCATGTAAAATTATTAGAGTGCTTAGGATGCAGCTACATAGCCTACACCAGTTGCAAAGGTGATGGCTATGACAAATGAATTGTCTAATAATACATACACGAAATTGATACTCAAGTAAAATTTAGCAAGTTCATTTAATTTTGTTTATTAAATTATATTTTGAAATTTAAGAATAACTAAATTAGTAGAATCAATATGATGAAATTTTAGGGTTGGAGTGTTCATGAGACGTGCTCCATTCCTGCAAACCCTTATTCTTTCTCGACGTTGAGTCCATAGGTATGAAACTAGTATTAAAGATATTATTGTATTTGAACAGTTGAATGCCATATTTGAATGTTTTTCTCATAACACGCTTTGGATTTCAAACAATTTCCTAGTGGACCTTTGACCTCCACACCTTGCAATTCATCTCCTCAAACAACTTTCACTCAAGTAACCTCTATTCATTAATGGTGTTGTAAAATGATGTTAGCTAGTTTTGTAATTTTACCTATACAAATCTAAAAAATTGATGAGAAACACAAACATTGGTTCGTCTTGTGAGATCCTAATTATATTTACCATTCAACATCCATCTCATTCTTTCATTCCTTTCATCATGCATATTTTAACCATTTTATCGCATATCCCAATCTTTAACACCTTATATATTATACCACCTTCCTCCATATTTCATCTTATACACATATCGTTACAACCTTTCCTTCTACTCATTATTGACAAAATTTCTAATACATTATTACTACACACCTCAATTTCCCACTTCATGTCCTATATTCAAACCTTAGACACCGCCTAATTCACTTTATGGTCTAATATTCCCTCCTAATTACTTCCCATTAACCTTTAGTATAGTTCACCTTAAAAATGTTTTATTATCCCATCCTATCTCACCCAATTAATGTCTACTAGTCCATTCTATGTTCCATCATCCCCTCTTGATTGTGTCACATTATCTTCTCCTAATTCAGTTTTTATTCCTTTATTCCTTCCTATTCCTATCCCATTAACATTTAATAGTTCACCCTATTTTCCATGATCCCCTCCTAGCCCATCCCACTAATATCTTCTAGTCCATCCTATGTGTCATTATGCCCTTCTACTCCCATCTTATTGTACCCATTATTATTTCACCCTAGATGTTCCATGATCCCCTATGTTCCACCCTATGTTCCTTTACCCATTCTATGTTATACCATCTTTATCCATGTTTCATCCTAGATAACTCTTCTTTATTATTACTACACACAGGTCAAGTTCCCACTTCATGTACTATAGTCAAACCCTAGACGCCTCCTAATTCACCCTATGTTTCATTATTCCCTAATAATTTCATCCCATTAACCTCTAATTGTGCACCCTATATTTTTTTATCCCATGCTAGCCCATCCCATTAATCTATACTAGTCAATCCTATGTTCCATTAACCCCTTCTATTCCCATCCCATTACCCTCTCTTATTTCACCTTATGTTGTATTATCCCCTCTCGGTCTTGTCCCACTATCTTTCAATAATTCACCCTATGTTCCTTTATTCCCTCCTAATCCCATCCCATTAACCTCTAATAGTTCATGCTATATTTTTCTATCCCATCCTAGCCCATCCCATTAATCTATTCTAGTCCATCCCATATTCCATTATCGCATTTGACTCCCATCCCATTTTACCCTCTATTATTTCACCATATGTTCCATTATCCCCTCTTGGTATTGTCTCTTTATCCCTTCTATGCTATAGCACCTCCATCCAAATTTTATTCGATACGCTGTTAGAAGAAATCTTTCCTTCCACTCATTATTGACCAAAGTTGTCTTCTCCATTACTATTGCACAACTCAATAACCAACTTCATGTAGTAAAACCCTAGACACGTCCTAATTCATCATACGCTCCATCATCCCTTTCAAAGTTTCTAGTAACATGGTAATCCTCACTTCATTCATGTGAACTTCATTATGGCATTATCACTATGTTGACAGCATGCCCTCATTAACATTAGTTCATCAACATATGCAATTTGAATCTCAATGAGCACTGAACTTTGGCATTTTCAAGAGTTTTGACTATCCCAGTGGACTTAGTACTTTCACTATTCTGTGATCTATAAGAACTATATTGTAGTCTCAACTAAGACCAACCATTTACTCTTTCATTTATGATAGTTATAAAGGGACTACCTAAAATTATATATATGACTATTAGATATGTTGTTTCATTTGCAATTGTTGATATCAGACAACCCTAGTGATGTTAGTGGCATGATGGACCATGGAGTTGCTGCAACAATAGCCAGTTCTGATCCTTTGAGAGAGGTATGCAATAGATTAGTCGATTTGACATTATATTTTCTCTTTTATGGACTATTATAGAAAATTTTCATGATACTTTTATGTAGTTTAATTTCTATCTTGACGGATGGTACAAGTTGTTTTCTCTCCAGATCATGGACGTGGTAATTTTGTAAATGTACATGATGACTATATGTATGTGGTGAGTGATTATATTTTGTTATATGTCATTCCACAATTCAATTTCTATGTATTAACATCTTTACTTTTTATTGTATCAGTTCAAGGCCCAAATTGAAGAGAGGAGGACTAGTGAGCGTGTTCAAAAGACAAGAAAACCAACAGGCACTCCATGCAGCCGAATTTTGAAGGTAGCACAAGATTTATTTTCCCCTAGAGGGAAATGAATATGTATTAGGGTCATTTTTTGTATTCCTATGTGGCATTTTGGAATATATGTTTTTTACTATCAATATATATGTAAAATTTTATGTCCATATGGCTCTTTTTTAGTAAGCTTGTATGGATTTTTTGGATATATTGTATATAATTTTATCAATATATATCATTGTATAGCCTTATAACTTTTTTATTAAAGAAAATTTTACTTTGCTACTACCATTCTTGAATGATGTTATCATGTGTATTGTGTAAATTGTATGCTTGAATGTTGTAGGAGTGGATTTGTTTACATCTAATGCTTAAATAATTACTATTGATTGCTTAATAAGCTCCATCTAATGTGTTGTGTAAATAAGCTCCATTCCTAGTGGTTTGTATCCTTTGCAATTCTTCAATTAATTGTGCTTCACTTATTCACATGTATACTTCATATATATTGTGTGTATTCATGTGTATGCTTCAAGCTTCCAATGTATAATTCATGTGTTCATGTGTATTCTTCATGATTCATGTGTGTACTTCATGTATTTGTGTGTATGCTCCATGTTTCTTGAGTTCTATTGTTGTCTAGTGGCAAGGATTTTAACACCAAAAGGTTTCAAATGAACTGTAAGAGCTCCTTCCCATAAAAAATATCATGAAAAATGTATTGCTTTTAATTCATGGTTGAGGCTAGCATCCAACAACTAATGGTTTTGATTCAAAAGCTTAGCAATCGTTGCATTTGCATCTATAGAACAAGTGGATGTTTCAAACCTCACAAGAATATATATACCTCTATGAACTTGTATGAATGTGCATCAAAACACATGATAGTTGTTGATCCAACCAACAAAATTTATTTGCATATACTAATATCACAATACTTGACATCGCATTAAATGAAATCAATGCACAATTTAGTTTTAATGATATTTTGAAGATATTAGATGTGTATGAACAACAATATGAGCTTGATTTTCAGATGCATCACCCCCATGTGCAGTTATCACATTTCTCCAATATTCATCATTTAAATAAGTTAAAAAACCTCCTTCCATTTTCTATGTGTGAAATGACATGACAAATCACTGGGAAACATGGTCCTATAACTGCTACCACATCATGTTTTATAACTCTAGAGCATGAAAAACCATACATAATGGATATTGAATATTTATATCTAATGTTTCACTAGTAGGATGAGTTTTGCATCTTAGCAAGGGTGCACTATTCGGTGACAACTACTGTAGTTCAAACTCTTAAGGGATTTTTCCAATTGAATGTAGCTCGAAGTGATTCAACATGTTTGGGTGTGAAAGAGGATCATACCTAGCATAAATTTTCCCACCCAAATGCATTAGAATAGTTTTTTTGGTCACACGAGTTGCAAAATGAAAGTTGTGCCACTTTGAAACTTTGCACTACTTGCATTTGAAAATTTTTTCTCCAAGAGAAATGTCACCACCATAAGAAAATGCCTCTGAGATAGTGAAAAATGAGAGAGGTTATTGTAGAGGGGCTCAACACAATCCCATATCCTCATAAAGAAGTTTCTAAGCATCATAGTGTCAGAGTAATAGCCCATTAAATATTTTAGCTATTTTTCACTTTGGACTCTTAAGGGATTCAACTGATTGAATGTAACTTAGAGCAATTCAACATGTTTAGGTCTGAAAGAGGACTATTCCTAGCATAATTGTACTCACTCAAATGAATTGGAATAGTTCATTTGGTCACACGAGTTGTAGAATAAAAGTTGCAACACTTTGCACTACTTGCATTTGATAACTTTTTCCCCAAGTCAAATGTTGAAAACAAGGGAAAACCCCTCTAAGAATACGAAAATCGAGAGATCTTATTATAGAGGGTCCCAAGATGATCCCATAAGCTTAGATGAAAATTTTCTAAGCATCACGGTGTCTGAGTAACAACGTGTCAAATATTGCATCCATTTTGCACTTTGGACTCTTAAGGGATTCTACCGATTGAACGTAGCTTGGAGCGATTCGGCATGTTTGGGTGAAAAAAAGGACCATTCCTCATATAAATGTACCCACTTGGATGCGTTGGAATAGTTTGTTTGGTTACATGAGTTGCAAAACCAAATTTGCACCACTTTGCAACTTTGCACTACTTGCATTTGACAACTTTTTCCCCATTTGAAAAGTCACCACCACATGAAAAAACCTCCAAGATAGAAAAAACTGATAGAGGTTATTGTAGAGGTGACCAACATGATCTCAGAGGATTAGATGAGAAATTTCTAAGCACCACGATGTTTGAGTAGCAACCCGTCAAAAATTGCAACCATTTTGAACTTTGGACTCTTAAGGGATTCAGTCTGTTGAACATAGCTCGGAGTGATTCAACATGTTTGGATGTGAAAGAGGACCATGCATATGGTAAAATTACCCACCCAAATGCATTGGAATAGTTTTTTTGGTCACACGAGTTGCAAAACGAAAGTGTCACCACTTTGCAACTTTGCACTACTTGCATTTAACAACTTTTTCCCCAAGAAAAATGTCACCACCACGAGAAAATGTATTTGAGATAACAAAAACTAAGAGAGGTTATTGTAGAGGGGCACAACACTATCCCATAGGCTTAGATGAGAAGTTTCTAAGTGTCACGGTGTCCAAGTAATAGCCCATCGAAGATTGCAGTCATTTTGCACTTTGGATTCTTGAGGGATTCTGCTAGTTGAACGTAGCTCGAAGTGATTTGACATGTTTGCATGCAAAAGAGAACCATTAATAGCATAAATGTACCCACTTGGATGCATTGGAACAATTCATTTGGTTACACGAGTTGTAGAATGAAAGTTGTACCACTTTACAACTTTGCACTGCTTGCATTTTACAACTTTTTCCCCAAATGAAAAGTCACCCCCATGGGAAAACACCATCGAGATAATGAAAATAGAGAGAGGTTATTGTAGAGGATCTCAACATGATCCCATAGCTTCAGATGAGAATTTTCTAAGCATCATGGTGTTTGAATAACAACCCATTGAAGATTGTAGCCATTTTGCACTTTGGACTCTTAAAGAATCCAGTCGATTGAACATAGCTCAGAGCAATTTGACATGTTTGGGTGTGAAAGAGGACCATACCTAGAATAAAATTACCCACCCAGACATTTTGGAAAAATTCATTTGGTCACACGAGATGTATAATGAAAGTTGCACCACTTTGCAACTTTGCACTACTTGCATTTGATAATTTTTCCCCAAGCAAATAGTCTCCGCCATAAGAAAATTCCTTTGAAATAGTGGAAACTAAAAGAGGTTATTGTAGAGGGACCCAATGTGATCCCATAGGCTTAGACAATAATTTTTTAAGCGTCACAACATCTGAGTAACAACTCATCGAAGATTGCAGTCATTTTGCACTTTGGACTCTTAAGGGATTCAATCAGTTAAACGTAGCTCAGAGTGATTCAACATGTTTGGGTGAAAAATAGGACCATTCATAGTGTAAATGTACCCACCTAGATACATTGGAATAGTTCATTTTCTCACACGAGTTGCAGAACAAAAGTTCCACCACTTTGCAACTTTGCACTACTTGCATTTGACAACCTTTTTTCCCAAGCGAAATGTCACAACCACGTTCAAAAACCTCTGAGATAGGAAGAACTGAGATACATTATTGTATAATAGTTCAACATGATCCCATAGGCTCAGATGAGAAGTTTCTAAGCATCACAGTGTATGAGTAACAAATTGTCAAAGATTGTAGTTATTTTGCATTTTGCACTCTTAAGGGATTTCATCGATTGAACGTAGCTCGAAGCGAATCAGCATGTTTGGTTGCAAAAGAGGACCATTCCTAGCTTAAAAAAACTCACTCATATGTGTTGGAATAATTCATTTGGTCACACGAGTTGTAGAATGAAAGTTGCACCACTTTGCAACATTGCACTACTTGCATTTGACAACTTTGTCCCCAAGCGAAAAATCACCACCATGGGAAAACACATCTAAGATAGTGAAAACTTAGAGAGGTTATTGTAGAGGGGCTCAACATGATCCCATAGGCTTAGATGATAATTTTCTAAGTGTCACAGTGTCTGAGTAACAACCTGTCGAAGATTGTAGCCATTTTGAACTTTGGACTCTTAAGGGATTCAGCCAGTTGAAAGTAGCTCAAAGCGATTCGACAAGTTTGGGTGTGAAAGCGGACAATTCCTAGCATAAACGTACCCACCTAAATGTGTTGGAACACTTTGTTTGGTCACATGAGTTGTAGAACAAAAGTTGTGCCACTTTGCAACTTTGCACTACTTGCATTTGACAACTTTTTCCCTAAGCAAAAAGTCTCCACCAAAGGAAAACACTTCCAAGATAGCAAAAAATGAGAGAGGTTATTATAGAGAGACACAACAAAATCCCATAGGCTTAGATAAGAAGTTTCTAATCATCATGGTGTTTGAGAAACTACTCGTCAAAGATTGTATCCATTTTACACTTTGGACTCTTAAGGGATTCAAACTATTAAACGTAGCTCAGAGCAATTCGGCATGTGTGGGTGAGAAAGAGGACCATTCGTAGTGTAAATTTACCCACTTGGATTTGTTGGAATATTTTTTTTCTCACATGAGTTGCAAAATGAAAGTTCTATCAATTTACAAGTTTGCACTACTTGCATTTGACAACTTTTTCTCCAAACGAAATGTCACCACTAGCAAAAATGCCTTTGATATAGCAAGAATTGAGAGATTTCATTCTATAATGGCTCAACACGATCCCATAGGCTTAGACAAGAAATTTATAACCATCATGGTGTCCGAGTAACAAACCATCAAAGATTGCGGTCATTTTGCACTTTGGACTCTTAAGAGATTTTATTGGTTGAACGTAGCTTGGAGTGATTCAGTGTGTTTGGATGAAAAAGAGTACCATTTCTAGTGTAAACGTACCCACCTAGATGCATTGGAATATTTTGTTTGGTCACATGAGTTGCAGAATGAAAGTTGAACCACTTTGCAACTTTGCATTACTTGCATTTGACAACTTTTTCTCCAAATGAAATGTTGCCACCACAAGAAAATGCCTCTAAAATAATGAAAACTAAGATAGAATATTATAGAGGTGATTAACGCAATTGCATAGGCTCAGACGAAAAGTTTCTAAATATCACAGTGTCTGAGTAACAACTCGTTGAAGATTGCAACCATTTCGCACTTTGGACTCTTAAGGGATTCAACTAGTGGAGCATAGCTCAGAGTGATTCGACATGTTTGGATGTGAAAAAAGACTATGACTATCATAAATGTACCCACTCGGATGTGTTGGAACAAATTTTTTGGTCACACGAGTTGCAGAATGAAATTTGCACCATTTTGTAACTTTGCATTACTTGAATTTGACAACTTTTTCCCCAAGAAAAAAATCGTCACCATGAGAAAATGCCTCTGAGATAGCAAAAAATGAGAGAGGTTATTGTACAAGGGCCCAACAAGATCCCATAGGATTAGAAAAGAAGTTTCTAAGCATCACAGTGTCTAAGTAATAGCCCATCAAAGATTGCAACCATTTTGCACTTTGGACTCTTAAGGGATTATGTTGGTTCAATGTTGTTTGAAAGATATTCAACATGTTTTGATGTGAAAGAGTACCATTCATGTGTAAATGTACCTACCCAAATGTATTTGAATAGTTCGTTTGGTCACACGAGTTGCAAAACAAAAGTTGCACTACTTTGCACTACTTGCATTTGACAACTTTTTTCCCAACCGAAATGTTGCCACCATAGGAAAATGCCTCTGAGATAGCAATACTCAGAGAAAAACCATCAAATTATACACAATGGAAAAGGCAATACTTAGAGAACAAGCATAAAGTATTTAAGTCAAAGTTCTTTTATTTTATGGCAAAAACATTGAAAATACATTTTAATTATTTCATTGGGCTTATTTTCATGATATTCATGTACACAAGTGAAAAGGGATTAAGTTTTATCTTTTATTTTTGAGTTTGGATAAGTAATAGTGCATCATTTATACATTGTCTCAATAAACCATAATGTTGATTTGTGGCTTGGAACACTTTATCATGGAAGTCTGAGTCCAAAAAGGGTTGAGAATCATCCTGATATGTTTTTAATAACCCAAGACAACCCAAGGTATGTGCTCATGTCATTCCATCCTTTGTTTGTGCTATTGGCCATGTGACTATGTTGCAAAAGTTGACAAGAGCACCAAATGCCAAGTGGTTGTTTGGAGAGATTGGTTGGTTGAAGAATGTTTGGGAGTTGTCAAAGGTGTCAGAGGGTATTGAAACATTGTTTCCCCCACTGTTCATGTTGTTCTACCCTTGTTGGTGTGTTTTTCTTTCCTTGGATTTCCACTAGGCTAGGTTGTCAATGGTGGCAAGGTGTACTAAGATGTCTTGTGCATTGATTTTCAATGAAGCCCTTGAAGGGTGGCTAAGATTATGTAAAGAGACAGATTATGATGACAGTAATGCTAAAACTCATCAAATATTAGAGTAGATTTTGGAAAGCCAAACATAGAAAACCTAAGAGTAGATAAGCTTGACAATGATGGATTCCCTTTTATTGGTAATTTTGGTTTTATGATTCTTTGGTGTGTTAGGAGTTTTTTGGTGTGTTTAGAGTTTCCTACGGTCACTGATGATCATATGAAATCATGTAATCCACTTTAGTGTGCTTAGAGGCTAGTTGATTTAAAAGTTACAAAAAATTTTCAAATGGGCAAGAAAGGTTGTCATGCATTTTTAGCAAGTTGGAAAAGGTTTGGAGTCTTCAAATGCACACATGAAAGAGATTTCTTTGATAGAAATTTTTTATTTGTGCGTGTATCTAACCCTGTAGCAATAGTGAAGGTAAGTTTGAGTGAAATAAGGAGTGGTTTGGGTTCTTTCTGGTTGGTGAAGGTGTTGGGAATATGTGGAGAGGTCTCTCAGACCTATACCTTGGGGTTTTGAGCATTTTTGAAGGGTCAATACAAGTCATTTTATGACTATCCCAAGAGGACTATTTTTTGCAGTCATAAGCAAGGTGCTAGTGTCCAAGCAAGTTGGTGCTTTGAATGAGTCTTGGTAGTAAATACCTGATGGAAACACCTTTGAAATGTTGTATGAAGGCCTCCAAGTCAGTGGTTGAGGGTTTGAAGCAATCTTTATTGATTTGGATTTAGGCCATTAATGTTTCCTTTCCTAGTTTGAACAACACAAATCTTGTAAGCCCCGTGAATTGTTGTATTGTTGAGTCTCCACAAAAAAATTGTTATGAACATTCAAGTCCCTTAAACAATTCTGGCATGATGTTCACACTATCTCTAGATTGTGTTGAATGAAGGTCTCCAAGTAGATTCATTGCTAGGTCTACTAAAATTGCATTTAGGAGAAGCTATGAAGAGCATGCAAGAATGATTTTCCATTTCGGTCTATTTTCATGTTGATTGTCCTTCCTTTGCATCAGGAAGGAGTTATACGATTTATAAAAGAGCAAGAAAATATGCCTTTGTACTATAGAAGGAATTTTTTTGGATTTTTTCATAAATCCACATGCTTTTTCTTCAAGAAAACTTTAAATGTAAACCATAAACCTTTACAACTAACTTTAAATGTAATATACATATTTAATCAAGGCATATATTAAGGAATATACACATTTGCGTGTATTAATTTCTCATAAAAAATTTATATCAAAAAATACACTAAGTCAATAACAAATAGTACAATAGTGATGGAAGAACATCTCGAAAATCCTCCCATTTCTCAATACTTTTAGCAATACATGTAGGGAAATAATCATCCCATTTGCAACCCAGATCATGAAATATATTATACAAGAAGAAACAAAAGGAGTTGTTGCCTAGTTTTCTTTCTCCAATCAACCTCAGGTGGCCCAATTAATTGTATTCCAAAATGCTTCAAAACATGTACATCACCTACTCCCTTGGAAACACGTGGGTAGTAGCCTCTCTGTAGTTGTGTACTCTTACTAGAATTCGGTCCACAAAAAACCTAAAAAAGCCTAACAATTTTAGGTATGAACTCACATAAAAATCATTAAAAGACCAATAACTAAATAATGTTAGACATACACCTTCTGGCCAAATCTATTATCACCTTCATGCATGCTATAAGTATTTCCTACAATGGTGATGTGGCCCATCTAAATGCTACTTTCTCATACCATTGAACACTTGCACTAGCAACCGATGTTCTTTTCTTAAATTGACAATCTTAAGTATAACCTATAGTCACAAATGCATCAATGGCAGTCCTAAATGCATATGACATCAAACACCAATAGAGAAAACCAACTTAAAGGTAGTCAATAGAGAGCAACATATAATTATCATTTTGTAAATTAACAATAATGCAATTTTGCAAACCCTTCTACAATCAAACTTAAATTCTTGAAAGAAAGCAATGATCAATAACATGACTTTACAAATTCAATATGCATACTTTCATATCAATCTAGAGAACCATCCAGGTTTTCTCTACTCTTTATTATGTCAAGTATTTCCTTGTGGTCAGACTCACACACTTTCCACAATTTCTTGTTCACATGTCTGCCCTTATATTTGATCAAATGAAAGTTGGTTGCGACAACAAGGTTTGAGTAGTGAAGAATCTTTTGATGTGTGTCAAAGTCCTCAAACAACTAAACTATAGAATTCTTAATTGGGTACCTTCTAAGCCATGTTCCAGTAACAACCACTGAACATGTAGGATATTCTATGTTTTCCCCATCTATAACTGGGGCCTCCAATTTCTTTTTGGCCTTGATACAACAACACAGGTAATATTTTGTACCCTCTTCATTGTCTTCATCTAAAATCACCGCATAAACCTGCCCTGTATTGATATGTTCATCTTGTTAGATGTATTTAATGAACATCAAAATAAAACTTGAAAGTAATATATATTACCTAGTTCTATTAGGTATGATAAATGATCAAAGTCAATTGATGATTTCATCTTCATGATTTGTAGAGCCATTGGGAGCTAATAAGTGTTAAGTGGGGTTAGACTTCTTACAGACCATCTATCAACCCACTCTATTGACTTGCAATCATTCCATGTTTGAAGTGTACATGCAAAACAAAAGAATTCCATAATTTGCGTATGGATAGTCCATGTACCTACATTGGAGCTTCTAAAAGAGTGTATTGTTAGTGTACAACAATCCTCATATTTTACAATGTTAGTATCATCTAATATATAAAAAAAATCTATGAACTAAAGAATTACCTTCACTACCTAAAACCATTGCATGATTGCACCACTTGACAATTGATCTTGCATATATCAACTTTACATTGACTTTGTACTTTAACTCTTCTCGTGCTAAGGCTCTTTTGATAAATGCACCTGCTCCATCATGCTCCCCCTTTCCATGACCAACCTTTGAGAAGTTCCACATATGGGGAACACCACTGATCCTATGCATCCGGCTCAACCAGTAACCATTCTAGAGTTCTTGAATTGTGATGTACAGTTATCTAAGCATATGATATGCTAACTGAATGATATGCCCCTGCTAGAAAGATCAACATAGAACATCTAAAATCAACTTTGCACAAACTCTATAGAATGTGTGTGATCATCACTGATGTAAAAGTGATACTCCCTCAATACTTTCATATTATCCTCTATACTATCATTTTCATGAATAAATGTTATATGCACAAATATAGCAACCTACGTGGAGTTGTAGTATTGTGATTGCACCTCGTTCTATGGTTGTAGTGTGTAGTTCTCTACGAAGTTGACAACTAAAATGATGTTATGAAGAGAAACATGTCCTTGCATAACTTGAATTGTGAGTCCAACCATCAAGATCTATGTGTATGCCTTGCATACTCATAGACCACCTGATCATGAAAAATGCCCATAAACTGATACACTAGAATCTTATCACTGACTAATTCACACTTCTTTTCTTCTTTCCCATCTTTTAGACTGTAGGCCAATGTCTTGTATTTTCCAAATTCCACAATTTTGTCTCCAATTGTGTGTGTACTAACCATGTGTTGGAAAATTGGAAAATGTTGCATGCCACCACAATGATCACATGTGCCATCCAAACATGACTTGTAAAAAAATTGACCATCCACTCTTTCACATAAAATGAAAGATAAGAATTCCCTTGAGGATTTAGGTGGAGGCCTTATGTTACATTCCTAAAAAACATTGTTAGTATGCATATCTACATACGTCAATAAACATCATAATGGTCAGAAAACTCAATATGTACTCTACAATAGCAAGTAGTGGTGTGTGTGATTTATTTTGACATAAAAAGGCTTTATCATTTCCACAATGTTGGGTTTCAATTATTTGAATCTCCTTGTTTAAATGTAAAGGGTTGTCTCATGGTGGGTTGCTTTCTTCTTAAAACCTACGGTTTTGTGACATGGAATGTTACAAAACAGTATGAATGTCTTTAAAATCATACATTTCATTGTTGTGTTTAAATTTTGCATGATTGAAAAAAAAGTGCACAAAATAATTGTAATTTGGAAAACACAATGTTGGGTTTCAGTTATTTGAATCTCCTTGTTTAAATGTAAAGGGTTGTATCATGGTGGGTTTCTTGCTTCTTAACACCTACAATTTTGCAACATGGACTATTAAAAAATAGTATGAATGTCTTCAAAATCACACATTCCATTTTTGTGTTTAAATTTTGCATGATTGAAAAAAAAGTGCACCAAATAATTGTAATTTGGAAAACACAATGTTGGGTTTCAGTTATTTGAATCTCCTTGTTTAAATGTAAAGGGTTGTCTCCTGGTGGGTTGCTTGCTTCTTAACACCTATAGTTTTGCAACATGGAATGTTACAAAATAGTATCAATGTCTTGTTGTGTTTAAGTTTCGCATGATTGAAAAAAAAATTGCACAAAATAATTGTAATTTGGAAAACACAATGTTGGGTTTCAGTTATTTGAATCTCCTTGTTTAAATGTAAAGGGTTGTCTCATGGTGGGTTGCTTTCTTCTTAACACCTATGGTTTTGCAACATGGAATGTTACAAAATAGTATGAATGTCTTCAAAATCACGCATTTCATTATTGTTTTTAAATTTTCCATGATTGAAGAAAAAAGTGCACAAAATAATTGTAATTTGGAAAACACAATGTTGGGTTTCAAGTATTTGAATCTCCTTGTTTAAATGTAAAGGGTTGTCTAACAGTGGGTTACTTGCTTCTTAACACCTATGGTTTTGCAACATGGAGTTTTACAAAATAGTATGAATGTCTTAAAAATCACACCTTCTATTGTTGTGTTTAAATTTTGCATGATTGAAAAAAAAAGTGCACAAAATAATTGTAATTTGGAAAACACAATGTTGGGTTTGAGCTATTTGAATCTCCTTGTTTAAATGTAAAGGGTTGTCTCATTGTGGGTTGCTTGTTTCTCAACACCTACGGTGTTGCAACATGGAATGACACAAAATAGTATGAATGTCTTCAAAATCACACATTCTATTGTTGTGTTTAAATTTCGCATGATTGAAAAAAAATGCACAAAATAATTATAATTTGGAAAACATAATGTTGGGTTTCAGTTATTTGAATCTTCTTGTTTAAATGTAAAGGGTTGTCTCACGGTGGGTTGCTTGCTTCTTAACACCTATAGTTTTGAAACATGGGATGTTACAAAATAGTAAAATGTCTTCAAAATCACACATTCCATTGTTGTGTTTAAATTTTGCAAAAAAAAACACAAAATAATTATAATTTGGAAAACACAATGTTGGGTTTCAGTTATTTGAATCTCCTTGTTTAAATGTAAAGGGTTGTCTCATGGTGGGTTTCTTGCTTCTTAACACCTATAGTTTTGTAACATGGACTATTACAAAACAGTATGAATGTCTTCAAAATCACACATTCCATTTTTGTGTTTAAATTTTGCATGATTGAAAAAAAAAGTGCACAAAATAATTGTAATTTGGAAAACACAATGTTGGGTTTCAGTTATTTGAATCTCCTTGTTTAAATGTAAAGGGTTGTCTCATGGCGGGTTTCTTGCTTCTTAACACCTACGGTTTTGCAACATGGAATGTTACAAAATAGTATGAATGTCTTCAAAATCACACATTTTATTATTGTGTTTAAATTTTGCACGATTGAAAAAAAAAAGTGCACAAAATAATTGTAATTTGGAAAACACAATGTTGGGTTTCAATTATTTGAATTTCCTTATTTAAATGTAAAGGGTTGCCTCACAGTGGGTTGTTTTCTTCTTAGGACCTATGGTTTTGCAACATGGAGTTTTACAAAATAGTATGACTGTCTTAAAAATCACACCTTCTATTGTTGTGTTTAAATTTTGCATGATTGAAAAAGAAAAGTGCACAAAATAATTATACTTTGGAAAACACAATGTTGGGTTTGAGTTATTTGAATCTCCTTGTTTAAATGTAAAAGGTTGTCTCATTGTGGGTTGCTTGCTTCTTAACACCTACAGTGTTGCAACATGGAATGTTACAAAACAGTATGAATGTCTTCAAAATCACACATTCCATTGTTGTGTTTAAATTTCGCATGATTAAAAAAAAATGCACAAAATAATTATAATTTGGAAAACACAATGTTCGGTTTCAGTTATTTGAATCTTCTTGTTTAAATGTAAATGGTTGTCTTACGGTGGGTTGCTTGCTTCTTAACACCTACGGTTTTGCAACATGGAATGTTGAAATAGTATGAATGTATTCAAAATCACACACTCCATTGTTGTGTTTAAATTTTGCATGATTAAAAAAAATGCACAAAATAATTGTAATTTGGAAAACACAATGCTTCCACAATGTTGGGCTTCAATTATTTGAATCTCCTTGTTTAAATGTAAAGGGTTGTCTCATGGTGGGTTGCTTTCTTCTTAAAACCTACGGTTTTGTGACATGGAATGTTACAAAACAGTATGGATGTCTTTAAAATCATACATTTCATTGTTGTGTTTAAATTTTGCATGATTGAAAAAAAAAGTGCACAAAATAATTGTAATTTGGAAAACACAATGTTGGGTTTCAGTTATTTGAATCTCCTTGTTTAAATGTAAAGGGTTGTCTCATGGTGGGTTTCTTGCTTCTTAACACCTACAATTTTACAACATGGACTATTAAAAAACAGTATGAATGTCTTCAAAATCACACATTCCATTTTTGTGTTTAAATTTTGCATGATTGAAAAAAAAATGCACCAAATAATTGTAATTTGGAAAACACAATGTTGGGTTTCAGTTATTTGAATCTCCTAGTTTAAATGTAAAGGGTTGTCTCATGGTGGGTTTCTTGCTTCTTAACACCTATAGTTTTGCAACATGGAATGTTACAAAACAATATGAATGTCTTCAAAATCACACATTTCATTGTTGTGTTTAAATTTTGCATGATTGAAAAAAAAGTGCACAAAATAATTGTAATTTGGAAAACACAATGTTGGGTTTCAGTTATTTGAATCTCCTTATTTAAATGTAAAGGGTTTCCTCACTCTAGGTTGCTTGCTTCTTAACACCTATGTTTTTACAACATGGGGTTTTACAAAATAGTATGAATTTGTTAAAAACCACATCTTTTGTTGTTGTGTTTAAATTTTGCATGATTGAAAAAAAAAAGTGCACAAAATAATTGAAATTTGGAAAACACAATGTTGGGTTTGAGTTATTTGAATCTCCTTGTTTAAATGTAAAGGGTTGTCTCATTTTGGGTTGCTTGCTTCTTAACACCTATGGTGTTGCAACATGGAATATTACAAAACAGTATGAATGTCTTCAAAATCACACATTACATTGTTGTGTTTACTTTGTCAACTTCTTGTCTTTTATATTGCACTTGTGTTTCAATACCATTAATTAAACTCCTTTTATTTAGATGATAATTTTTTTTTTTAATCTTTGAATTTCTTTTCCAAGTGGTTAATTGTATGTTTATGTTGTTTTACTTTAGTTTCAGCAGTTCCAACTATTTCTTTTGCATTTGCAAGTTGACCAGACAGATATTTCATGAGCTTCTACCTTCTATTTCATATCTTTTATTTGTAGCTTTGGAGTAGTTTCTTCCTCATCAGCCCTTAGGACAGCAACATCCATTTTTTCAATAGAGTTTTGAATGTATTCAATGCTTTTTTGTAGCTTTGTAGCCACTCTTTGCTTAGCTTTGAGAGTGTCTTTCTAATTAGAGAATGTAGATGTTTTTTGTTTGATAAGTTATTTACAAAACTTTCCTACCATTTCACATAGTGTTTTCGTGTCTCTGGCCAATTGATTCTCTTTTTCTGCTCTAAGATTTGGTTTCTCCTTTTCCTTATCATCTATTTCAAATTGTATTTGTTCCATTTAATTCTTAAGTTGAAAATATTTTACTTCATTTGTTCAATTCCACTTATAACATCATCTCTCACTTTTTTTTCTTGCATAAATTCATATAGAATACAAAATTTATTGACTCTATCCACTTTTGCATTGGCATTTTCCCATTGTAGATACTGCATGATGCTCCTTCATCAAGTTTTCAAGTGCAAGAAAAATCTTGCCAATTGATACATTATCTATCTTATTCACTTTGTTCTGCTTCTTTTCAAGTGTTTTTAGAGAAGATTTCTTTTTGATTACATACTTTCTACTACTTGTTTCTTGAGTTCTGCATTTCCATATGCCCATTGTGGATGTTGCACACGCACTTTCTTGAAATTCTCAACAACACTGAGTCTCTTTAATTAATACAGTATATGTCTCATTCACTATGGTCTTCTTCTTTTCAAGTATTTCTATAGCATATTTCTTTGTCATTTCATACATTCTAGTACCTATTGTGTCCAATTTCGCATTGTCATTTTCCCATTGCACATACTTTAAATTCTCCTTCCCCAACTTCTCAAGAGTAGGAAGAATCTCTTCAGTCAATACATTATATATCTCATACAATTTAGTTTTCTTCTTTCCAAGTGTTTTTAGGGATATTTCCTTATTCATTTCATACATTCTAGTACTCGCTACCTCTTGAAGTATTAAGAAGATCTCAAATTCCTCAACCCACATTGTTTTCCAACATTGAATTATCAATAGAAAAAATAAGTGTAATGAAAACCTTACAATACCAATGTAAGAAAAGGCACCTTGAAAATTTACCAAAACTATTATTATAGTATGAATTGCATTTGGATTTCGTCATATCATTAAAATATAGGAAGGTAAGAAAACACAGTGGATTAAGAGTTAGTTTGTTGAGCTTGTACAAAGCTAAAGGGCGTAGAATTTGGGGAGGAGTTGTAGTCAGGGGATACATAAAAGTAACCATATTTAGCTAAGGGGTGACCAACTAATTGTGTTCTTATACATAGAGGGTTTTTTAAAACTATGTGGGTCACAGGTTTCTTAACACACTGTGTTTTCCAACCTCTAATTATACAAACAATATGATTGCAATGAAAACATTTTGTTGTTTACACAATACAAATGTAATGAAAGGAAAATCTTCAAAATATATAAAAATTTTGAGGTAGACTAAAAATTATGTTTCAACTTTCTCAAATTAATAAACTATAGGCATGTTGGAAAACACTATGGGTTGTATTTTATATATTTTTGCTTGTTGTAAGCTGAAGGGTTGATTTTTTTCTTTTGTGCTTAATGTTCTTTTGCTCGTCATGTTTAGTTTTATGTTCACAAATTTTTGGCTTCACTAGTTCAAATATAGTCTTAGCATCATCTTTCATTTTCTCTACTTAGACAAATTCATATGCAATACAAAATATCTCGAGTTTATCCACTTCTGCATTGTGATTTTCACATTGCACATACTGCACGTGCTCCTTCCTCAACTTCTCAAGAGGGGTAAGAATCTCTTTAGTTAAAACAATATCTATCTCATTAAGTTTGATCTCCTTGTTTTCAAGTGTTTTTAGAGCAAATTCCTTTTCAATTTCATAAATTATAGAACCTGTTGCCTCCATATTTGCATTGTTTCTTCGCCTTTGCACATACTACAGATGCTTCTTTATCAATTAATCAAGAGCATAAATAATCTCTTAAGTCAACACAATATCTATCTCATTCACTATGGTTTTCAATGTAAGTGAGCTTCACAATTTATTGCAATTATGGTTTACAATTAAAATTGCTTTTCAAATTATTCATATGTTTCACAAATAAATGCACAAAAAATAATGTGTTTTAGCCTATGTTCATTGAGTCATTTTTTTATTAGAAGATGCAAAGAACATGTTTTTTTCTTTTCACATTGTTGGCAACCATAGAAGTAATTACATATTATTATCCATGTTACGCTTTAAATAGGATACATATAAAGTTGCAGGTTAGACTTCTCATTGTGTTGTTCAACCTGCACTTTTTTAGTTCATGAATTGTCATATATGCTTTTGTTGGTCATGTTAAGTCACCCAAAATGGAAGGCTCGATATCACAACATTATTGCTTAGGTAAAATAGGTTTGTACACCCCATATACTATGATTTCTTAGTCTTTTTTCATGTGACATTGTGTTTTTACCTGCAGTCTTTATATCTGCTTGGAGGTTCAAGTAGACACTATGTTTTCCAACATGCATTAGTTGACGTTATGTTTGATAGGAAAATTTGCACATGTATTCCTTTCTTGATTCACACCATTATTGATTCATGATATTTTCAACAGATGCAAAAAATTGTTTATTCTTTTGGTCTTCCTGGTAGCAATGGATGCACATTTATTTACATAGAAGACTTTCATATAAGGTTTTGGTTGCCCTCTAACCTTTCCTCTCCATTAACACATACACATACACCACAACCAATGTATTTTCCATAATACATTTTTTGTTTCAACTATAGAAGTAATTACATAGTGTTATGCACATTACATTCATACGCCACATACAACGTTGCAAGTTGAATCACTCATCGTGTGGTTCAACCTTCACTTGTTTATTTCATGAATTTATAGATGTTCCTTTGATGCACATGTTAAGTCACCCTAAATAGAAGGATGAATATCACAACATGCCTCCTCAGGCAAAAGAGGTTTGTACACCCCATATACTCTAAAATCTTAGTTATATTTACATGAGGGTTTGCTAATTTACTTGTGGTCTTTATGTCCATTTGGAGGTTCATCTACATGCTATTTTTTCCAACCTGCATTAGCTTACATCATGGTTGATAGGACATTTTACACCTTTCTTCCTTTCCTCATTCTCTCCATTACTGATTCATTTTTTTGAACATATGCAACAAACATGTTATCATTTTAGCGTTGTTGACAGTAATGGATGCACTTTTTTTTACATACAAGGTTGTCATCAAAGGTTTTGGTTGCCCTCTAACCCTTCCTCTCCTTTAACACATACACATGCACCACAACCAATGTATCTTCCCAAAATAATAAATCTTTTGTTGCAATTGTAGAAGTAATTACATACAATTGTGCATGTTACACTCCTATGCCACATACAAAGTTGTAGGTTGAACCACTTATTGTGTGGTTCAACCTTCACTTGTTTATTTCATGAATTGCTAGATGTTATTTTTCTCCTCATGTTAATTCATGCCAAATGGAAGGATGAATATCACATGTCTCCTCAAGTAAAATAGGTTTGTACACGCCATTTACTTTGAAATATTTGTTATATTTACATGTGGGGTTGTGAATTTACTTGTGGTCTTTATGTGTGTGTGGAGGTTCATCTACACACTATGTTTTCCAACCTGCATTGGCTTACATCATGCTTGATATGACATTTTACACCTTTCTGCCTTTCCTCATTCTCTCCATTACTAATTCATTTTTTTTCAATAGATGCAACAAACATGTTATCATTTTGGCGGTGCTGGCGGCAATGGATGCACTTTTTTTTTACATACAAGGTTGTCATCAAAGGTTTTGGTTGCCCTCTAACCCTACCTCTCCTTTAACACATACACATGCACCTCAACCAATGTATCTTACCATGATAATACATATGTTGTTGCAATTGTAGAAGTAATTACATACTATTATGCATGTTACACTCTTACGCCACATACAAAGTTGCAGGTTGAACCACTCATCATATGGTTCAACTTTCACTTGTTTAATTCATTAATTGCTAGATGTGTAAATTGATCCTCATGTTTTAAGTCACACCAAACAGAAGGTTGAATATCACAACATGCCTCCTCAGGTAAAATAGGTTTTTACATCCCATATACTTTGAAATATTTGTTATATTTGCATGCGAGGTTGCGAATTTACTTGCAGTCTTTATGTCCACATAGAGGTTCATCTATACACCATGTTTTCCAACATGCATTGGATTACATCATGGTTAATAGGATAGTTTACACCTTCATGCCTTTCCTCATTCTCTCCATTACTAGTTTATCTTTTTTTCAACAGATGCAACAAACATGTTATCATTTTGGTGTTATTGGCAACAATGGATACACTTTTTTTCTAACATACAAGGTTTTATCAAAGGTTTTGGTTGCCCTCTAACCCTTCCTCTCCTTTAACACATACACACACACCAAAACCAATGTATCTTCCTAAGATAATACATATGTCATTGCAATTGTATAAGTAATCACATATTGTTATGCACGTTACACTCCTACACCACTGACAAAGTTGTAGGCTGAACCACTCATTGTGTGGTTCAACCTTCACTTGTTTATTTCATGAATTTCTAGATGTGATTTTTATCCTCATGCTAAGTCACACCAAATAGAAGATTGAATATCACAACATGCCTCCTCAGGTAAAAGAGGTTTGTACACCCCATATACTCTGAAATCTTTGTTATATTTACATGTGGGGTTGTGAATTTACTTGTGGTCTTTATTTCAGTGTGGAGGTTCAATTACATGCTGTGTTTTCCAACCTGCATTGGCTTACATCATGGTTGATAGGACATTTTACACCTTTCTGCCTTTCCTCATTCTCTCCATTACTGATTCATCTTTTTTCAATAGATGCAACAAACATGTTATCATTTTGGAATTGTTGGCAGTAATGGATGCACTTTTTTTTTACATACAAGGTTGTCATCAAAGGTTTTGGTTGTCATTTTGTGTTGTCATTGTCTATGTCCACTTGTACATTGAGATAGACAGTCTGATTTCCAGCCCACATTTGTGTTATATTTTATGCATAGCTTGATTCAATCTATCACCTTTAATTTTCCTCAGTTGAAGTTGGAAACCTCCTATTGGTTTCACGTGGGTGACAACAATGCAAGCACATTTTTTTTACGTTCAATGAATGATTTATTTCTTTTTACTGACACAATCCAAAATAATTTTAAATGTTTTTCCAAATTTTTCCTTTCCTAGAATGGGGAGAGGTTTGAAATGGAAGAAGGAAGACATCTTGGAGGTGGAAGATGTATGGGATGGAGGCTCTCCTTTTTCCTCTTCTGATTTGCAATGGACTCCTATTTGCATCAAGAAGGATGGGGTCCTTGACCTTATTGCAACAATTACATGTACAATACTTAATGATTTCATTCACGGTGAAATGTTCATTGAAGGTTTTGAAACTAAATTTCTAGACAAGAAAAAAAGACAACCTACCATCACGCATCCCCTCAATGACAAAAATTATGGAAAAACAATTTGGTATCGTAGGTTTTTATTTTTCAACATTCATTTGTATGGTCCAATGATATTCTACTCTCTCTTGCTTTAAGATGATGAGATGATGCCTTCTTCACAGCTCTACTGGTGTCAATATCATCCTATAGACCTTAGAGACCAGCCTCCACTAGTGAAGAAACAACAAAAGACATTTATACAAATGTGAGGTTTTCAATGCCGCTTCATTGTAAAGGTTATGCATGGCAGACCCAAAATTGCCTATATTATCTACAAAGAAATGTTCCACATTGATATAAATGGTGAATTTTTCCATGGAATTAATGACACAAATGGAGATAAGCATTCTATTTTTGCCACTAATCTATCCACGGAGTGCAAAATCTATATTGAAAGCCTTTTTTCTTATGGATTCCAGTGTCAATACAATAATGGATAGACACATCAGTGATCTTGTCTTATGTGGCATGATGTCAAAGAGAGATCAATTCCTTACAAGAAAGGATGTAATGAATGCCTGGCGAAAGGTGTGTTCTATTCATGCACAAAAACATAGAGTTGATTTGACAAGTATCATGATTGGAATGGACAAGAATTTGACAACTTCTTGTACTTTCAATGGCCCCATGGGAACAATACACCTTTCATTATCATGGTTCAACCTCCATGGATGTTGGATAGGATGGTTAGCCACTCACACTATTCAGTCATCTCAATGGGTTACATATTTTCCACTAACAAATATGAGGTGAGGCCTTACAAACATCGACAAATAGTTCTTCATCTTTTCAATGATCTTGTTGGCTATAAACTTGACAATGCTCACACTGAGTTGTTATGTCTACAATTTTCATTGTATACTTTTCTTATTTTCAATTAGCAATAGAGTGGTGTTCCCATTGTGTGGGTATTCTCCGCACAAAACAAGATTGAGGACATCTCTATGTGACTATGCATATTGCATGCACGTGGAAGAAGAGCCAAACTTGACTAGAGAATCAATGTATTTTTTACCAATGATGTGACTGCAAAAATCCAAGCCATATAGTATGCGCATCTCTTTGTTCATTTGTGTATCTTTCTCATTTTCTATTTATTTTCAATGCCACTTTTTCATGCAGATGAGTGGTAAACAATATCATTTTTATTTTCTATTAGGGTTGTATTTCAATGTCGTGTGCTTCTATGCCTTTAGCATGTTAAAAGGGCTTGGATGAAGAATGTATATAAGTACGTAGCCAAGGAAAGGGTAGTGGACATCTTCCGCAGACTTGGCACGATCATGATGGAAATTGTTGATAGTGAAGATAGCATCACTCTGCTATTTAACTCTTTCTTTGACAAGTTCAATGATCGACCTTATTTTTAGAGCACTTCAAGAAGACCTAGTGCAAAGGAGAAGGTCGAATTGGTTTGTTGATAATTTTTTTTCCCTCGTAGGATTCACACCATTCACATTCTTTGATGTTACCTCTAATACATTGTGGTTTACTTGACTATTGGATTTTTTTTGTAGCCATGTGGGCAAAAAATTGTAGACTATTCCCACATGCCAACTAGGATACAAATGTAGCCATTGAGTCGTACCATTGTGTGCTCAAAACTCCGTACTTGTGTGATCATTCTAAAAAATCACTAGGAGAATGGACTGTTTGCATTACACACTTGTGTATAAAATGGAACCATTCTATAGGCAAAAGGAAAAGTTGCAAAAATATGGTTTTTTGACAAACTATAAGTTTTTAAATATGTGATCTAGTTTAGAGTGGGCCAAGGAAATTCTAGATGATCATTATGTTTTGTATGAAACACATCCTAGATGGTACTGGGTGAAAAGTCAAATTAGGTCTAACCACTACCTTGTTCAAAAATTTGGGGAGCACTTTTTTCTTTGTGAGTGCCCTTGGAGTTTATAGGGGAACACTTGCAAACATTTCATTAAGGTTATTGACTTAATTAAAATATCATTTGACATTCAAGGGGTGGTCCACGGTAAGTGAATTTCAATTTGAATTGTGTTAATTTATGGGAGTCAATTGTGTTTTTCATTTTCTACTGCCTAATACAAGTTTCTTCTATGTGGTCATTTAGACAGGGGAGGTTAACCAATTGATAGAGGGGCAGATTTGAATGAGACATTGTCACAAGGGGGCGTTGAAGAAAACAATCCTAATCTTCTCACCCCTACAAAAACTCCTTCTATCACTCATGTATATGATGAACATGTGCTGAAAATGTGTATGTGGAATGACACAAATGAAATCTTGAACAAAGTGATGGGTACACTGCCACAGTGTCTAGAATAGATGCAATCATACACATAGTGCGTTGAGAGGTTTCTATAGGACCTACAACAATCAAATGTACTGTTTAAATTCATTCCTAATCCTGATGAAGCTACAACTAGCACCGTTCACATGCATCCATGGTTTAGTGCAAGCAAGGATTGTCCTCGATGTGTAACCCATCGTATGAAGCGTATTGCACAACAATTAGATCATCGAACTCCTTTGTATGACTCCTTTCCCTTCTCCATGAACAATAGCTTGAATGTGAATGCCAATATGCAATGTGAGACTTCAATCGCAACAGCTATGGATGGGGTAGAGGATACAACATCTAATATAGGTGACTATGAGGAAACTCGTTTCAATTTCTATATTGTAATAGGAAATGATATTGCAGATTTCTTTTTCTAGTATGTGCTTCTATCACATCATAAACTTTTTGATTTTTTTGTTGGCCTTTTTTGTTCACTTTAGCATTCCAATCTGGGGAAAGGAGTCTTCATCAGCAATTTTCTTTCATGAGTGTAAACCCAATGGAAAGTATGGTTCCAATTTAATAACTATATGTAGGTAAGTCCAATTTTTGGTATGACATTATGCAATACCATGCTTCCTTATAAAATTTTGGCTATGATGATAGGCTGATGTCAGCCAATGTTTGTTCACTCTATTGCTTCTTCAAGAGTTACTAAGGATTGCATAGGCATACTTCAGTGAAACTTCATCTATAGGTAAGCATAGTGCACGAGGTCCTCCCTCAACCCATGAAGAGCAAGAAGAAGTTGTTTAGTCAAAACTTTATCTATCTCTTTCACATTTCTCACTTCTTTGGAAGTGTTCTCATAGCAATTCCCTTCTTCATTTAAGGCATTCTAGTACATCTTGCTCCACTTGTGCATTTCCATATGTCCATTGCACAAAAAAACTCACATTATTTGCAGTGTTGGAAAACACATTGTCCCATGTCAGTTAGTTCATTCTGAAATGTTTTTTGTATAATTGCAAGCAATAATGTTATGAATTCCCATTCCAAAAAAAATTGGTACAGTCAAAATGCCATTTAAATTTCTTCATCTGATCGAAACAGCTAAAATGTTCACATTGATTGTTATTGAAAAACACACAATCCAATTGTTAGTTAGTTCATTATGAAAAGTTTTGTTTATGAAGACCATAATCAAGTCCACTTTCAATTTTTGAGCAATTGTTTGGTACAATAAAAAAAGGAATTTCACATTCTCTATCTGATTGGAACAAATAAAATGGTCATAGTGTTTACACTACTGGAAAACACACTATCCCATGTAGTTTGTTCCTTACGATTTTTTTTTCATTACCACTGAGATCATTAAGAAGACCACTTTCAATTTTTTGAACAGCTCTTTGCTACAATGAAAATGGAATTTTACATTCTTCATCTACTTCGAACAAATAAAGTGGTCACATTATTTGCACTGTTGGAAAACACACTATCCCTACACAGTTAGTTTGTTATGAAAAGTTTTGTTTCACTTTGATTTTTTTGAGCAACTATTTCCTACAATTGAAATATCCTTTCTTCCTTTCTTCATCTAGTTGCAACAAATAAAATGCTCACATTATTTTCCATGTTTGAAAACACATTGTCCCCTGTCAGCTATTTCATCATGAAAATGTTAATGTTTCATATAGTCCAAGAATGTAATGAAGCCAACATTCAGAGTGTCTTTCTAAATAGAGAATGCAGTTGTATCTTCATTATATAAAGTTCTTCCCAGAAGTTGTTCACATGCACCTTTGTTTCAATAATGTAGCTTTGCAGTCGCTCTTTGGTCACCATTGAGAGTGTTTTTCTAATTAGATAATGCAGTTGTATCTTCTAAAATTTTTGTTGTCTTTCATTTTAGGCATTTTAGTTCATGTCGCTCCAGTCGTGCATTGCCATATGCCCATTGGAGATACTGTACATGTTGCTTCGTTAAGTTCTGAAGAAAAGGTAGAATATCTTCAGTCAAAACATTAGCTATCTCTTCCACTTTGCTTGCTTCTTTTTCAGTGTTTCTATTACAAATCCCATTTTCATTTCATGATTTGTAGTACATTTTGGTGCACTCTTGTATTGCCATTTTTCCATTGCACAAAAAAAAATGCTCACATTATTTGCACTGTTGGAAAACACATTGTCCCATTTTCTCACTTTATCTACACATATTGTACATGCACGACATTTCAATACTCTTATGTAGCTTTGCATCTACTTTTTGGTCAACATTGAGAGTGTCTTTCTAATTATAGAATGCAGATGTATCTTCTGAATAAGTTGTTTTCTCTTTAATTTTAGGCATTTTACAACATATTGCTCTAGTCGTTCATTACCATTTTCCCATTGGACATACTGCACATGCTACTTCCTTAAGTTCCAAAGAATAGGTAGAATCTCTTTAGTCAAAACATTATCTATATCTTCCACTTTGCTTGCTTATTTTTCACATTATTTGCACTATTGGAAAACACACTATCCCATATTGTCACTTTATTTGCACATATTGCACATGCATGGAATTTCAATGCTGTTATGTAGCTTTGCAAGTTCTTTTTGGTCAACATTGAAAGTGTCTTTCTAATTAGAGAATGTAATTGTACTATCTGAAAATTTTGTTTTGTCTTTCATTCCAAGCATTTCACTACCTGTTGCTCCCATTGTATAGAAGATGTTGCATAGTTCACAAGCATGGGTGTCTAGTTGGTTGACCAAATACCACCCATATCTTCCATGCAATATTATTGCTTGCATTGAGGAATTGAGTCTCCCATACAGGCTACGGGAAAAGATGTTAAGGAGAATTGATAGAAAAGGGTTAAACTACACTAATTTCAACTATCATAATTATGCTCACATATTTAACTACGTCTTTGGTGTATGGGAATAAATGGGCATGGCAGTTCAATATTACAATCTAGAAATAGAGATTGTAAATTTATGTGATTGACCAATGTCTCTTTATTGAGAAATTCAAGACCTTTTCCTAGTTGGATGCATCTAGAAGGTATGCATTCAACCAATAGTAATCATATGCAAGCACAATCTTACGAATGAGTTGAGCATGAGGTTTATGAGATCCCTTAAGAGGAAATCTCTAATTAGTAATCACCTAGGTCCTATGAAGGAATGGTTGTTGGTCATGTTCAAATTCAACCATATTGTCAGGTTTGAGATCTACCATGTCAGACCATCATTCAGGCTCATACATGCATATTATGAGGTTCCTACATTGTATGTTGTCAATTCCACCTTGAAAATCAAAGTGAACCAAATCCTTCTAGATGCTGAGAATGCAAAAATTATACATGTTTGTAAATGGTTTATGTAGTTCTTAGTGTTAGCATTATAAAATTTGGCTTGTAATTTTCTTCAGAATCTATAATATTGACTTGAAATGTTTTTACGTTTGACTGTGTGATGCAAAAAAAAATTATCTCAGATGAAATCTAAAAACATTTCAAAACATTTTTTACCATCCCTTACTTTTTATTACAACATTGCTTACAATTCCTTGGATGTTTCAATGGACATGTATTACAACATTACTCAATATAATACTGATCACCTAAAATTTATATATAGAAGTGTAAGGCATAGAATTAAATCTTGTGTAAGAGTTTAATAACTATATAACATCCATGCATGAAAATTTTATCTTCAACATGTTTGGTTTTCTGTGGAATTAAGATAAGGTCTTTACATGTTTCTATACGATGTCAATATTCTAATTTCTATATATGTAGGATTTACAGTAAAAACCAGTTAGCATGCCTAACTAGCTTTGGCAATATAGCACAACCATCAATGCTATCATTGAACAAGAATTGAGAAGTGAGTCACAACCCTGTGTGTTGTCCATCCTGAAAAAAAATTGTGCATTTTTTGTTCTAAACATATTATGATATTGAAATAGAATGTTTGTTGCAAGTAAGCGTTGTTATAAAATATGAAGGTGATTTTCAATACATTGTGTTGTTACAGTCTGCATAACAGTAAGCATTGTCTTTGAACAAGAATTGAGAAGTTAGGGACAAGCCTGTGTGTTTTCCATCCTACAAATTTTTTTTGCATCTTGTGTTCCAAACATATTACGATTGTGAAATGGAATGTTTAAGGGTTTTTATAAAATATGAAGCTGAACTTCAATACATTATTTTGTTACAATCTGCATAACAGTAAGTGTTGTCATTGAACAAAAATTGAGAAGTGAGGACAACCCTGCATGTTTTCCATCCTACAACTTTTGTTTTGCATCCTGTGTTCCAAACGTATTACGACATTGAAATGGAATGTTTGCTAAAAGTAAGGGTTGTTATAAAATATGAAGCTGAACTTAAATACACATTTTTGTTACATTTTGCATAACAGTAAGTGTTGTCTTTGAACAAGAATTGAGAAGTGAAAGACAACCCTATGTGTTTTCCATCCTGCAACTTTTTTGTGCATCTTGTGTTCCAAACGTATTATGATATCGAAATGGAATGTTTGCTGCAAGTAAGGGTTGTTATAAAATATGAAGGTGAACTTCAATATATTGTGTTGTTAAGTCTGCATAATAATAAGTGTTGTCTTTGAACAAGAATTAAGAAGTGAGTGACAACCATGTGTGTTTGCCATCCTGCAACTTTTTTGTGAATCATGTTCCAAACGTATTACGATATTGAAATGGAATGTTTGATGCAAGTAAGGGTTGTTATAAAATATGAAGGTGAACTTCAATACATTGTGTTGCTACAGTCTACATAACAATAAGTGTTGTCATTGAACAAGAATTGAGAAGTGTGTGACAACCTTGTGTGTTTTCCATCCTGCAACTTTTTTGTGCATCTTTTGTTCTAAAATTTTTACAATACTGAAATGGAATGTTTGCTAAAAGTAAGGGTTGTTATAAAATATGAAGTTGAACTTCAATACACTATTTTGTTATAGTCTCTAGAACATAGAGTGCCCATTGCATGTGCTTACATTTGTAATTTGACATAAATAATAAGACTTGAGGTGGAATTTCCTACCATTATTTGATGCCATTTGACATTATTTGGGACAATAGTGTTTTCCAGTAGTAGAATAAATACATCTTTACTATATATTTTTCTCCATATGTACCTAATGAACCTAATGCATCATCATCATGTTCCATTATAACATCTTGCATAATTATAGTGCTAATGAAAGTAAGTTTCTCTTTTGACATGAAGTTAATTTTACAACATATATCATTCATCCATTTTAACCATATCCCATATCCCTTTCCTTCATCTATCCTCTTTCTACTAAATAATGTGTTATGTTAGTTACATTACATCCTTGTAAGATACCATAATAAAAAAGATACAACCATGCAATATAGAATCATACATTTTTGGAGCCCATGAAAGAAAGAAAAATTCATAACGAAGTAACTGACATAGGACAATGTGTTTTCCAACACTAAAAATAATGTGAGCATTATATTTGTTCAAATGACATGAAAAAAGGAAATGCCAATTTTACTCAACCAACTAGTTGTTATAAAATTTCAAAGTGGACTTCATTACATATTTGGAGTGTATAAAATAAAAACTTTTCATGATGAAATAAATGACAGGACACAGTGTGTTTTGCAACACTACAAACAATGGAAGGATTTTATTTGTTCCAATCACAGGAAAAAAGGAAATATGTCATTTTCACTCTAGCCAATATTTGTTCTTAAATGTGAAAGTGGACTTCAATTCATTTTTGGAGCGTGAGAAATAAAAAAAAATCATAAGGAAATAACTGGCAGGGGACAATGTGTTTTCCAATACTGTAAGCAATGCAAGAATTATATGTCTTCCAATCACATGAAAAAAAGGAAATATGTCATTTCTACTCTACCAAATAGTCATTCTAAATATTCAAAGTGGACTTCATTTTATTTTGGGAGTGTACAAAATAAAGACTTTTCATAAGCAAATAACTGACAAGGGACAATGTGTTTTCCAACATTGCAAACAATGGAAGCATTTTATTTGTTCCAATCACATGAAAAATGGAAATCTGTCATCTCCACTCTACCAAATAGTTGTTCTAAAAATTCAAATTGGACTTCATTACATTCTTGGTCGTAACATAACAAATACTTATCATAACGAAATAGCTAATAGGGGATAGTGCATTTTCCAACACTACAAACAATGCTAGCATTTAATTTGTTCCAATCACATGGAAAAATGAAATATGTCATTTTCAGTCAATGAAATACTTGTTCTAAAAATTGAAAGTGGACTTCATTAAATTCTTGCTCATAACGAAACAATTACTTTTCATAAGGAAATAATTGACAGGGTCGGACAATGTGTTTTTCAGCAATGAAAATAGTTGCCCACTAAGGTATATACATATACATACACATAACATCTATTGCTATACTCTATTCAACACCATGTATGATTAGTGTATTTAATACCATTTCTTGGTTGATTTTCTAGCAAACTAGGTTGGTCCCCTATTCTACCTATGGAGTAGCCAACTCCAATCAAGGGCAGCTCGGAGGACTTGGACCAACTGACAAGATTCAGTCAAAGACTGAGATCTTCTGCTCTTAAGGCTCTGCAGAACCAGGGCGGGTTTACCCACACAATGCCTCAAAGAAGACCAGACATTTCTTTTTATAGAAGATGACTCCTGATGCCAAGTATTGAGAACCTCAAATATGGCTTTGATTCTCAGTAACACAGTACTTGTAGCAACTAGGAGGTAGGACACCAACCAAATAAGGATATTCAATCATTTATAAAAATTGTTTTTTGAGGGGAACAGGCTACAAGACAGACCAGTGCCTAATCCAGGGTCATGGAGTCATACACAAAAGATGGAATTCATCTGCTGAAGAGATGGAGTCATACCGAAATAAGAGTCTCACTGAAACAATAAATCCTTCACCACCGGTCAGCGTAACAAGATGACACCGCCGAGATGTTACACCGAGAGCCCAGACTCCTGCCGAAGAGATTATCCTTTATGTTTTCAGTCGGTGTAACAAATCATATTCGCCAAGACCTCCCATCACAGATCAAAACTTACACTGATGGGATCCCAGAGCGCACAAGTCAGGGAGACAAGATAGAACTCACTAAGACCTCACCCTAGGCGGATGCCAACACACCGAAGGGAAAATTCCATCGGTGAGACACAAAGAAGTCAGGGAAACATCTCCCCGACCTCAACCAACACAGGCCGATGGAAAAGAGACCTCGGGGAGACAACATGAGGATCGCTGAGAGGTTATCCTAAGTGCCAAAGGTCTTAGCAAAAACAGCGCGGGGCCGGTAAAAATGGTAGCTAGGGGCCGGTAACGAATGGAAAATGGGGCTTGAGGGAACCACTTAAGTTAAAATGAACCCGGCGGATAGGTCAATGAATCAAAAAGGAAAACAAAACGGGAACCAAACAAGGTCAGAGCTGGAAACAGGAAAGAGACAGGGTCAGAGTCAGAGCCGGAGCCAGAGAAGAAATGAAAACAAAAGAGACCGGGACCGAAAACCATCCGACCCCCACCTCCGCAAAAGACCGCAGAGGCAGAGCCGGAACCAAAACAAAACCAAAAAGCCATGGGGCAGAGATAAGAGGAAAACTGACACAAGCGGAGCCGGGGCCAGAACGAAACCAGAAAGTGAAACACGAGCAAGGTTCCAAAACCGGTTTCCACTCTGATCCTACCCCCGCCAGAGGAAACAAAAGACAAAAGGAAAAAAAAGGCACAGAACTGGAGGCAGAATGAAACCCGAAAGAGGAGCGAAAGGAAAGATCCTAATCCTGATTTCACTCTGATCCCGCCTCCGCCAAACAAAGAAAAAACACAAGGCAAGGAAGAAAAGGAAGATCTGGCCATCATAGACATGAACACTTAGCACACTGAGCTCAACCCTGGTGGGAGCCCATTTACCCCACGTGCCAAAAATAAAAACACCCCATAGCTAAAGATTTGTCAAGAAAATCAAACGCAAACAACTGGAAGATGAGAGACAACCAAAATAGGCACTAACACCATTGACTGCTATAGTCAATTTTTTTGAGGTCAAACGATTTACATGTCAACTTATCTTTTCCATTTATAAGCAAGCCACCATAAACAATAACACTTGAATTCATGTATTGCCTACCATTATTTCACATTGTTGATAATGTAATTATACAGGGCCATGAAAAGTCTAATGTGAAATGGATAAAAAAATAATGTTCAAACATATGAAAATAGTATATATGTTCACCATAATTGTTCAATAATCAAATAATTGCAGAGGACCATGAAAATTCTGATATCAAATGTATAACATAGTGTTCAAACATATTAAAATGATATATCTCTACACCATAATTGTTCAATAATCAAATAATGAAACCCACAAAGCACAATTAGTATTGTGAGCCTATCTCACCATAACCTATGATGCCTATTCTTTGGAATTGAGTTCATTCCTGCATAATATAGGGAAAATTTCTTAGGGTTGTTGTGTATTTCGGGAGGGGTGATTCCCATTCCATGAACCCTCTTAGATGATGAACGTGAAACAACAAATTTATTCATAGGTTGTGCTTTTTTCCTTGGCACTTTGAACACCTTCACTCTATAACAAACAATTTGAACAATTAATGTATGGATGGAAACAATATAAGGTAGTATGATATATACAACAACATATCATTTATATGTACCTCTAGAAGAGAATGCTTTATCTCATAGAGCTTCCATACCACAAAGCCACCCACACATTCTTTGACGGTCTTTGTGCTAAGACATGGAAAAGGCACTAAGTGGTCACCAACAATGGCCTCAACAATGTTGACTCTCACACAATTTTTTGGGTGCATAAAGTTGTGGGTTTTAGCCTTTCTTTCGACAAGATGTACAATGCCTTTGGCACCCGTTTATGCTACCTCCAAAGATTAACATGATCACCAATCTTAAAAGTGATTCCCTTGAACTCTATCATCTATTCATCAATAAGATTTGGTTGAAATGGAAACGTCATTGACATGAATAATAATTCAAGACATATTAAAGGATTCATAAATAAATAAGAAAAAAAGCATGGAAGTGTGTTTTGGTCTATTATCGATATAGATGGCACACTACTGCTCTCCCATTCCCAATGTCCATCTTTATTTCCATCTCCCCCTCACAAGCTAGCTCTCTCCTCATCCCCATGTCTATCTTCATTACCCTCTCCCACTTGCAAGCCAGTGCTCTCCCCATCCCCATGTCCATCTCTATTACCCTCTCCCACTTGCAAGCCAATGTTCTCCCTATCCCCATGTCCATCTCTATTACCCAATCCCAATTGTAGGCTAGTGTTCTCCCCATCCCCATGTCCATCTCTGTTACCCTATTCCAATTGTAGGCTAGTGTTCTCCCCCTCCTGATGTCCATCTATGTTAGCCTATCCCACTTGTAGTCCAGTGCTCTCCCCATCCCCATGTCCATCTTTATTACCCTATCCCACTTGCAGGCCAGTGCTCCCCCCATCCCCATGTCCATCTTTATTTCCCTGCCCCACTTGTAGGCCACTGCTCTCCCCATCCACATTTCCATCTCTATTAGCCTCTCCCATTTCAATTGCAACCACATGGACAATTAGGTTAAGGCCAGCACTTCATTGTTCATCATTCCCCTGTAATAGTAGGAATTTACATGTCACTTAAGATTTAGCTACATGCAACCAATTCATTGAAGTAATCAAAACAAACTTTAAATAGAAGAATTAGAATTCACTGTTTCTTCTAGTTTCTCAATGTCAAGGCACCTTGAAACTTTTGACTGTGTACGCTCCTACTTCTTCTTCTTCTTCTCAATGTTAGAAGGAAGGTTGGGAGGAACAAAATCATCTTGTTCTTCCATGGACAATGTATCATCTTCCAAATCAACAATACCATGTTCGAGGGAAACACTTCATTGTTCATCACTACCTTGTAATAGCAACAATTGAAATGTCACATGAAATTCAAAGGCACGCAACCAATTCACTGAAATAATGAAAAGAAACATTAAATAGAAGATTTTGAAATCACCATTTGTTTTCATTTCTTCTTGAGAGGGAAAGAGGCAACCTTTGATCATGTATGCTCCTTATTATTCTTCTTCTCAATTTTAGATGGCGGGTTGGGAGGAACAACATCATCTTGTTCTTCCATGGGCTCTGCTTCATCTTCCAAATCAAGAGTACCCTATTCGAGGGAAGGACTCCATTGTTCATCATTTCCCTATAATAGCGGGAATTGAAACATCACATCAAATTCATATGCATGCAACCAATTCATTGAAATAATCAAAACAAACATTAAATAGAAGATTTTGAAATCACTATTTGTTCTCACTTCTTCTTGTGATGGTGTGAGGAAACTTTAAACCGTATATGCTCCTTCTTCTTCTTCTTCTTCTCAATGTTAGATGATGGGTTGAGAGGAACAACAACATCTTCTTCTTCCATGGGCACTACTTCATCTTCCAAATCAATAGTACCCTATTTGAGGGAAGCACTCCATCGTTTATCATTTCCCTGTAATAGTAGGAATTGAAACGTCAAATGAAATTCAAATGCATGCAATGAATTCATTGAAATAATCAAAACAAACATGAAATAGAAGATTTTGAAATCACCATTTGTTCTCATTTCTTCTTGTGACGGTAAGGAAACTTTAAACCGTACACACTTCTTCTCAGTGTTAGACAAGGGGTTGGGAAGAACATCATCTTGTGCTTCCATGGGCACTGCTTCATCTTCCAATACAACAATAACCTACTTGAGGGTAGCACTTTGTTGTTCATCCTTGCGTAATAGCAAGAATTGAAATGTCACATAAAATTCATTCAAATAATCAAAACAAACATTAAACAAAATATTTTTAGATCACCGTTTGTTCTCATTTCTTCTTTAGAGGATGCCTTGAAACTTTTGATCGTGTACGATGCTTCTTCTAAATGTTAGATGCTAGGTTGGGAAGAACAACATCATTGTCTCCTTTCATGGGCACAACTTCCTCTACCAAATGAACACTACTTTGCTAGGTGGTAGGAACCACTTCTCGACCATCACCCTATCATGTCATGTAAGTTAACATTAAGTGAACCTTGTATGCATCAAAACAAAAAAAATATGAACCAACCAAAATTCAGATTTAACAGTTCAATTCAACATTACCATTCCTTCCTTTCTCTTTCTCTCCTACAATTTTAATATTTTTTTCCTTCTTTTCTCCTTCTCCTCACTATTGTATAATGCCATTCACTTCTTCACCTCATTCTTTCCTTTCTAGGGAAGTTGACATAAGCTATTTTTCCCATACTTTAGACAAATGCTTTTAATAGCATGCTTCTGTTGGAGATTTTGTCGTAGATTCATTTGGTACTCCATATTTTTTGCCTTATTTTGAAGGTACTCTTTTAATTTCTCAAGGGGAGGAGGGGGACCTTTTTATTCCCCCCCTAACACAGTTCGGCCACACTTTGGTGTCGTGAGAATAGGAAGGTGTTGATTTTGAATCCTATGCATGTTGAACAATCTCCAATCATGATATTTTCTCATACATTCTTCTACAATACAGTAATATACGTATCTACCATTCTCCACTTCTCTTTTGTATTTAGTAGCAACCTATACAAAAAAATTGCAAAAAGAAAATCACTTAATATATTGGATATTAAAACAATTTGAATGCACAACATATACACACAACCAAATGATGCAATAATTGAGTTATTATATCTACCTTCCCATCCACCACATCACCTTATGCTTCATTGGGTCCCTCCCCATCCTTAGGGTCTCCCTTTGCATGCTCTTCCTCATTGTCATGGACTATGGAAAGAGAGTGATGGTCTCCCTGATTATCATTATAAATCGAAGGAACAATATACTATCAAAATCAGCATAATTGTAATAGAGATGGTATTTCTAACTCAAATTGTAAAGCATTCTAATTGATGCATTAGAATTAAAGGGCAATTGAAAGCTCACAATCAATTACCAAACACATCACTACCTTAGGGTTTAGTATTTTCCTAAAATGAGGGGACTTCCTTTGTACCATAGTTGCTTCATCTTGATTAAAACATTCCCACTTTCCATTCAACATCGTAACCACTTATGAGAGATTAAAATTATACATTTGATTGCATCTTCTAATTACTGGACCTTACGTGCACGTTTGTGGAATGCTACCATCCCAAAGAAGATGCGCCACTACACACCCTCTCAGGTGTATCGACCACCTCAACAACATTCTTCGTTGTATGAAGCACTTTCCCTTTTACAACACACATCCTTGGTTTGTTGTAAAATGTAAAAGAGTTACAAGTGTTACAAACAGTTAAAGTTCCAAAATTTATTACACCATTTGTAGTAATCAAGCATATATTTTTTCAATCATAAGAGGAATTTGAAACGCATATTTCACTCTACCTAAGACTTGTGAAAAATCTTGAAGGTTCCTTTCATTACATTATTTTGTCTAAATAAAAAAAGGTTTTCAATACATTCCTATTGTCAGCCAAATTACAGGCTAGAAAAGAGATGGTTTTATGAAACCTAGGACCCACGTAGTGTTGTAAAATGCTATACAAGTAACCCACTGTGTTTTCCAACATGCAACTATTTTGTGCATTTATTTTTTTCAATCACATGAAGATACTGAATTGGAATTTATACCATAACTAACAATTGTAATTTTTGGAGGTGCCTTTTATTACATTTGTACCATCTACATAAGAAAATATTTTCTAGACATTCAAACTGTTATGTGAAATTTCAAGTTGGAAAACACTGGGTGTTATAAATATTACAACCCACATACTGTTCTAAAACCCTTTGTAAGTAACAACCCTATTGGTTACTCACCTCTCACCTTAATTTGGTATGTTTTGTGATTTTCTTGAGAACATTTAGCTTTCTAGATAGCAATAATGTAATGAAATTGGAAAATAGAGGTCGTTAAGAAACCTGCAATCGAATGTATCCCGCACCTAAAAGTCCTCCCAGTCCTCTCAAGTGTTTAGATTTAAACATGCAAAATGAAACAACTAACAACCCATGTTGTGTTTTCCAATCTACCATTATTTTGTGCATTTCTTTGTTTCAATCATATGAAGAAATTCAAATACAATTTATACTGTAACTAAGAGTTATTATATATTTTGAAGGTGAACTTCATTAAATTATTACTGTGCACGAAATAAAAGGATTCCATGACATTCATACTATCAATATAATTTCAACTGGAGGATACATAAAACTATCCAAATTCACGTGAGGTGTGACCAACCAATTGGGTTTTTACTGCACGTAAGTAACCAAAACATTGTCATTACATTCATATTGTCTTTGTGTGTTGATCTTGTTGCTGCATGAAAATGTTGACCTCTCAATGCCCAATACAAGTGTCAGATAAGATACATGGTAGGTGGTTAAACCATATCACAAATCACACAAACATAAGCCACTGTGTTTTCCACCTTGGCAATATCTGGTGCTTTTTTGTTTTGTTATGACATCAACATTTATAGATGATACCATTGGAAAGCTCTCAAAAAACCCACATCAAATATGCAGCTTGTTTTCTCCTCTGAACTCTAGAAGTAACCTCTACAAAAACATGACAACATTTCATGACAAGCAAGCAACTTTGAAGCATACCGTTCTCATTTCCAAAACATGCACTTCTCTCCATAATACATTGATGACACCTTTCAACATCATGGACATCAATGGATTAGATTATGGAAGAGATCGTGATGTGTGTTTGATAGAAGAGCTTGTTTTGAAAATATTACAAAGTTGCTCCAAAGATGCCCAGTTGTCATGCAATATTGTCATATTTTTATAAACGTCTTATCTAATGCTTGTGTCAAGCATTGACAGGTTGACCTTTTCATACAATGACAAGGCCAACAATGTGTAATTGCAAGTTGGAAAACACTCAGTGTTATTAAACATGCAAACCAAATACCATTTTAAAACCCTTCACAAGTAACATCCAAATTATATACTCACTCGTCAATTGAATTTGCATGCTTTTACATATCCCACACCTACAACTCCACCTCATTCTCTCAAACCTTCAACTTTGAAGGTGCAGAATGAAAGAACTCACAACACAGTGTTTTCCAACCTCCAATTATTTTCTACAATACACTATCCCATCATGTGGTGTATGTATTTTTGTATGTTTTAATGCATTTGTGTATGCCATGATGCCTCTAGCATGCATTCTTCTAGGGAGAATAGCCACATCCAATTGCAAGGTAGAAGCTAATATCCCTACAAAATATAGTAAAATCAAGCTATTATCCATGAAAAAACATGTCTTTGACATGATAACATAACTAAACATGTCTTATCCCTAAAGAAGGGCAATACATTATCATGTGTAAGCCAAGTTGCAAGGATCACCTTCTACAATTGGGACAAGGCTATTCTCCCTACAAAAATACATGTCACGTGCATCATAACAGTCATCATGTTTTAAAAATCATATTTCGGAATGGAAAAAAAAGACCAAAATGTCACATTCGAAACCATTATTTGCAAATAGCAAAAAGCCTAGACAAGGTCCCATTTTTGCTGCCATTTTCCACAGCGACATTTTGTAGGTTGTTGGAGAGCAACGGGAAGGAGTTGTAGGTGTTCAAAGGCTGAAGCAATGCGGCCACCCTCCATAGGAAAACACATTTGACAAGCACGGGCAACTAGCTAGCTAGTAGGTATGTTTATCCACCAGCAATATATGTCATTTACCCATTCTGCCTAGGAACTGTGAAGAAATGAATGGCTATTTTTTGCGAAGATGGGTTTTCATTGACATGAAAAAAAGGGTTTTCCTTGGGCAAAGGGATTTTCATTTGAAATACAAAGTTGTTTGCATGTTTTTGTGTTGAGGGTTTTTTAATTTTCATTTCCTCCCATCTACTAGTTTTCAAATTTTGTGATTGCAAGCCAAATGAAATAACTAACAACCCATTGTGGAATTATGAGTGAAATAACCAAATAACATTTAGAGAAATCAAAAAACATCAAAATATATAAGATTTTTTTTTTGATGCTCCAAGAATGTAATGAAATCCACTTACAAATTTCTGAATAACTATTTGCTACAGTCCAAATGCCATTTCACTTTGTTCATCTAATTGGAACAAAACGCCCCAGCAAAAAAGAAGGTTGGACGGACAAATCGCACCGACGGAAAGACTTGACAGTCAAACGTTAACTCCGACCTATTGTTGCCTGTCCCATCGCTGAGAAAATGTTTCAACGTTGGTAGGTTTTCAAAATCATATTTTGGAATGGACAAAAATCCCCAAAAAGTGTGGCATTCAAATCCATTATTTTCAAATAGCAAAATGAGGTACCAAGAATGTAATAAAATTGGAAAACTGTAGGTATTATGAACTTGCAATGCACAGTGTTATTATACATTGTTTGTAGTGTAGGAAAACACAATGTCCCATGTCAATTTGTTTGTTATGAAGAGTTTTGTTTTGTTATGCTCCAAGAATGTAATGAAGTCCACTTTCAAATTTTTGCACAACTCTTTGTTGTAGTCCAAATGTCATTTCACTTTCTTCATCTGATTGGAACAAATAAGATGCTCGCATTATTTGTAGTGTTGGAAAACACACAGTCTCCTATTAGTTGTAGAGGGTTTTACAACACTATATGCATTGTAGGTTTCTTAACACCTAGGGTTTTCCAATAGGAATTTTTACAAAACAAAAAGAATGTCTTCAAAAGCTTTTGTAATATAGACAGTCCAAATGTATTAAAAATCCTTTTCAAAATTTATATGGGCTTTTAATTTGGGAAAAAATTGCATTTAAATTTTGTATGATTGACAAAAAAAGTGCACAAAATAATTGTAATTTGGAATTTAACATAGTGGTGGTTTTTGGTTATTTGAATCTCCTTGTTTAAATGTAAAGGGTTGTCTCACAGTGGGTTGCTTACTTCTTAACATTTATAGTTTTGCAACATGGAATGTTGATAAACAATATGAATGTGTTCAAAATCACACCTTCCATTATTATGTTTAAATTTTGGATGATTGAAAAAAAAGTGCACAAAATAGTTGTATTTTAGAAAACACTGTGGTTTTTTCAATTGTTTGAATCTCCTTGTTTAAATGTAAGGGGTTGTCTCACAACAGGTTGCTTGCTTCTTAACACGTACAATTTTGCAACATGGAATGTTACAAAATAGTATGAATATCTTCAAAATCACACCTTCCATTGTTGTGTTTAAATTTCAAGTATATAACAAATGTCATGCTTCATAACACACTACATTTGTCAACCTCCACATCACAACAAACCCAAGCCCTTCTGGTTTTTAAACCCATATATGTAGGTGTGCATTACAAATAGCAAGAACACGAATTTCTTGTTGTTATTGGCAATAATGAATAAACTTGTTGAAAGTGGTGAATGTCGTGTAGTGCATGTTGGAAAACACAATGTGTTTTGAAGCCTGCCTTTACTTATACCCAACCTTTGTCTTGAAATGCAGATATACAAACGTATAGATGGTGTTCTATTTTATCAAATAGCACATCTCTCATTTAAGGGGGACTTTATTAACCGTCAATACATAGTGTGCTTCATAGTACGCACTTCATTATGTTTTGCAACAATTCATGTTGGAAAACCCTAGGTGTTAAGAAACAAGCAACCCAAATAGTGTTGTAAAACACTATGAAACACTATTGGTTAGTACCCATCACCTCAATTTGGTCAATTTTCTCCTCCAACTCCTCCACATGCACTCCAACCTTTAGCTTTCAATGTGCAAACTAGAAACTCGTCATGTTTTCACCCTTATTTCTCTAAACCAAAAATGCACACATCAGTCCACCTCCAATTTTCTTGTGTCAAAAAAAAGCTCTAAAAGAAAAACTTCACGGGCACACCAAGGGACCCAATTTTATCAGCTGGCAGGAGGTGGGAAAACTAACCTGACATCACCATTAACTCCTACCTACCATTTCCTGGACATTTGGTCCCATCTGTCAGCTTCGTCACTTTTTGTTTCCATATATGTTGTTATGTGTGTTTTTATTTATGGTTTTATGCATTTTTTGTATGTACATAGGTGTGTCTTTTCGGCATAAGTTTCTACACAATTGACAACACATTGTGTTTCAAAACCTCTAAAATGGCAACAAGGAAAACTCATATTTGCAAAGAGGCTTCTACATTGCAAAACACATTGTGTTTTCAGAAATTTTGCATTGTGTTACAGAACAATAATTCCATTACAAAACTTGGGAAGCCTAATGGCCAATTATGTGTTATTATGGCCTCGCCTTTGCATTTTGTATGGTATATTATACTGAGTAAAAACAATTACTCCAACAATGTTCCTTATTCACAACCTTATGAAACCCAACTATGCAACAATGCTTCACAACTAAACAAAGGTACAAGATTTAAAAGGAGAATAACTCTAATGTAAAATCATAAATATTATGTTCTTTTCAAAATATATTTGATCTAATTACCAAGGATCCAAAGTTTCCTATTCTATTTTGGGAGATAAATGATACCGATGTAGTGTTACATAAATCATCCTAAAATTAACACAAATCAATTATGAGAAGGATAATTAAAAGGATGTAGTATCACCCTTCACTAATGCTTTAAACATTTCTTGTGAAAAACTCACACTTCAACGAGGAAACATGATTCACATAAAATTTTGGGATATAATATACACACAATAATGTAACATTTATTTTATTTAAATTAAAGTGCAAATTGTTTGCATTCCCCACAATAAGCATCCCATGCATATATAAATCAAAACTTCTAAATGCAAAATAAATTTTAGAAATTTAACTATCCAATACACTTGCAATTCAAGCTATGACAGCTAGAATCACCTATATTTAGTGTGGAAGCTTCACATCTCTTGAAGCATCCTTCTCAATTCACTTAGCCTTGTTTTGTTCAATTTTGTTTCCTTACCTATATCAACCACCTGGAAGAAAGGAAGGTGTTAGCAATAGATTAAATTGGAAAATTAAAGACATTTGGTGCTACAAAGAATTCACTTCATTCCAAACTTCACTGATATTGGATCATATGTTGTACTGACTGCAACATGCTAGCTTGTACACACAATAAACAAACATATTAATCTGCACAATGTGAATTTAATTTCCAATTTAACCTATCGCTAACACTAGTAATATATATCAACAATTATATCTGACATTTTTCCATTCTACTAGAACTGTGAAGCATTGAATGTGCATTCAAATATATCTCAAATTCATCTATCATGGCATATGAAAGAGCCCATCACTTCCATAATCTTGATAAGGGTGGATAAGACACACAAAAAAGATACCATGCACCACTATCAAACTTCTCTTTATTTCATTACTTGTATAGATAATTGAAAAAATATAGATTATTGCAAAACACATTGGTTGCAAAGCACAGTGTGCATCGGATATTTAAGAATAAAGGTTAAGAAGTCAATGAAAACCTTGGTGATCATCTTGATTGACCAAAAAATAGTAGGTGATCGCATTGGTTAAATATGATAATGCACAAAATAATTACACATTGGATAACACTCTATGTTTCAATCTCCATGCTAAAACCTAAAGGGTGAAGAGCACAGGGAGGAGTTGCACGTACGGAAACCACAAAACTTACCAAATTGAGGTGAGGGTGAGTAAGCAATTGGGTTGGTACTTGTAAAGGGTTTTAGAATAGTATGTGGGTTGCAGCTTGTATTACACCCAGTGTTTCCTAACTTGGAATTTTACAAAACAGTAAGAATATATTCAAAATCTTTTGTGATCAACACAGTAACAACCCAATTGGTTTGTCACCCCTTGCCTGAACTTCATTACACACCCATTGTTTTCCAACATGCACTTATATATAGACAACAAGAACATAATGAAAAAGTTTTATTTAGTAAATAGTAAGAATGTAATGGGACACAACTAATCTCTACACAAAAAGCACCTATGTACATACAAAAATGTCTAAAACCATACATAGAAACATACAAAACATGACAAGATGTCATAGTGCGGGGCCTACCAGATGGGGGATAAAAGTGACAAAATCGATAGATGGGACCAAACATCTGAGAAATGGTAGGTAGGAGTTAACAACACTGTCATGTTAGATTTCCCACATCCTGTCAGCCGATAAAACTAGGCCCCACAACTTGCGCAAACACGAGGAGGTGCTATAGGTGAGGAATAAAAAAAATATACCAAATTGAGGTGAGGGGTGGCTAAGAAATTAGGTTGCTACTTGTAAAGGGTTTTAGAATGGTATGTGGGTTGCAGGCTTTATAACACCCATTGTTTTCCATCCAAGAATTTTAGAAAATGGTAAGAATGTAATCAAAACCTTTTTCCGATTAACATAGTAACAACAAAATTGGTTTGTGACCCCTCACCTAAATTTGATTACACACCCAGTGTTTTCCAACATGAAATTATATATAGGCAATATGAATGTAATGAAAAAGATTTGTTTAGTACACAATAAGAATTTAATGAAGATTACCTTCGAAATTTATGCAATCAACATTGAATGAGATAGATAAAAGATAATGTATTGAGTGAAGAGATTCCCCCTACTATTCAAAATTTGAGGAAGGTGCATGTGCAATATGCACAATCGGAAAAAGGCAATGCAGAACTTGACCAACAGGTAATAGATAGTATGTAAGCGAAAAGGAATCTACTCTAAAAACACTTGAAAAGAAGCAAACCAAAGTGAATGAGATAGATAATGTGAGTGGGTGCATGAAGATGGTTAGCAATTTTGTGGCCACTTTTTTAAAAAAATTGAAAACTCATAACGCGAGTGTGTTATAACGTGCTCGCATTATGGCTTGGTGTGTCGAGCCTAAGGATCGGCCACCAAAAATCCATAACACAAGCACGTTATAACACACTTGTGTTATGACATGTTAAAGGAAAAAAAAAAAAGAGGTCAAATTCATTTTCATTTTTTACTATTTTTTTCTTGTTGCCCGCGGCCAAAAACACTAGAATTTCATGCTCACATTCTAGGAGGAGTTTTTTTGCAAAAATATTCATCAACGGTTGTTGATTCATCACCAAGATTCTGCCACATCGATGAGGAGGTCAAAGAGGTAGGGATTATTTGAATTTTTTTTAATTTGCTAGTTTTAGGTTGTATTTGATATTTATTTTTTGAATTTGTAGCATATGTTAATCCTCAACAACAAAACCCTCCTCAAAATCCACAACAAGAAGAAAATTCTCAACAACAAAATCCTCAACCACAACAACAACCTCCTCCACCTATCCCTCAATACGCTCCTAGAACTCGACAAAATTTAATGGATGAAATTGAGACCAATAAAAAATAAATTGAGGATTTAATCAGGAGGTTGAACAATCCAAATGGTTCAACTGCAGAAAGAATGACCCTGGCAACTTCACAGCAAGATATGTTAAAAAATGTAGATTCAATAAGCAAAGAATTAACTGGTTGGCAGGATAGGAGGCAAGTGGCTAGGGATTTTTACCAAGATAAATTATCATATAAAGATGTAAAAGATTTAAAAATTACAAAAGGTGATTTGTGTGCATTATTCATTGACCCACGATCAAATGAAAATCTCTCCCTCAATGTGAAGAAGTTTCCTATTCATTGGTGCCACCACCAAGAGATTAGGAAATATTTGTGGGATAGGTGGTACATGGTTTTTTATGAACCACCATGCAACAATTGTGAAGTTCTGCAATATTTCTTTAGGAAACTATATGTTGAGTTCATCTTGACCAAAATCCCAAATTATTTTGATATGAGGGACTTACAGGGGAAAGGTGGGGGGTCTGCACAAGATAGACCCGATGCACAACCGAATCCTACGCGGCAAGCAAGATGACCTCTCGCTAGGCCACCTCATGAGCACACCGTCATCCCTTCCATCACGAAGGAGAGTGCCGACATAGAGACTCTGCAGGCCATCAACTCTTTGACACAAAGTGTCATCCAACATGCTATCCCTCTTGTACAACACCATCCAGGGGAGTCTTTGATAGGTGGGCTTCAATCCCATGTGTGTCAATCTTGTGGGGCGACTTGTTCATATGACCCCATCGACACTCAAGAGGTTGCTATGCAAGATCCATCTGCAACTATGGAGATGGAGAGGGTAGCTGACATTTTGCATGACATGTATGGCATTGATACTCAGGTAAAAGTTAGCTTGTGCATTGAATTTAATTTATTAAATTTCAATTTTGAAATGTAAGATTAACTAATTTAGTTTTATGATTTTAATAAACTTGTAGGGTCATAGTGTTGATACTGGATACACCAGCCCTACACCTACTTATTTTTGCAGTACACCTTTCAGTGGGGTATATAACTAGTAAACAATTATAAATTTATCACATGTTAATAGAATTGTTTTACGAATGGTATTTTAATATGTGATTTTGGATGTTGAATAGACTAATATTGGAGGTTTCGAGGGAACACTTCCTAGTGCCAATGGATTTAGTCAAACCTTCACACAGGTAATAGAATAAAGAGTTTAACTAATGAATTGTACTTAATAGATTTGTGTAGTTTATATTCATATTGGTGATTACGTTACATTGCACATCATTCAAACTCAAAGCATTGCTTCACATTCCATAACTAATAACTAGATGTTGATAGATGACAAAATCTCAACTACAATATAGTTGTTTAGAAAGTCAACATAAGTAGTGATGCAATTACTTCATATAGCATAAGTAATAAGTCTGGGAGTAGCTTCCAATTGCATTTCCTTGTCATGGCATTCCATGAGACTATATTTTACTGAGGCATCTTTTCAAACAATTCACTACCTTGTCTATACTCCAAACTAGGCACCCATTATGGGCTTCTCTCACATATCTGAAACTCACTTGCAACTCTTTTGGAGAAATTGTCCCAAATCTAGCTTTTAATGTTGAATTAGGCCACAATTAGGCCTATTTTTCAAAGAGACACCTCTCCAAACACACAACCAACACTTGAAACCTTCAAACAGTCAAAAGATAGCCAAGAAAACCTCAGATTATTCAACTTTTGGGTCTCCTCTCACTCATTTAGACCCATTTTCATAAAACCCTCACTTTCCTTGCAATCAATTAGGGCTTATTGAAACTCTTATACCCTAACCTCTCACAAGCTTATCACTTCAATTAGGCTCATTTATGCCTATACATTCTCGTTCCATCCTCAAACAGTGCTGCCCCAAAGTTCTACATACACTTCCTTTACAAAATCACTCTTTTTCACTAGTTTTCACCCTCTTTCACCTAGGTTTTCTCACTTATTCACTTCTTTGACCACTTACAACCTCTCAGATATTTTAAACACCCTCTAATTCACCTACTCTCATATTTTTTATGGGATTCCATCCATTTCTAAACCTCCGTCCTCTTTTCACTCACTCTAACCTTGTTTAAAAGGCACCAAAATTGGTTTTTCACTAGGGCAATGAGGAGAACTCACACAAAAACTTCACCAAACAAATTCCTTACCTTATAAACCTACTCCTAATTTATACTAGTCCATTCCACCAAGAAATAGTTGCTACAAAAAGGTGGAATGGACTTTCTAGTTCATTTGGGCAATCAAACCCTTAGCCCCTATTTTCTGATCGCCTAGAGAAATCAAGCCAACAAAAGCTTGAAACTCAATATCAAACACTCAAATTAGTTTTAAATTGATTCCAACACCTAACTCCTTCAATTCACACACATTACAGATGCACTACCACCTACACGGAACCGTACACTGGCAGATGATAGAGGAAAACACATAAAATAGCAGTTTAACGGTAATATTTTATTAGTTCTCTCATTCAAAATGCTTCAACAATAGCTAAAAATGATGAATCACATATTTTAAACACTTTCCCAATAATTTAAAAATCCTAAGTACCTAATATTTCCTCTACAACTACCTTGACTCTTCATATTCCTCCACTTGGCACCTTTTTGCACTTTTACAACATTGATTGACAACTTTTGTTAAGATTCTACAACTTTACAATTTATGCCTAAAATGACTACCAAAGACCATTAAAAACTCAAAAATGGCTATTTAAGCCTTATTACATCATGAAAATACCTATACAACCTCAAAATCCTAAATTTTCCTCATGGATGCATGCTCTTGTAAAGGTGCACCTGCATCACTTTTTCAAACAGCTCACCACCTTTTCTATGCTACCACATTTTCCACACATGTCTACCAAAGCATTTTATCAAAAAATTCATTTCCTCACTACTATGGCTAAAAGCTTAAAAAATGTGCTTTCCAAAAAACTATGGATGCTTGGAAAAAATCTATTAAAGCATAATAGTAAGCAATAGCATAGACAAGGCAATTAGTAGGTTGAAAAAATGCCTCAAAGAAATGCAGTCTCATGGTGATGGAATGCCATTCCATCACCATGAGACCACATTTATTTAAGGAATTTCTTCAAATAACTCACCACCTTTTCTATGATACCACATTTTCCATACATGTACATAACAAAGCATTTTATCAAACTACCCACTTCCTTGCTACTATGGCTAAAAGCCTAAAATAGGTGCTTTCCAACAAACTATGGATGCTTGGAAAAATTTCTATCAAAGCCTAATAGTAAGCAATAATACCATAGAGAAGGAAATTAACTATCTAAAAAAGTGCCTAAAAGAAATGCAGTCTTATGGTGATGGAACGCCATGACATGCATTTATTTGTAATGGCATTCCATCACCATGAGACCCCATTTCTTTGAGGCATTTGTTCAAAGAGTTCACTACCTTCTCTATGCCACCACAATTAGCATACATGTCTACAAAATTATTTTATCAAATGGTTTAGAAGCTTGTTGCTATGGGTAAAAGCCAAAAACCGCGTGCTTTCAAACAAGATCTGGATAGGGCAAATAGTAAGCATGATAATTAGAAATATATAGTTTAATATGTACTCAAAAAAAAAAATCATTATCTCATACATTATAAGTCATCACGTGGATCTCTATTGTAGTTTTTAAGATTGAATAATTTGTTGTTTTATTTTCATATGTTGCAAGCCGAAACACCTCTGAATGTGACGAGGGTAATGGAGATCGGTGTTTCATCTGCTATAGAATCCTCAATGGCTCTAACAGGGGAGGTATGAGGCAAATTACTAAATTTCAATTTACATTCATTTTTATAGATGTTAGTTAGTGAAAAATAAAACCATTATTGATTCATAGTTTAATTTCTATTTGGATGGTTTATATAGGGCTCGAGCATACCTCAGCATGGGCGTGTGAATATTTCCCTTGTGGAGAGTGATCATGAGATGGCAGTAAGTGACTATTTTGTTAACTACATCATTTTTTATAATGTAATTTCTATATATTAATGTCTTTACTTCTTATTGTAATAGTTAAAACTTCACCAAGAACTAAACACTAGGAGCAAGAGGAGTACTCCTCAAGTGCAACACAAATGAGTGATAGACCTATCGCCATCCGATTGACAAGAAAAGGGAAATAATTTATCTCTAGAGCATGGAGAGCAATGACTTTTGATTCCAAAACCCTTTGTTGTATTCCTACATGACAGTTTTGTACATATTTTGTATTGGATATATTTGACATTATATGCCTATATGGCATTCTCGTATGCCTATATGGCATTCTCATAAGCCTATATGGCTATTTTGTACCTATATTTTATACTTATATCGACATATATTGATGTATGTGTACATGGCTATTTGGTTAATACAAATCTTTTTTATCGATGGTGTCCATATCTGCATTATAAATTCATGGTTCAATAGATATGAGTTTTATCTATTCAATTGTATACTTTACAAGTTACATGTATAATTTGTGACTTATGTGTGTTCCAATTTATACTTTGTGACTTACATGTTTTCATGTGTATACCTTGTATTCATGCATATACTTTGTATTAATTTGTGTATACTACACATATTTGTGTGTATACTTCAAGGCTTATGTGTTTTTGAGTACTTGTGCTTCCATTATTCACATGTACATGCTTGACTTATTCATGTGTATACTTATTAATTGGTTAGACCTAGCATTGGTCATTGTTTTCCTTCATGGTTTGTCTTGAATATTAATTGATTGATGCTAAACAACTTTATGTAAAAGCAAAAAACACGTTTTCAATTGGTATTCTATGAAATGATTCATAAAAATATTTTAAAAAGTATCCTTCATATTACAAAAAGATATGTGTTTATACACTTCAATTGTGCAGTCACCCTTTGGTTCTTTCAAAGAAAAATCTGCCTATGCCACTAGTACACTGCATAGGTAAACTAGATTTTGTATTCTGGAGCTATAATAAGCTACCACTCTCAAGACCAATGTAACAATGATACAAAATAATGTTTGAGACTGCAAGAAGACATCAAAATAGCTAGTGTACTAAAAAAGTTCTTATGATTTCTAAATAATGTTGATAATTCTACTCAGTTGGCTTCTTTTTGCAAAATCATTCAAATTGAACCCTAGCATCAATAGACTGTGTATATCAAGCTACCACAATTCAAGTTTCAACGATGAATATTTATCATGCATTTTTTAAATGAAATTCAATTTTATGGTGGTTTTGTTGTTTATATGATGTTATGTGATATTCAAATCCTAATTCATGCTTCTAGGCTATATATATATATATATTGTTTTTACATGTTTTTTGTACTAACGAACCGAACCCCCCTCCAAATTTTTTTGGCCAAACCGATGAACCAAACCCCCGAACCCAAACCCAAACCTCATACAACCTCTAAACCTCTTCCAAAACTCTTCATTTTAACTGCACAAACTTAATTGACCACCAAATTATGTTGCCCCCTAACTTTACCCACTTTTACTCCCTCAAACCTCTCTTTTTCATTGAAAACCCCTCTTTTCCCAACTAAGGCATCATGCCATAACATACTTTTGACCTCCCATGTGCTTGCAGACCTTTTTTACAAATCAAAATCCACAAACTCACTCTATTTCCAACCTATTCTAACGTATTCTCAAGCAAATTCTTCTTTTCACCTCTTCTGGCCTTGCTTTTAAGGCCTAAATTCTAAATTTTCAACAGGGGCAGTGTTAGTAATCTCTTCCAATGCCTTTACTAATGTTTTTTTTTTTTTCATACTCCCTATCCTACTTACATCAAGCCCATTCCACCAAGACATGACCTGAACAATAGGTGGAATGGCCAATTTCAACATATTACACTCAAACCCTTGTATGAGCAAGTTCAGACCTATTTCAAAAATCTACTTTTAAGTTGCTTGGAACTTAATAGAATTCCAAAATAATGGATTCTCATCAAAGCTAAAACCATTCTACAATAGATTCAGATCATCTTAGAGAAAACTCCTACTGTACGAACCCGTACACAGGCTGAAAATGAAGAAAATGCACAAAAATTAACAAAGAAACAGAGATATTTGATTGATATTCTCCTTCAAACTCTTCAAAAACCACTAACTTTGATTTTCCAATGATCATACATTTTTTGTTTAGAAAACTCAGACTTCTCAACTGTCATGTGTATGTTTCTCTTTTCAATTGTTTTGCATGCCATCATAAGGGATCAAGCCGGTTGAACGTAGCTTAGAGAAATTTTGTATGTTTGGGTGTGAAAGAAGACCATGCCTAGCATAAACGTACCTATCGAGATGTGTTGGAGCAATTTTTTTGGTCACACAAATTGCAAAACGAAAGTTGTGCCACTTTGCAACTTTACACTGCTTGCATTTGACACTTTTTTCATCAAGTGAAAATTGGACACCACGGGAAAAAAACTCCAAGATAATAAAAAATGAGAGAGGTTATTGTAGAGGGGCCCAATGCGATCCCATAGGCTCAAAAGAAGAGTTTGTAAGCATCACGGTTTTTGAGTAATATCCCATCAAAGATTGCTTCCCTTTTGCACTTTGTACCCTTAAGGGATTGATTCGGTTGAACATAGCTCAGAGTGATTCCACGTGTTTGGATGTGAAAGAGGACCATGTATAATGTAAATACCCATTCGGATGTGTTGGAACAGTCCATTTAGTCACACAAGTTGCAAAATGAAAGTTGCAACTTTGTAACTTTCAACTACTTGCATTTGACAACTTTCTCCCCAAGTGAAAATGCCTCTGAGGTAGAAAAAACTGAGAGGTTATTTTAGAGGGGCCAAATACAATTCCATAGGATCAAACGAGAAGTTTCTAAGCAGCACGGTATTTGAGTAACAACATGCTAAAGTTTGCAGTTATTTTGCACTTTGGACCCTTAAGGGATCGATCTGGTTGAACATAGCTCAGACCGATTCCTCATTTTTGGGTGCGAAAGAGGACCATTCCTAGCATAAACATACCTATTCGGATGCGTTGGAATAGTCTGTTTGGTCACATGAGTTGCAGAATGAAAGTTGTGCCACTTTGCACTGCTTGCATTTGACACTTTTTTCATGAAGTGAAAATTGGACACCACAAGAAAACCACTCTGAGATAACAAAAACTAAGAGAGGTTATTGTAGAGGGTCCCAACATTATCTTGTAGGATTAGACAATATTTTCTAAGCATCACGGTATCTGAGTAACAACATGCTTAATTTTGCATTCATTTTGCACTTTGGACCCTTAAGGGATTGATCTAGTTGAACGTAGCTCAAATAGATTCTGCATGTTTGGGTGTGAAATAGGACCATGCCTAGTGTAAAAAAACCTATTCGGATGTGTTGGAACAATCTCTTTGGTCACACAAGTTGCAGAACGAAAGTTGCACCACTTTGCACAGCTTGCATTTGACACTTTTTCCACCAAGTGAAAACTAGACACCACAGAAAAACCACTCCAAGATAACAAAAACTAAGAGAGGTTATTGTAGAGGGGACCAACATAATCTTGTAGGATTAGATGAGAAGTTTCTAAGCATCACGGTATCTGAGTAACAACATGCTAAAGTTTGTAACCATTTTGCACTTTGGACCCTTAAGGAATCGATCTAGTTGAATGTAGCTTGGATAGATTCCGTGTGTTTGAGTGTGAAAGAGGACCATGTATAGCATAAACATACCTATTCAGATGTGTTGGAACAATATATTTGGTCACATGAGTTGCAGAACGAAAGTTGCACCACTTTGCACTACTTGCATTTGACACTTTTTCCATCAAGTGAAAACTGGACACCACGGGAAAACCACTCCGAGATAACAAAAACCAAGAGAGGTTATTGTAGAGGGGCCCAATGTGATCTTGTAGGTTCATATGGATATTTCCTAAGTGCCACAATTTTTGTGTAATACCCTGTCAAAGATTGCTGTCATTTTGCACTTTGGACCCTAAAGGGATCGAGTTGGTTGAACGTAGTTCAGAGCGATTATGCTCTCTTTTCGATGGAATTAGGTGGGTAGAAGACTTAACTCAATTTTAGTTTTGGTTTGGTTGGATTTCAAGTGATTTTGTGCATTGTAGAAGCCAAGTATTGAGGGTTGGTCTATATACCTTGTTTGAAGGGTTTTGAGTGCATTAAAATCTCATATTAAACCTTTCACCCATTGTATACTTCTGTAACTTGATGGAAAGGCTTACTTAGGGTTATAAAAAATTTGTGTAAATTTTTGTATTCAAGGGAGGCAAATAGAGGGTTTTTAAGTGATTCCCTAGATGTCAAATGGTGCATTTTTTAGTGGAAAATAGTGGTTTAGTGCTAGGGTTTGAAGAAATATTTGGGGGCAGCCATATCTCTTGAACTTTTAAGCTTGTGCAGATCTTTTTGAAGGTTTTTCAGGCTTTGGTTGGTTGTGGGAAGGTTTGGAGTATGGGTTTTCAATAAACCATTGCCTAACTTGTGAAAGAAGACGGTTTTGGGGTTTTTTATGTTAGAGGGCTTATCATGCCCTAAAAGTGGAGGAATTGGTGTTTGGTAAACTGGTTAATGTTTCCCAATTGTAGTTTGTATGTGATAGGAAGAATAAAGGGGGTTGCTTGTTTTGTGAAAGATGATCCAAAAGAGTCTTATGAGGGTTTGATGTATGTTGAATAAGGCTTAAATGGGTGCCTAAAATGGTGGTTTGTTGCAGAGTTTGTTAAGGAATTATGAGTTAAGGTGGGAAAAATAGGTTTGCAAACCTATAAGAGTGACTAGGTGCAAAGTTGAAAATAAGCCAAGATTGAGTTTTGAGTGAAAGATGGAGATTGGAATCCTTTTCTGTTGTGGAAGTGAGTTGATTTCCTCCCTGTATTGCTATCAGAATCACTTCCTATCAAAATCACTTCAAGTTTACATGTTTTTGCAATTTTTTCACTTTAACAACTTTTCAATTTTTGCAATTATACATCATTTTGAAAAATATGCAACATGAACTCCAAAATGACCCCAAACCAACTAACATGACTTATTACATTATAAATTGGTCTAATATGACCTTATTCAATTGAAAAAACTCAAAACACAAAACTAACTTAAGACTTCCATGAACCAAATTTTCTCAATAACCTTGGTGCCCCTGCACCAAATTTTATTATTTCAGTAAATCTCATTACAATGCTTTAGGCACTCTTTTCTTATGGATCTTTTACAATGTCACTCATACATTCAAGATTCTCTTATAATGTCTACATCATAGGTGCTCATTATGAGGTTAACTTCAAATGAGTAACTTGAGATTCCTTCGCAAAGCTTCACATGCTCTTTTATAATGGCTTCAAATCATAATTGAGATTTGTCACGATCATCAAAATAAGGATGTTGCACTTCTTTTTTGGCTGAGATTCTCTTTGATGGCTCATAAATCAGCATTTTCTGCAAGGAGAGACCAATCAATTTTTAGAAGTTTACTTACAAATATGCAAAGTAAAAGAAGAAAAAGAAAGAGCATCCAAAATGGAAATAAAATGAAAATAGATGTAAGGCACTTATAGATAGGCATGGAAGTCTCTCAATTTAGTCACTCCTGGTCATACATCTTCACTGGGAGTTCCAAGATACCTATTGCACATAACACCTCTCATGAATAGAATATCTTGAAATTCAAGATGCTCTTATAATGTCTACATCATAGGTGCTCATGATAAGGTTAACTTCAAATGAATAACTTGAAATTCCCTCACCAAGCTTCACATGCACTTTTGTAATTTCTTTAAATCATAATTGATATTTGTCAAGATCATTAAAATAAGGATGTTGCATTGCTTTTCTAGCTGAGATTCTCTTGGATGGCTCATAAATCTGCATTTTCTATAAGGGGACACCAATCAATGTTTAGTAGGTTACTTACAGATAGGAAAAGTAAAAGAAGAAAAAGAAAGAGCATCCAAAATGGAAATGAAATGAAAATAGATGGAAGGAACTTATAGATAGGCATGCCAATCTCTCAACTTAGTCACTCCTGGTCATACATCTTCATTGGGAGTTCCAAGATACCTATTGCACACAACACCTCTCATGAATAGAATAACTTGAAATTTGAGATGCTCTTATAATGTCTACATCATAAGTGCTCATGATAAGGTTAACTTCAAATAAATAACTTGAAATTCCCTCACCAATCTTCGCACACACTTTTGTAATGGCTTAAAATCATAATTGATATTTGTCAAGATCATCAAAATAAGGATGTTGCATTGCTTTTCTAGCTAAGATTCTCTTGGATGGCTCATAAATCTGCATTTTCTGCAAGGGCACACCAATCAATATTTACTAGGTTACTTACAAATAGAAAAAGTAAAAGAAGATGATAGCATTGGAATCAAACAAATTAATGTGCATAAGAGTATAAAATTAATAAGAACCAATGTGCATATACTTATAAATTAATCCAATGAACTATTTGGGTCTGCTTTACTCTTTATTGTGTCAAGTATTGCCTCATGGTTAGACTCACATACCTTCCACAAGGTCTTTTTCAAAGGTCTACCCTCATATTTGGTCAAGTGAACATTGGATGCCACGACAAAGTTTGAGTAATGAAGAATCTTATGATGCATGTCAAAGTCTTGAAATAGCCAATGTTTAACACTCTTATGTGGGTACCTTCTAAGCCACGTTCTAGTAACAACAACTAAGCCTGTAGGGTATTCGATATTTTCTCCATTTATAACTAGGGCCTCCAATTTCCTTTTGGAATCAACACAATGACACAAGTAATAGTATGTTCCCTCTTTGTTGTCTTCAGCTACAATAACTACATAAACATGTCCTACATTGATATGTGGGGCTTCTATGCCACAATCCTGTAGAACATCGTTAGTATGAAAATATAAACATATAGAACAATAAACATCATAATGGTTAGAGAATTCAATATGTAGTCTACAACAAGTAGTGCATGTGTGATTCATCTTGACATAAAAAAATTTAATCATTTCAAAAAATCTTTGAGAAATACTAATTTGAGGATAATCATTTTGAAATTTATGAAAAAATTGGGTTTGAGTCGTATCCAAAAAATGCTTTAGATGTGGTTCATGGTTCCAACTACCGATTCTCCTCCTTATGACATCCCTTTGATTCAGAGATGGCCTTGTGTTATTCTTCGAATACTCTTCAATTAGTGTTCTCAATGCTTCAACAACTTTTTTATCTTTTTGTGGCAATCTCCTCGAGAATGCCCATAATTCATTTGAATCGATGCCCTCAATTCTTTGTCACCTTTGAATGGATTTTGATAAAAAAATTCTATTAATTTTCATTTGTTCACTAGTCTTTTTAATGAGACGAGGTCTCTTTGTTTGATAGCTTACTAAAGTCAATGTAATGACACATCGAGTGACATTACTATCCTTTGAGCATGAGGTCTTACCCACACTCTCATAAGCATCCATTAGATTCTTCACAATAGTGTTTTCACTTGATGCATTCGATGTTCTCAACCCAAGAGTCTTCATGATGTTTCTATACTTTAAACCCCGCATCATTTCAACAAATAGTTGACATCTTACGGTCTCATTTAGCCTTTCAAAGAAGATTTACCAAATCTTATCAGCATATCTTCTACAAGTGCATGCTGGAATCTTACCTTCCATGTGTTGAAAAATATCCTCATCAATATTAATCAAATACTTTGGATTTCTATGCAAAATTCTAGGTGGTGTTCTCCTAGGCACATACATCTCAACATTAGCAATTTCATCAATATTTAATTGAGATGGCTAGATTGTGTACCTTCAACCAAGGGTGGAGTAGAAGACATACCTTGAGGTTCACATGGGGATGATGGCATACCTTCTTTGTCAAATCCGAGTGATGATGTACTCTCAACTTGAGATGTCGTGGATAGTGTCCAACAATATTCACTTGCAGTAGATGGTGTCCCTCCATATTCACTTGTGGTAGATGGTGTCCCTCCATATTTGCTTGTGCTTAATGGTGTGACCCCATTGTATTCACTTTCAATAGAGGATGTTTCTCCAACTACGGTATCTAAATTTTTCCCTACAACAATGCTTTCATATTTGTTCCCTTTATGCTGCCAATTTTTGTTCTCTTTTTGATGGTTGAGGTTCCTCTTCAATTGGCTTGTTTTCGTCAATCGTTTCCAATTTCTTCTTTTCACAATATTCCCTCAACCATTCTCTCTCCTTTTCTTTGAAAGTTTGGAGCTCTTCGTCTATTATTTTCTTCCTTGTTCATTTCTTCGGAATGGTGGATAATTTTACCTGTAGCATGGTAATGAGATGAATATTATTTCATGGTTTTTGAGTCATTAGATGAACATTTAGATGGGTTGTTTTATCCAATTTGCAAAAATTGTAAAATGTTGTAAAAAGAGCTCCAAAATAGGTTCTAGGTGTTTTTTTCTTAGAACAAGATATTGGTGGACCTTTTTAGCATGTAATTACTTAATTTGGTGGTTCTTAGGCATTGAGGGATTCAAAAGTGGGAAAAAAGAAAATCTTGCAAAATTGTTGTCAAGGTAAAAATGCAAAAAATGACAAATGGCAAAATTTGGAAGTTTAGGAGTCAATTAGGTGAAAGGTTGGTTTGGGTCATTTTATATGGTCAAGAAAAAATTTAAATTTATGGAGAACCTCAAGCAAGAGGTAGAGGGGATGTAAATAATGGAGAAAACAATAAAGAGACCCTGTTTTATATTCAATTTTATGTGTTTTTGCTAGTAAAACAGCATTTTGAAGCATTGTACAGCCTCGTACAACCACATTTTCATGCGGAAGTCATTCATAATGATTAAGCTATGAATCTATAGCATTCTCCTTTTTGTCTCACTCAATTTCATGCAAATTTGAGTAAGTAATGGCTTGTTTATTGAAGACGGTTCAAAACCCTTGCTAGGGTAAACAAAATTAAAAGAAAATTGCATTTCTCTTATTCTAACCAATGGAATCACTTGAAATTTATTAAGAAGGTATTTTTTTGTGTACTCATTCATTTCTCAAAGTTTCAAACCGATTGGTGATGGTTATCTTTTAAAATCATGATGCCCTAGGCCATATTTTGGTGAAAATTTGGGAAAAAGCATAGTGTACAGTGAGAATTAATGAATTTGTTTATGGTTTTTTATTCCTTCTTGAAGATATTGTTTTTAAAAGGTGTTTAGGGGTATTTTGAATCTATTTCAAGATTTGGTTTGGTGATTTTTCAAGTTTCTGAAGTCCATTTAATGACTGTCCTGCCATGACAATGGTGTAACACTCCTAATTTTCAGTCAAGAATGGTGGTTTAGGATACATGTTTGATGAATTATCATGAAGTAAGTTTGGAGAATGATTCATTCATGTTCTATAGAGATATTTATGCATGTTTTAAGCATTAATAAGTGTAAATAGGCTTGGAATTGAGAAGTTGCTTATTGATAGGATCTAAAAGGGCCTAGTTTGCTGATTAGGAGAGTCTGTTTTGAGAAGTTTTCATATTGGATATATCAAAGTTTGGAATTGGGTTGAACCAATTAAATTGATGCTATTTCAAATGTTTGATAATAATTTAATGGATTGTGTGCTTAGAACTCAATTTGATGTCTTGTATCCATGATTTTTGTGAAGGTAAAGGAGTCCTAATTGAATGGACAAGTTGAGATTTGGTTCAGTTTTGATAAGTTTATTGGAGTGAGATT
>VDFB02058242.1:737318243-737343874 GCA_007258455.2 Sequoia sempervirens | reverse complement strand
AAAGGAAGATCTGGCCATCATAGACATGAACACTTAGCACACTGAGCTCAACCCTGGTGGGAGCCCATTTACCCCACGTGCCAAAAATAAAAACACCCCATAGCTAAAGATTTGTCAAGAAAATCAAACGCAAACAACTGGAAGATGAGAGACAACCAAAATAGGCACTAACACCATTGACTGCTATAGTCAATTTTTTTGAGGTCAAACGATTTACATGTCAACTTATCTTTTCCATTTATAAGCAAGCCACCATAAACAATAACACTTGAATTCATGTATTGCCTACCATTATTTCACATTGTTGATAATGTAATTATACAGGGCCATGAAAAGTCTAATGTGAAATGGATAAAAAAATAATGTTCAAACATATGAAAATAGTATATATGTTCACCATAATTGTTCAATAATCAAATAATTGCAGAGGACCATGAAAATTCTGATATCAAATGTATAACATAGTGTTCAAACATATTAAAATGATATATCTCTACACCATAATTGTTCAATAATCAAATAATGAAACCCACAAAGCACAATTAGTATTGTGAGCCTATCTCACCATAACCTATGATGCCTATTCTTTGGAATTGAGTTCATTCCTGCATAATATAGGGAAAATTTCTTAGGGTTGTTGTGTATTTCGGGAGGGGTGATTCCCATTCCATGAACCCTCTTAGATGATGAACGTGAAACAACAAATTTATTCATAGGTTGTGCTTTTTTCCTTGGCACTTTGAACACCTTCACTCTATAACAAACAATTTGAACAATTAATGTATGGATGGAAACAATATAAGGTAGTATGATATATACAACAACATATCATTTATATGTACCTCTAGAAGAGAATGCTTTATCTCATAGAGCTTCCATACCACAAAGCCACCCACACATTCTTTGACGGTCTTTGTGCTAAGACATGGAAAAGGCACTAAGTGGTCACCAACAATGGCCTCAACAATGTTGACTCTCACACAATTTTTTGGGTGCATAAAGTTGTGGGTTTTAGCCTTTCTTTCGACAAGATGTACAATGCCTTTGGCACCCGTTTATGCTACCTCCAAAGATTAACATGATCACCAATCTTAAAAGTGATTCCCTTGAACTCTATCATCTATTCATCAATAAGATTTGGTTGAAATGGAAACGTCATTGACATGAATAATAATTCAAGACATATTAAAGGATTCATAAATAAATAAGAAAAAAAGCATGGAAGTGTGTTTTGGTCTATTATCGATATAGATGGCACACTACTGCTCTCCCATTCCCAATGTCCATCTTTATTTCCATCTCCCCCTCACAAGCTAGCTCTCTCCTCATCCCCATGTCTATCTTCATTACCCTCTCCCACTTGCAAGCCAGTGCTCTCCCCATCCCCATGTCCATCTCTATTACCCTCTCCCACTTGCAAGCCAATGTTCTCCCTATCCCCATGTCCATCTCTATTACCCAATCCCAATTGTAGGCTAGTGTTCTCCCCATCCCCATGTCCATCTCTGTTACCCTATTCCAATTGTAGGCTAGTGTTCTCCCCCTCCTGATGTCCATCTATGTTAGCCTATCCCACTTGTAGTCCAGTGCTCTCCCCATCCCCATGTCCATCTTTATTACCCTATCCCACTTGCAGGCCAGTGCTCCCCCCATCCCCATGTCCATCTTTATTTCCCTGCCCCACTTGTAGGCCACTGCTCTCCCCATCCACATTTCCATCTCTATTAGCCTCTCCCATTTCAATTGCAACCACATGGACAATTAGGTTAAGGCCAGCACTTCATTGTTCATCATTCCCCTGTAATAGTAGGAATTTACATGTCACTTAAGATTTAGCTACATGCAACCAATTCATTGAAGTAATCAAAACAAACTTTAAATAGAAGAATTAGAATTCACTGTTTCTTCTAGTTTCTCAATGTCAAGGCACCTTGAAACTTTTGACTGTGTACGCTCCTACTTCTTCTTCTTCTTCTCAATGTTAGAAGGAAGGTTGGGAGGAACAAAATCATCTTGTTCTTCCATGGACAATGTATCATCTTCCAAATCAACAATACCATGTTCGAGGGAAACACTTCATTGTTCATCACTACCTTGTAATAGCAACAATTGAAATGTCACATGAAATTCAAAGGCACGCAACCAATTCACTGAAATAATGAAAAGAAACATTAAATAGAAGATTTTGAAATCACCATTTGTTTTCATTTCTTCTTGAGAGGGAAAGAGGCAACCTTTGATCATGTATGCTCCTTATTATTCTTCTTCTCAATTTTAGATGGCGGGTTGGGAGGAACAACATCATCTTGTTCTTCCATGGGCTCTGCTTCATCTTCCAAATCAAGAGTACCCTATTCGAGGGAAGGACTCCATTGTTCATCATTTCCCTATAATAGCGGGAATTGAAACATCACATCAAATTCATATGCATGCAACCAATTCATTGAAATAATCAAAACAAACATTAAATAGAAGATTTTGAAATCACTATTTGTTCTCACTTCTTCTTGTGATGGTGTGAGGAAACTTTAAACCGTATATGCTCCTTCTTCTTCTTCTTCTTCTCAATGTTAGATGATGGGTTGAGAGGAACAACAACATCTTCTTCTTCCATGGGCACTACTTCATCTTCCAAATCAATAGTACCCTATTTGAGGGAAGCACTCCATCGTTTATCATTTCCCTGTAATAGTAGGAATTGAAACGTCAAATGAAATTCAAATGCATGCAATGAATTCATTGAAATAATCAAAACAAACATGAAATAGAAGATTTTGAAATCACCATTTGTTCTCATTTCTTCTTGTGACGGTAAGGAAACTTTAAACCGTACACACTTCTTCTCAGTGTTAGACAAGGGGTTGGGAAGAACATCATCTTGTGCTTCCATGGGCACTGCTTCATCTTCCAATACAACAATAACCTACTTGAGGGTAGCACTTTGTTGTTCATCCTTGCGTAATAGCAAGAATTGAAATGTCACATAAAATTCATTCAAATAATCAAAACAAACATTAAACAAAATATTTTTAGATCACCGTTTGTTCTCATTTCTTCTTTAGAGGATGCCTTGAAACTTTTGATCGTGTACGATGCTTCTTCTAAATGTTAGATGCTAGGTTGGGAAGAACAACATCATTGTCTCCTTTCATGGGCACAACTTCCTCTACCAAATGAACACTACTTTGCTAGGTGGTAGGAACCACTTCTCGACCATCACCCTATCATGTCATGTAAGTTAACATTAAGTGAACCTTGTATGCATCAAAACAAAAAAAATATGAACCAACCAAAATTCAGATTTAACAGTTCAATTCAACATTACCATTCCTTCCTTTCTCTTTCTCTCCTACAATTTTAATATTTTTTTCCTTCTTTTCTCCTTCTCCTCACTATTGTATAATGCCATTCACTTCTTCACCTCATTCTTTCCTTTCTAGGGAAGTTGACATAAGCTATTTTTCCCATACTTTAGACAAATGCTTTTAATAGCATGCTTCTGTTGGAGATTTTGTCGTAGATTCATTTGGTACTCCATATTTTTTGCCTTATTTTGAAGGTACTCTTTTAATTTCTCAAGGGGAGGAGGGGGACCTTTTTATTCCCCCCCTAACACAGTTCGGCCACACTTTGGTGTCGTGAGAATAGGAAGGTGTTGATTTTGAATCCTATGCATGTTGAACAATCTCCAATCATGATATTTTCTCATACATTCTTCTACAATACAGTAATATACGTATCTACCATTCTCCACTTCTCTTTTGTATTTAGTAGCAACCTATACAAAAAAATTGCAAAAAGAAAATCACTTAATATATTGGATATTAAAACAATTTGAATGCACAACATATACACACAACCAAATGATGCAATAATTGAGTTATTATATCTACCTTCCCATCCACCACATCACCTTATGCTTCATTGGGTCCCTCCCCATCCTTAGGGTCTCCCTTTGCATGCTCTTCCTCATTGTCATGGACTATGGAAAGAGAGTGATGGTCTCCCTGATTATCATTATAAATCGAAGGAACAATATACTATCAAAATCAGCATAATTGTAATAGAGATGGTATTTCTAACTCAAATTGTAAAGCATTCTAATTGATGCATTAGAATTAAAGGGCAATTGAAAGCTCACAATCAATTACCAAACACATCACTACCTTAGGGTTTAGTATTTTCCTAAAATGAGGGGACTTCCTTTGTACCATAGTTGCTTCATCTTGATTAAAACATTCCCACTTTCCATTCAACATCGTAACCACTTATGAGAGATTAAAATTATACATTTGATTGCATCTTCTAATTACTGGACCTTACGTGCACGTTTGTGGAATGCTACCATCCCAAAGAAGATGCGCCACTACACACCCTCTCAGGTGTATCGACCACCTCAACAACATTCTTCGTTGTATGAAGCACTTTCCCTTTTACAACACACATCCTTGGTTTGTTGTAAAATGTAAAAGAGTTACAAGTGTTACAAACAGTTAAAGTTCCAAAATTTATTACACCATTTGTAGTAATCAAGCATATATTTTTTCAATCATAAGAGGAATTTGAAACGCATATTTCACTCTACCTAAGACTTGTGAAAAATCTTGAAGGTTCCTTTCATTACATTATTTTGTCTAAATAAAAAAAGGTTTTCAATACATTCCTATTGTCAGCCAAATTACAGGCTAGAAAAGAGATGGTTTTATGAAACCTAGGACCCACGTAGTGTTGTAAAATGCTATACAAGTAACCCACTGTGTTTTCCAACATGCAACTATTTTGTGCATTTATTTTTTTCAATCACATGAAGATACTGAATTGGAATTTATACCATAACTAACAATTGTAATTTTTGGAGGTGCCTTTTATTACATTTGTACCATCTACATAAGAAAATATTTTCTAGACATTCAAACTGTTATGTGAAATTTCAAGTTGGAAAACACTGGGTGTTATAAATATTACAACCCACATACTGTTCTAAAACCCTTTGTAAGTAACAACCCTATTGGTTACTCACCTCTCACCTTAATTTGGTATGTTTTGTGATTTTCTTGAGAACATTTAGCTTTCTAGATAGCAATAATGTAATGAAATTGGAAAATAGAGGTCGTTAAGAAACCTGCAATCGAATGTATCCCGCACCTAAAAGTCCTCCCAGTCCTCTCAAGTGTTTAGATTTAAACATGCAAAATGAAACAACTAACAACCCATGTTGTGTTTTCCAATCTACCATTATTTTGTGCATTTCTTTGTTTCAATCATATGAAGAAATTCAAATACAATTTATACTGTAACTAAGAGTTATTATATATTTTGAAGGTGAACTTCATTAAATTATTATTGTGCATGAAATAAAAGGATTCCATGACATTCATACTATCAATATAATTTCAACTGGAGGATACATAAAACTATCCAAATTCACGTGAGGTGTGACCAACCAATTGGGTTTTTACTGCACGTAAGTAACCAAAACATTGTCATTACATTCATATTGTCTTTGTGTGTTGATCTTGTTGCTGCATGAAAATGTTGACCTCTCAATGCCCAATACAAGTGTCAGATAAGATACATGGTAGGTGGTTAAACCATATCACAAATCACACAAACATAAGCCACTGTGTTTTCCACCTTGGCAATATCTGGTGCTTTTTTGTTTTGTTATGACATCAACATTTATAGATGATACCATTGGAAAGCTCTCAAAAAACCCACATCAAATATGCAGCTTGTTTTCTCCTCTGAACTCTAGAAGTAACCTCTACAAAAACATGACAACATTTCATGACAAGCAAGCAACTTTGAAGCATACCGTTCTCATTTCCAAAACATGCACTTCTCTCCATAATACATTGATGACACCTTTCAACATCATGGACATCAATGGATTAGATTATGGAAGAGATCGTGATGTGTGTTTGATAGAAGAGCTTGTTTTGAAAATATTACAAAGTTGCTCCAAAGATGCCCAGTTGTCATGCAATATTGTCATATTTTTATAAACGTCTTATCTAATGCTTGTGTCAAGCATTGACAGGTTGACCTTTTCATACAATGACAAGGCCAACAATGTGTAATTGCAAGTTGGAAAACACTCAGTGTTATTAAACATGCAAACCAAATACCATTTTAAAACCCTTCACAAGTAACATCCAAATTATATACTCACTCGTCAATTGAATTTGCATGCTTTTACATATCCCACACCTACAACTCCACCTCATTCTCTCAAACCTTCAACTTTGAAGGTGCAGAATGAAAGAACTCACAACACAGTGTTTTCCAACCTCCAATTATTTTCTACAATACACTATCCCATCATGTGGTGTATGTATTTTTGTATGTTTTAATGCATTTGTGTATGCCATGATGCCTCTAGCATGCATTCTTCTAGGGAGAATAGCCACATCCAATTGCAAGGTAGAAGCTAATATCCCTACAAAATATAGTAAAATCAAGCTATTATCCATGAAAAAACATGTCTTTGACATGATAACATAACTAAACATGTCTTATCCCTAAAGAAGGGCAATACATTATCATGTGTAAGCCAAGTTGCAAGGATCACCTTCTACAATTGGGACAAGGCTATTCTCCCTACAAAAATACATGTCACGTGCATCATAACAGTCATCATGTTTTAAAAATCATATTTCGGAATGGAAAAAAAAGACCAAAATGTCACATTCGAAACCATTATTTGCAAATAGCAAAAAGCCTAGACAAGGTCCCATTTTTGCTGCCATTTTCCACAGCGACATTTTGTAGGTTGTTGGAGAGCAACGGGAAGGAGTTGTAGGTGTTCAAAGGCTGAAGCAATGCGGCCACCCTCCATAGGAAAACACATTTGACAAGCACGGGCAACTAGCTAGCTAGTAGGTATGTTTATCCACCAGCAATATATGTCATTTACCCATTCTGCCTAGGAACTGTGAAGAAATGAATGGCTATTTTTTGCGAAGATGGGTTTTCATTGACATGAAAAAAAGGGTTTTCCTTGGGCAAAGGGATTTTCATTTGAAATACAAAGTTGTTTGCATGTTTTTGTGTTGAGGGTTTTTTAATTTTCATTTCCTCCCATCTACTAGTTTTCAAATTTTGTGATTGCAAGCCAAATGAAATAACTAACAACCCATTGTGGAATTATGAGTGAAATAACCAAATAACATTTAGAGAAATCAAAAAACATCAAAATATATAAGATTTTTTTTTTGATGCTCCAAGAATGTAATGAAATCCACTTACAAATTTCTGAATAACTATTTGCTACAGTCCAAATGCCATTTCACTTTGTTCATCTAATTGGAACAAAACGCCCCAGCAAAAAAGAAGGTTGGACGGACAAATCGCACCGACGGAAAGACTTGACAGTCAAACGTTAACTCCGACCTATTGTTGCCTGTCCCATCGCTGAGAAAATGTTTCAACGTTGGTAGGTTTTCAAAATCATATTTTGGAATGGACAAAAATCCCCAAAAAGTGTGGCATTCAAATCCATTATTTTCAAATAGCAAAATGAGGTACCAAGAATGTAATAAAATTGGAAAACTGTAGGTATTATGAACTTGCAATGCACAGTGTTATTATACATTGTTTGTAGTGTAGGAAAACACAATGTCCCATGTCAATTTGTTTGTTATGAAGAGTTTTGTTTTGTTATGCTCCAAGAATGTAATGAAGTCCACTTTCAAATTTTTGCACAACTCTTTGTTGTAGTCCAAATGTCATTTCACTTTCTTCATCTGATTGGAACAAATAAGATGCTCGCATTATTTGTAGTGTTGGAAAACACACAGTCTCCTATTAGTTGTAGAGGGTTTTACAACACTATATGCATTGTAGGTTTCTTAACACCTAGGGTTTTCCAATAGGAATTTTTACAAAACAAAAAGAATGTCTTCAAAAGCTTTTGTAATATAGACAGTCCAAATGTATTAAAAATCCTTTTCAAAATTTATATGGGCTTTTAATTTGGGAAAAAATTGCATTTAAATTTTGTATGATTGACAAAAAAAGTGCACAAAATAATTGTAATTTGGAATTTAACATAGTGGTGGTTTTTGGTTATTTGAATCTCCTTGTTTAAATGTAAAGGGTTGTCTCACAGTGGGTTGCTTACTTCTTAACATTTATAGTTTTGCAACATGGAATGTTGATAAACAATATGAATGTGTTCAAAATCACACCTTCCATTATTATGTTTAAATTTTGGATGATTGAAAAAAAAGTGCACAAAATAGTTGTATTTTAGAAAACACTGTGGTTTTTTCAATTGTTTGAATCTCCTTGTTTAAATGTAAGGGGTTGTCTCACAACAGGTTGCTTGCTTCTTAACACGTACAATTTTGCAACATGGAATGTTACAAAATAGTATGAATATCTTCAAAATCACACCTTCCATTGTTGTGTTTAAATTTCAAGTATATAACAAATGTCATGCTTCATAACACACTACATTTGTCAACCTCCACATCACAACAAACCCAAGCCCTTCTGGTTTTTAAACCCATATATGTAGGTGTGCATTACAAATAGCAAGAACACGAATTTCTTGTTGTTATTGGCAATAATGAATAAACTTGTTGAAAGTGGTGAATGTCGTGTAGTGCATGTTGGAAAACACAATGTGTTTTGAAGCCTGCCTTTACTTATACCCAACCTTTGTCTTGAAATGCAGATATACAAACGTATAGATGGTGTTCTATTTTATCAAATAGCACATCTCTCATTTAAGGGGGACTTTATTAACCGTCAATACATAGTGTGCTTCATAGTACGCACTTCATTATGTTTTGCAACAATTCATGTTGGAAAACCCTAGGTGTTAAGAAACAAGCAACCCAAATAGTGTTGTAAAACACTATGAAACACTATTGGTTAGTACCCATCACCTCAATTTGGTCAATTTTCTCCTCCAACTCCTCCACATGCACTCCAACCTTTAGCTTTCAATGTGCAAACTAGAAACTCGTCATGTTTTCACCCTTATTTCTCTAAACCAAAAATGCACACATCAGTCCACCTCCAATTTTCTTGTGTCAAAAAAAAGCTCTAAAAGAAAAACTTCACGGGCACACCAAGGGACCCAATTTTATCAGCTGGCAGGAGGTGGGAAAACTAACCTGACATCACCATTAACTCCTACCTACCATTTCCTGGACATTTGGTCCCATCTGTCAGCTTCGTCACTTTTTGTTTCCATATATGTTGTTATGTGTGTTTTTATTTATGGTTTTATGCATTTTTTGTATGTACATAGGTGTGTCTTTTCGGCATAAGTTTCTACACAATTGACAACACATTGTGTTTCAAAACCTCTAAAATGGCAACAAGGAAAACTCATATTTGCAAAGAGGCTTCTACATTGCAAAACACATTGTGTTTTCAGAAATTTTGCATTGTGTTACAGAACAATAATTCCATTACAAAACTTGGGAAGCCTAATGGCCAATTATGTGTTATTATGGCCTCGCCTTTGCATTTTGTATGGTATATTATACTGAGTAAAAACAATTACTCCAACAATGTTCCTTATTCACAACCTTATGAAACCCAACTATGCAACAATGCTTCACAACTAAACAAAGGTACAAGATTTAAAAGGAGAATAACTCTAATGTAAAATCATAAATATTATGTTCTTTTCAAAATATATTTGATCTAATTACCAAGGATCCAAAGTTTCCTATTCTATTTTGGGAGATAAATGATACCGATGTAGTGTTACATAAATCATCCTAAAATTAACACAAATCAATTATGAGAAGGATAATTAAAAGGATGTAGTATCACCCTTCACTAATGCTTTAAACATTTCTTGTGAAAAACTCACACTTCAACGAGGAAACATGATTCACATAAAATTTTGGGATATAATATACACACAATAATGTAACATTTATTTTATTTAAATTAAAGTGCAAATTGTTTGCATTCCCCACAATAAGCATCCCATGCATATATAAATCAAAACTTCTAAATGCAAAATAAATTTTAGAAATTTAACTATCCAATACACTTGCAATTCAAGCTATGACAGCTAGAATCACCTATATTTAGTGTGGAAGCTTCACATCTCTTGAAGCATCCTTCTCAATTCACTTAGCCTTGTTTTGTTCAATTTTGTTTCCTTACCTATATCAACCACCTGGAAGAAAGGAAGGTGTTAGCAATAGATTAAATTGGAAAATTAAAGACATTTGGTGCTACAAAGAATTCACTTCATTCCAAACTTCACTGATATTGGATCATATGTTGTACTGACTGCAACATGCTAGCTTGTACACACAATAAACAAACATATTAATCTGCACAATGTGAATTTAATTTCCAATTTAACCTATCGCTAACACTAGTAATATATATCAACAATTATATCTGACATTTTTCCATTCTACTAGAACTGTGAAGCATTGAATGTGCATTCAAATATATCTCAAATTCATCTATCATGGCATATGAAAGAGCCCATCACTTCCATAATCTTGATAAGGGTGGATAAGACACACAAAAAAGATACCATGCACCACTATCAAACTTCTCTTTATTTCATTACTTGTATAGATAATTGAAAAAATATAGATTATTGCAAAACACATTGGTTGCAAAGCACAGTGTGCATCGGATATTTAAGAATAAAGGTTAAGAAGTCAATGAAAACCTTGGTGATCATCTTGATTGACCAAAAAATAGTAGGTGATCGCATTGGTTAAATATGATAATGCACAAAATAATTACACATTGGATAACACTCTATGTTTCAATCTCCATGCTAAAACCTAAAGGGTGAAGAGCACAGGGAGGAGTTGCACGTACGGAAACCACAAAACTTACCAAATTGAGGTGAGGGTGAGTAAGCAATTGGGTTGGTACTTGTAAAGGGTTTTAGAATAGTATGTGGGTTGCAGCTTGTATTACACCCAGTGTTTCCTAACTTGGAATTTTACAAAACAGTAAGAATATATTCAAAATCTTTTGTGATCAACACAGTAACAACCCAATTGGTTTGTCACCCCTTGCCTGAACTTCATTACACACCCATTGTTTTCCAACATGCACTTATATATAGACAACAAGAACATAATGAAAAAGTTTTATTTAGTAAATAGTAAGAATGTAATGGGACACAACTAATCTCTACACAAAAAGCACCTATGTACATACAAAAATGTCTAAAACCATACATAGAAACATACAAAACATGACAAGATGTCATAGTGCGGGGCCTACCAGATGGGGGATAAAAGTGACAAAATCGATAGATGGGACCAAACATCTGAGAAATGGTAGGTAGGAGTTAACAACACTGTCATGTTAGATTTCCCACATCCTGTCAGCCGATAAAACTAGGCCCCACAACTTGCGCAAACACGAGGAGGTGCTATAGGTGAGGAATAAAAAAAATATACCAAATTGAGGTGAGGGGTGGCTAAGAAATTAGGTTGCTACTTGTAAAGGGTTTTAGAATGGTATGTGGGTTGCAGGCTTTATAACACCCATTGTTTTCCATCCAAGAATTTTAGAAAATGGTAAGAATGTAATCAAAACCTTTTTCCGATTAACATAGTAACAACAAAATTGGTTTGTGACCCCTCACCTAAATTTGATTACACACCCAGTGTTTTCCAACATGAAATTATATATAGGCAATATGAATGTAATGAAAAAGATTTGTTTAGTACACAATAAGAATTTAATGAAGATTACCTTCGAAATTTATGCAATCAACATTGAATGAGATAGATAAAAGATAATGTATTGAGTGAAGAGATTCCCCCTACTATTCAAAATTTGAGGAAGGTGCATGTGCAATATGCACAATCGGAAAAAGGCAATGCAGAACTTGACCAACAGGTAATAGATAGTATGTAAGCGAAAAGGAATCTACTCTAAAAACACTTGAAAAGAAGCAAACCAAAGTGAATGAGATAGATAATGTGAGTGGGTGCATGAAGATGGTTAGCAATTTTGTGGCCACTTTTTTAAAAAAATTGAAAACTCATAACGCGAGTGTGTTATAACGTGCTCGCATTATGGCTTGGTGTGTCGAGCCTAAGGATCGGCCACCAAAAATCCATAACACAAGCACGTTATAACACACTTGTGTTATGACATGTTAAAGGAAAAAAAAAAAAGAGGTCAAATTCATTTTCATTTTTTACTATTTTTTTCTTGTTGCCCGCGGCCAAAAACACTAGAATTTCATGCTCACATTCTAGGAGGAGTTTTTTTGCAAAAATATTCATCAACGGTTGTTGATTCATCACCAAGATTCTGCCACATCGATGAGGAGGTCAAAGAGGTAGGGATTATTTGAATTTTTTTTAATTTGCTAGTTTTAGGTTGTATTTGATATTTATTTTTTGAATTTGTAGCATATGTTAATCCTCAACAACAAAACCCTCCTCAAAATCCACAACAAGAAGAAAATTCTCAACAACAAAATCCTCAACCACAACAACAACCTCCTCCACCTATCCCTCAATACGCTCCTAGAACTCGACAAAATTTAATGGATGAAATTGAGACCAATAAAAAATAAATTGAGGATTTAATCAGGAGGTTGAACAATCGAATGGGATTTTGGATAGGTGAGAAATAGGTGTTAGAAAACAAGCGACAAGTAAAGAGTGCAAATAAACAACTTAAAACAACCTACACTTCGAGATTAGCCTAAGTTGGAAACAAAAACAAGACAAAGCCACGAAATGGAACTTTATACCTTCGTTGAGTCGATCCTTTGGTTTATTCCGATCTTGGATATTGTATGCTCCTTGGATTCACCAAGATGCAAGCTAGATGAGGATGTGAAGATGGATGCAAGTGGATGAAAATGTGAAAATGACTAAGTGTTGGTTGAGAAACAAAACTGCAGAGTTTGGCTAGCACAAAATGATCTCTCAAAATGAGAGAAAAGAGGGGGTATTTATAAATTTTTGGGAAATCCTAGGGAAATGGGCCGGTTGAGATTAGTCACCAAATGCCAGATGTAGGGCTAAAGGTGAGTTGAGAACCTCCACAAGCCCTCACAATGACATGTAACATGTGAGATAGCCCTAAAATTGGGAAGTGGACATGAGGTGGAAGAAAAGGACATGACATGGAGGGGTACAAAGTACCTTGGGATTGGACAAGATCTCCTCATAAAAGGGAGGGAGCATGCCACATGTAAGGTGAGAGGACATGTGAGGAATTAAGAAATTCCTCAAATATCCTCATGGGGAGATGGGAAAGAATTTTAAATTCTAAAGGGTGCATTGGAGAATTAAAAGGTGAATTAAAAATTCACATGGGGAAGAGAGGAGCCTAGGATGAATAAAAAGGAATTAAAAATTCCTTGGGGGATGGGGAGAGTTGACTAAAGGGGTGATTAGGATTGTGCAAGTACTTGATTAGATTAATTAATGAAGATTAGAAGAGAGTTAGATCTCACATGTGACTCGATGTGACATGATCCAAGAATCACATTCAGGGGAAAAGAAAGGAATTTAATATTCCTTGGAAGGATAAAAGGAATTAAAATTCTTGAGAGATTGAATGAACCTAGTTAGTGAAGGATTAGAGGATGGTTAGGTGGCTAAGAGAGAGGTTAGAGGCCAGCAAAAGTTGGAGGATGTGACTTTACATCCTAATCAAAAGATTAAGGCATGTACATCCCTAATGATAAGGATAGAAGAAGGTTGGATGAATAAAAATGATGGAGGATGTGACATGAGAATTAAATAAATGGAATATTTATTTAATTCCAATTGATAAGGAGGATTAAAGAATAGGTATTATTGATTAAATACCTTAGGATTTGGCATAATTAAAAGCTATTAATTAAATAATATGATATTAGCGATGTAGAAATACGAAAGGAATTATGAATTTGGGATAAATTAAAGTGATGCATTTAAGACATCTCGGAGTTCAAAACCTTGAGAAAAATTATTACAGCAACTTCTGACAGATATGTTAAAAATGTAGATTCAATGGCGAGAATTAACTTGGTTGGTGAGGAGGCAAAAAGTGGCTAAGGTTTGCAGGATGAAATTATCATATAAAGATGTAAAAGACTTGAAATTACACTAAAAGGTGATTTGTCATTATTCATTGATGACCCTGATCAAATGCAAATCTGTCCTCCCCTCAATGTGAAAGAGGTTTCCTATTCATTGGTGCCACCATAAAGAGATTAGGAAATATTTGTGGGATAGGTAATTTTATGGTTTTTATGAACCACAATGCAGCTTAATTGTGAAGTTCTATGTATTTCTTTAAGTATATGTTGAGGACAAATCTTGACCAAAATCCCAAGTCTATTTTGATGTGAGAGGACTTCTGGGGAAAAGAGTGGGGTAGGCACAAGATGAACCGATGCTAGCTTGAGTCTATGGGCAAGCAAGATGACCTCTCGCTAGGCCACCTCATGAGCACACCGTCATCCCTTCCATCACGAAGGAGAGTGCCGACATAGAGACTCTGCAGGCCATCAACTCTTTGACACAAAGTGTCATCCAACATGCTATCCCTCTTGTACAACACCATCCAGGGGAGTCTTTGATAGGTGGGCTTCAATCCCATGTGTGTCAATCTTGTGGGGCGACTTGTTCATATGACCCCATCGACACTCAAGAGGTTGCTATGCAAGATCCATCTGCAACTATGGAGATGGAGAGGGTAGCTGACATTTTGCATGACATGTATGGCATTGATACTCAGGTAAAAGTTAGCTTGTGCATTGAATTTAATTTATTAAATTTCAATTTTGAAATGTAAGATTAACTAATTTAGTTTTATGATTTTAATAAACTTGTAGGGTCATAGTGTTGATACTGGATACACCAGCCCTACACCTACTTATTTTTGCAGTACACCTTTCAGTGGGGTATATAACTAGTAAACAATTATAAATTTATCACATGTTAATAGAATTGTTTTACGAATGGTATTTTAATATGTGATTTTGGATGTTGAATAGACTAATATTGGAGGTTTCGAGGGAACACTTCCTAGTGCCAATGGATTTAGTCAAACCTTCACACAGGTAATAGAATAAAGAGTTTAACTAATGAATTGTACTTAATAGATTTGTGTAGTTTATATTCATATTGGTGATTACGTTACATTGCACATCATTCAAACTCAAAGCATTGCTTCACATTCCATAACTAATAACTAGATGTTGATAGATGACAAAATCTCAACTACAATATAGTTGTTTAGAAAGTCAACATAAGTAGTGATGCAATTACTTCATATAGCATAAGTAATAAGTCTGGGAGTAGCTTCCAATTGCATTTCCTTGTCATGGCATTCCATGAGACTATATTTTACTGAGGCATCTTTTCAAACAATTCACTACCTTGTCTATACTCCAAACTAGGCACCCATTATGGGCTTCTCTCACATATCTGAAACTCACTTGCAACTCTTTTGGAGAAATTGTCCCAAATCTAGCTTTTAATGTTGAATTAGGCCACAATTAGGCCTATTTTTCAAAGAGACACCTCTCCAAACACACAACCAACACTTGAAACCTTCAAACAGTCAAAAGATAGCCAAGAAAACCTCAGATTATTCAACTTTTGGGTCTCCTCTCACTCATTTAGACCCATTTTCATAAAACCCTCACTTTCCTTGCAATCAATTAGGGCTTATTGAAACTCTTATACCCTAACCTCTCACAAGCTTATCACTTCAATTAGGCTCATTTATGCCTATACATTCTCGTTCCATCCTCAAACAGTGCTGCCCCAAAGTTCTACATACACTTCCTTTACAAAATCACTCTTTTTCACTAGTTTTCACCCTCTTTCACCTAGGTTTTCTCACTTATTCACTTCTTTGACCACTTACAACCTCTCAGATATTTTAAACACCCTCTAATTCACCTACTCTCATATTTTTTATGGGATTCCATCCATTTCTAAACCTCCGTCCTCTTTTCACTCACTCTAACCTTGTTTAAAAGGCACCAAAATTGGTTTTTCACTAGGGCAATGAGGAGAACTCACACAAAAACTTCACCAAACAAATTCCTTACCTTATAAACCTACTCCTAATTTATACTAGTCCATTCCACCAAGAAATAGTTGCTACAAAAAGGTGGAATGGACTTTCTAGTTCATTTGGGCAATCAAACCCTTAGCCCCTATTTTCTGATCGCCTAGAGAAATCAAGCCAACAAAAGCTTGAAACTCAATATCAAACACTCAAATTAGTTTTAAATTGATTCCAACACCTAACTCCTTCAATTCACACACATTACAGATGCACTACCACCTACACGGAACCGTACACTGGCAGATGATAGAGGAAAACACATAAAATAGCAGTTTAACGGTAATATTTTATTAGTTCTCTCATTCAAAATGCTTCAACAATAGCTAAAAATGATGAATCACATATTTTAAACACTTTCCCAATAATTTAAAAATCCTAAGTACCTAATATTTCCTCTACAACTACCTTGACTCTTCATATTCCTCCACTTGGCACCTTTTTGCACTTTTACAACATTGATTGACAACTTTTGTTAAGATTCTACAACTTTACAATTTATGCCTAAAATGACTACCAAAGACCATTAAAAACTCAAAAATGGCTATTTAAGCCTTATTACATCATGAAAATACCTATACAACCTCAAAATCCTAAATTTTCCTCATGGATGCATGCTCTTGTAAAGGTGCACCTGCATCACTTTTTCAAACAGCTCACCACCTTTTCTATGCTACCACATTTTCCACACATGTCTACCAAAGCATTTTATCAAAAAATTCATTTCCTCACTACTATGGCTACGCGGAAAACACATGTTATGTACTTAAAAAACTATGGATGTGAGTCTATTAAAGCATAATAAGTAAGCAATATGAACAAGGCAATTAGTAGGTTTGAAAAAATGCCTCAAAAGAAATGCAGTCTCATGGTTGAATGCCATTCCGCTCACCATGGGATATTCTTTAAAGAATTCTTCAAATAACTCACCACCTTTTCTGTGCTACATTTTCCATGCATGTACGAAACATTTTATCAAACTACCCACTTCCTTGCTACTATGGCTAAAGCCTAAAATAGGTGCTTTCAACAAACTATGGATGCTTGGAAAAATTTCCTATCAAAGAAGCCTAATAGTGACGTAATATACCATAGGAAGGAAATTAACTATCATTCTTTCAGAATAAATCTTGAGTCTTATGGTGATGGGTACTGCGATATGCATTTATTGTAATAACACATTCCATCACGCTTGTAGAGACCCGTTTCTTTGAGGCATTTGTTCGAGAGTTCATACCACCAGCCCTCTCTATGCCACCACCAATTAGCACACATACATGTCTCTGAGGGAATTATTTTATCAAGCGGGGTTTTAGAAGCTTGTTGCTATGGGTAAAGCCGAAAACAGTGCTTTCGACAAGATCACGGATGGGGCGATGGTGGCATGATGATAGTTAGAAATATATAGTTTAATAAGTACTCAAAATTTTATTCATTATCTCATACATTATAAGTCATGACATGGATCACTATTGTAGTTTTAATGATTGAATAATTTGTTGTTTTATTTTCAGTGTTGCAAGCGGAAACACCTCCGAATGTTCAGAGGGTAATGGAGATCGGTGTTTCATCTTCTATAGAATCCTTAATGGCTCTAGCAGGGGAGGTATAGGGAAAATTCTTCATTCAATTTACATTCATTGTTATAGATGTTGGTTGGTGAAAAATAAAACCATTGATGATTAAGTGGTTTGAATTTCATATTTGAATTGGTTTATATGGGGCTTGGTATACCTGCGGCGTAGTGTGAATATTTCCTTGTGAGTGATCGTAAGGATATGGCGTTAAGTGACTATTTTGTTAACTACATCATTTTATAATGTAATTTGTATATATTAATGTCTTTGCTTCTTATTGTAATAGTTAAAAATTCACCAAGAACCTAACAATAGTAGGAGGAGCAGCAGGAGCACTCCTCAAGTGCAGCAAAAATGAGTGATAGACCTATCGCCATCCGATCAACCAACAAAGGGCAAGAGTTTATTTCGAGAGCTTGGAGAGCAATGACTTTTGATTCGAGACCCCTTTGTTGTATGCCTACATGACAGTTTTGTACATATTTTGTATTGGATATATTTGACATTATATGCCTATGTAATTCCTGGTAATACCTATATGGCATTCTAAATAACCTATATATTTCTTTTGGCACCTATATTTTATATATATTGATGTATGTGTACATGGCTATTTGGTTAATACAAATCTTTTTTGCTCGATGGTGTCCATATAGCATTATAAATTCATGGTTCAATAGATATGGGTTTTATCTATTCCAATTGTATACTTTACAAGTTAAGTGTATAATTTGTGACTGTATGTAGTTTCCAATTTATGCTGTGACTTCACCGTGTTTTCATGTGTATACCTTGCATTCATGCATATAATTTGTATTAATTTGTGTATACTATGTATTCATGTGTATACTTCAAGGCTTACATGTTTTTGAGTGCTTGTGCTTCCATTATTCACATGTACATGCTTGACTTATTCATATGTATACTTATTAATTGGTTAGACCTAACAGTGGTCATTGTTTTCCTTCATATGGTTTGTCTTGAATATTAATTGATTGATGCTAAACAACACATGTAAAAACAAAAACATTTTCAGTTAGTACATTCTATAGAAATGATTCATAAAAATATTTTTAAAAAGTATCTTCTCATATTACAAAATATATGTGTTTATACACTTCAATTGTGCAGTCACCTTTGGTTCTTTGAAAGAAAAATCTGCCTATGCCACTGTTACACTACATAGGTAAACCAGATTTTGTATAGTGGAGCTATATTAAGCTACCACTCTCAAGACCAATGTAACAATGATACAAAATAATGTTTGAGACTGCAAGAAGACATCAAAATAGCTAGTGTACTAAAAAAGTTCTTATGATTTCTAAATAATGTTGATAATTCTACTCAGTTGGCTTCTTTTTGCAAAATCATTCAAATTGAACCCTAGCATCAATAGACTGTGTATATCAAGCTACCACAATTCAAGTTTCAACGATGAATATTTATCATGCATTTTTTAAATGAAATTCAATTTTATGGTGGTTTTGTTGTTTATATGATGTTATGTGATATTCAAATCCTAATTCATGCTTCTAGGCTATATATATATATATATTGTTTTTACATGTTTTTTGTACTAACGAACCGAACCCCCCTCCAAATTTTTTTGGCCAAACCGATGAACCAAACCCCCGAACCCAAACCCAAACCTCATACAACCTCTAAACCTCTTCCAAAACTCTTCATTTTAACTGCACAAACTTAATTGACCACCAAATTATGTTGCCCCCTAACTTTACCCACTTTTACTCCCTCAAACCTCTCTTTTTCATTGAAAACCCCTCTTTTCCCAACTAAGGCATCATGCCATAACATACTTTTGACCTCCCATGTGCTTGCAGACCTTTTTTACAAATCAAAATCCACAAACTCACTCTATTTCCAACCTATTCTAACGTATTCTCAAGCAAATTCTTCTTTTCACCTCTTCTGGCCTTGCTTTTAAGGCCTAAATTCTAAATTTTCAACAGGGGCAGTGTTAGTAATCTCTTCCAATGCCTTTACTAATGTTTTTTTTTTTTTCATACTCCCTATCCTACTTACATCAAGCCCATTCCACCAAGACATGACCTGAACAATAGGTGGAATGGCCAATTTCAACATATTACACTCAAACCCTTGTATGAGCAAGTTCAGACCTATTTCAAAAATCTACTTTTAAGTTGCTTGGAACTTAATAGAATTCCAAAATAATGGATTCTCATCAAAGCTAAAACCATTCTACAATAGATTCAGATCATCTTAGAGAAAACTCCTACTGTACGAACCCGTACACAGGCTGAAAATGAAGAAAATGCACAAAAATTAACAAAGAAACAGAGATATTTGATTGATATTCTCCTTCAAACTCTTCAAAAACCACTAACTTTGATTTTCCAATGATCATACATTTTTTGTTTAGAAAACTCAGACTTCTCAACTGTCATGTGTATGTTTCTCTTTTCAATTGTTTTGCATGCCATCATAAGGGATCAAGCCGGTTGAACGTAGCTTAGAGAAATTTTGTATGTTTGGGTGTGAAAGAAGACCATGCCTAGCATAAACGTACCTATCGAGATGTGTTGGAGCAATTTTTTTGGTCACACAAATTGCAAAACGAAAGTTGTGCCACTTTGCAACTTTACACTGCTTGCATTTGACACTTTTTTCATCAAGTGAAAATTGGACACCACGGGAAAAAAACTCCAAGATAATAAAAAATGAGAGAGGTTATTGTAGAGGGGCCCAATGCGATCCCATAGGCTCAAAAGAAGAGTTTGTAAGCATCACGGTTTTTGAGTAATATCCCATCAAAGATTGCTTCCCTTTTGCACTTTGTACCCTTAAGGGATTGATTCGGTTGAACATAGCTCAGAGTGATTCCACGTGTTTGGATGTGAAAGAGGACCATGTATAATGTAAATACCCATTCGGATGTGTTGGAACAGTCCATTTAGTCACACAAGTTGCAAAATGAAAGTTGCAACTTTGTAACTTTCAACTACTTGCATTTGACAACTTTCTCCCCAAGTGAAAATGCCTCTGAGGTAGAAAAAACTGAGAGGTTATTTTAGAGGGGCCAAATACAATTCCATAGGATCAAACGAGAAGTTTCTAAGCAGCACGGTATTTGAGTAACAACATGCTAAAGTTTGCAGTTATTTTGCACTTTGGACCCTTAAGGGATCGATCTGGTTGAACATAGCTCAGACCGATTCCTCATTTTTGGGTGCGAAAGAGGACCATTCCTAGCATAAACATACCTATTCGGATGCGTTGGAATAGTCTGTTTGGTCACATGAGTTGCAGAATGAAAGTTGTGCCACTTTGCACTGCTTGCATTTGACACTTTTTTCATGAAGTGAAAATTGGACACCACAAGAAAACCACTCTGAGATAACAAAAACTAAGAGAGGTTATTGTAGAGGGTCCCAACATTATCTTGTAGGATTAGACAATATTTTCTAAGCATCACGGTATCTGAGTAACAACATGCTTAATTTTGCATTCATTTTGCACTTTGGACCCTTAAGGGATTGATCTAGTTGAACGTAGCTCAAATAGATTCTGCATGTTTGGGTGTGAAATAGGACCATGCCTAGTGTAAAAAAACCTATTCGGATGTGTTGGAACAATCTCTTTGGTCACACAAGTTGCAGAACGAAAGTTGCACCACTTTGCACAGCTTGCATTTGACACTTTTTCCACCAAGTGAAAACTAGACACCACAGAAAAACCACTCCAAGATAACAAAAACTAAGAGAGGTTATTGTAGAGGGGACCAACATAATCTTGTAGGATTAGATGAGAAGTTTCTAAGCATCACGGTATCTGAGTAACAACATGCTAAAGTTTGTAACCATTTTGCACTTTGGACCCTTAAGGAATCGATCTAGTTGAATGTAGCTTGGATAGATTCCGTGTGTTTGAGTGTGAAAGAGGACCATGTATAGCATAAACATACCTATTCAGATGTGTTGGAACAATATATTTGGTCACATGAGTTGCAGAACGAAAGTTGCACCACTTTGCACTACTTGCATTTGACACTTTTTCCATCAAGTGAAAACTGGACACCACGGGAAAACCACTCCGAGATAACAAAAACCAAGAGAGGTTATTGTAGAGGGGCCCAATGTGATCTTGTAGGTTCATATGGATATTTCCTAAGTGCCACAATTTTTGTGTAATACCCTGTCAAAGATTGCTGTCATTTTGCACTTTGGACCCTAAAGGGATCGAGTTGGTTGAACGTAGTTCAGAGCGATTATGCTCTCTTTTCGATGGAATTAGGTGGGTAGAAGACTTAACTCAATTTTAGTTTTGGTTTGGTTGGATTTCAAGTGATTTTGTGCATTGTAGAAGCCAAGTATTGAGGGTTGGTCTATATACCTTGTTTGAAGGGTTTTGAGTGCATTAAAATCTCATATTAAACCTTTCACCCATTGTATACTTCTGTAACTTGATGGAAAGGCTTACTTAGGGTTATAAAAAATTTGTGTAAATTTTTGTATTCAAGGGAGGCAAATAGAGGGTTTTTAAGTGATTCCCTAGATGTCAAATGGTGCATTTTTTAGTGGAAAATAGTGGTTTAGTGCTAGGGTTTGAAGAAATATTTGGGGGCAGCCATATCTCTTGAACTTTTAAGCTTGTGCAGATCTTTTTGAAGGTTTTTCAGGCTTTGGTTGGTTGTGGGAAGGTTTGGAGTATGGGTTTTCAATAAACCATTGCCTAACTTGTGAAAGAAGACGGTTTTGGGGTTTTTTATGTTAGAGGGCTTATCATGCCCTAAAAGTGGAGGAATTGGTGTTTGGTAAACTGGTTAATGTTTCCCAATTGTAGTTTGTATGTGATAGGAAGAATAAAGGGGGTTGCTTGTTTTGTGAAAGATGATCCAAAAGAGTCTTATGAGGGTTTGATGTATGTTGAATAAGGCTTAAATGGGTGCCTAAAATGGTGGTTTGTTGCAGAGTTTGTTAAGGAATTATGAGTTAAGGTGGGAAAAATAGGTTTGCAAACCTATAAGAGTGACTAGGTGCAAAGTTGAAAATAAGCCAAGATTGAGTTTTGAGTGAAAGATGGAGATTGGAATCCTTTTCTGTTGTGGAAGTGAGTTGATTTCCTCCCTGTATTGCTATCAGAATCACTTCCTATCAAAATCACTTCAAGTTTACATGTTTTTGCAATTTTTTCACTTTAACAACTTTTCAATTTTTGCAATTATACATCATTTTGAAAAATATGCAACATGAACTCCAAAATGACCCCAAACCAACTAACATGACTTATTACATTATAAATTGGTCTAATATGACCTTATTCAATTGAAAAAACTCAAAACACAAAACTAACTTAAGACTTCCATGAACCAAATTTTCTCAATAACCTTGGTGCCCCTGCACCAAATTTTATTATTTCAGTAAATCTCATTACAATGCTTTAGGCACTCTTTTCTTATGGATCTTTTACAATGTCACTCATACATTCAAGATTCTCTTATAATGTCTACATCATAGGTGCTCATTATGAGGTTAACTTCAAATGAGTAACTTGAGATTCCTTCGCAAAGCTTCACATGCTCTTTTATAATGGCTTCAAATCATAATTGAGATTTGTCACGATCATCAAAATAAGGATGTTGCACTTCTTTTTTGGCTGAGATTCTCTTTGATGGCTCATAAATCCAGCATTTTTTCTGCAAGGGAGACCAAATCAATTTTTATTGGTTCTTACTTCGAAGCCAAAAGCAAAAGTAAAGAAAGAAAAAGAAAAGAGCATCAAATGGAAATAAAATGAAAATAGATGGAGGCAATTATGATTGAGCATGGGAAGTCTCTAAACTTGAGTCACTCCTGGTCATACATCTTCACTGAGGTTCCAAGATACCTATTGCACACAACACTTCTCATGAATAGAATATCTTGAAATTCAAGATGCTCTTATAATGTCTACATCATAGGTGCTCATGATAAGATTAACTTCAAATGAATAACTTGAAATTCCCTCACCAAGCTTCACATGCACTTTTGTAATGTCTTTAAATCATAATTGATATTTGTCAAGATCTGTTAAAAATAAGGATCATTCTACATGCTTTCGGCTGAGATTCTCTTGGATGGCTCATAAATCTGCTACATTTTTCTGGGGACTGTGTCATCTTTAGTAGGTTTACCTGAGATAAGGCAAAGTAAAAGAAGAAAGAAGCATCCAAAATGTGATGAAATGAAAATAGATGGAAGGAACTTGTAGATAGGCATGCCAGTCTCTCAACTTAGTCACTCTTGCTCATACATCTTTAGTAGGAGTTCCAAGATACCTATTGCACACAACACCTCTCATGAATAGAATAGCTTGAAATTTGAGATACTATTATAATGTGCATCATGATTTTCATGATAAAGGTCAACAAATAAATAACTTGAAATTCCCTCATTATCTTCTTTACTTGTAATAGCTTAAAATCATGATTGAGATTTGTCAAGATCATCAAAATAAGGATATTGCATTGCTTTTTTGGTTGACGTTCTCTTGGATGGCTCATAAATCTGCATTTTCTATAAGGGGACACCAATCAATTTTTAGTAGGTTACTTACAAATAGGAAAAGTAAAAGAAGATGATAGCATTGGAATCAAACAAATTAATGTGCATAAGAGTATAAAATTAATAAGAACCAATGTGCATATACATACAAATTAATCCAATGAACTATTTGGGTCCACTTTACTCTTTATTGTGTCAAGTATTGCCTCATGGTTAGACTCACAGACCTTCCACAAGGTCTTTTTCAAAGGTCTACCCTCATATTTGGTCAAGTGAACATTGGATGCCACGACAAAGTTCGAGTAATGAAGAATCTTATGATGCATGTCAAAGTCTTGAAATAGCCAATGTTTAACACTCTTATGTGGGTACCTTCTAAGCCACATTCCGATGCTGCTCTTCATTTACCAGGGTCGATGCTCGTTTCTCCATCTTTTTAACTAGAGACTCAATTTCCTTTTGGCATCAACCTACAATGACACAAGTAATAGTATGTTCCCTCTTTGTTGTCTTCAGCTACAATAACTACATAAACATGTCCTACATTGATATGTGGGGCTTCTATGCCACAATCCTGTAGAACATCGTTAGTATGAAAATATAAACATATAGAACAATAAACATCATAATGGTTAGAGAATTCAATATGTAGTCTACAACAAGTAGTGCATGTGTGATTCATCTTGACATAAAAAAATTTAATCATTTCAAAAAATCTTTGAGAAATACTAATTTGAGGATAATCATTTTGAAATTTATGAAAAAATTGGGTTTGAGTCGTATCCAAAAAATGCTTTAGATGTGGTTCATGGTTCCAACTACCGATTCTCCTCCTTATGACATCCCTTTGATTCAGAGATGGCCTTGTGTTATTCTTCGAATACTCTTCAATTAGTGTTCTCAATGCTTCAACAACTTTTTTATCTTTTTGTGGCAATCTCCTCGAGAATGCCCATAATTCATTTGAATCGATGCCCTCAATTCTTTGTCACCTTTGAATGGATTTTGATAAAAAAATTCTATTAATTTTCATTTGTTCACTAGTCTTTTTAATGAGACGAGGTCTCTTTGTTTGATAGCTTACTAAAGTCAATGTAATGACACATCGAGTGACATTACTATCCTTTGAGCATGAGGTCTTACCCACACTCTCATAAGCATCCATTAGATTCTTCACAATAGTGTTTTCACTTGATGCATTCGATGTTCTCAACCCAAGAGTCTTCATGATGTTTCTATACTTTAAACCCCGCATCATTTCAACAAATAGTTGACATCTTACGGTCTCATTTAGCCTTTCAAAGAAGATTTACCAAATCTTATCAGCATATCTTCTACAAGTGCATGCTGGAATCTTACCTTCCATGTGTTGAAAAATATCCTCATCAATATTAATCAAATACTTTGGATTTCTATGCAAAATTCTAGGTGGTGTTCTCCTAGGCACATACATCTCAACATTAGCAATTTCATCAATATTTAATTG
>VDFB02058242.1:737286936-737314430 GCA_007258455.2 Sequoia sempervirens | reverse complement strand
ATTTATTTTGTTTGTATGTCTTTTTTTTGCCAAAACGCAGTGTTTGGTGTTTTTTTTATTATAAATTAACCGTTCATTGAAATTTCAAATAAATTATATTTTTAGAAACTAGACTCCATTCGACAATTTTTTTTTAAAAAAAATCAATTACTTTTCAAAATTTATAGGGGGAGCACGGCCAAAATTCTTCTTTTCAGGATGTGTCCATTTAGAAAATTAGTAAAAAATCAAATATTCATTAAAAAATTATCATAAAAATCATGTATCAACAACATATTGTTAGCTACTTCTGATTGTAGCAATTTTAAAAATACTACAAAAACGTTCACCATGCTAGGGTCGTACAAGAGTTGCTATGTTATATTTTTTTCTGACAAAAACAACACCAATTTGTGTACATCCCTCTTTTGAGCCCTTTAATCTCAACCATTTTCAAAATAAATTAGTAATTTAGAAAGTAGACTTGGAGCACTTCGATCCTTATTTTTTGTTCCATCTCAAAATTTTGAGTGTACCTATCCTCAATTTCACATCCAAGGTCATTATTTCCTGATTTCAAAAGAAAAAAAAGTGGCCACTTAAGCCCCCCTTTTGGGAACCATCTTGGTGCACTTACCCATGTATTGATTGAAAAGATTGGTCCTCCTCTTCAGAAGTTGATGAACGAGCATGTGCACTATGTAAAATGGGAAAATGGCAACGCAGAACTAGAGGCAGCAAGTACTAGAATGTACATGGAATAAAAAACAAAATTCTCTAAAAACACCTGAAAAGAAGCAGAGCAGTATGAGTGAGATACATAATGTACTAACTGAAAATATCCTCCATGCTCTTGAGAGGTCGAGGAAGGTGCATGCACAGTATAAGCAAAGGGAAAATGGCAATGCACAAGTGGACAAATTGAAGAGGTTTTGTATTGCACGATAATTTGTGTAGGAAAAGAAATTCAAAGATGCTACTATGGATGGAGTTGAACAAGTAAATTCTATCATGAATAACTTCTACAACACAATATATTTTCCACTATGAACTGTAATAACTATTTCATTTATTAGTTCTAAAGCTTAATAAGTCTCACTTGCTAGACTAATAAGCTGTAATTTTCCTGCGACACATTGCACGAAATTGTCTTGTCCATCAAAACTTTTTCTCAAACTTCCCTAACTTATTATCCTTTTCAAAACAGTACATAGGAATTTGAATATTCATGCTTTTCAAGTGACTTTTAATGCATTCCTCTCAATTATGAACACACATTGGATAACTCGGCTTTTCTAATTTTGATTCATTGAGATAAAAGAGGACTTATCCAAACTATGATCAACATTGATTGGAAGTGCATTAAAAGTTGCACTCCAAGAGGAAGATTATTCAAATTCTTTTTGTACTCTCTCTAAAAAGGACAATAATGTTAGGAAAAAAAATTTAAAAGATTTTATGGACAAGAGAACTTAGGTGCTATGTGTCCCAAGAAAATTATAAGTTATTAGTTTCACATAATTAAATGTAGATAGCATGAGTCTAATGAAAACCTTTAGTTTTGTAGATAGTAAGAATGTAGTGAATTCCATTGACCTTCACAATTTAAAGCAACTCTTACTTACACTAAAAGTTGGATTTCAATTTCCTCGTATGATTTTAAAAATAAATGCAAAATGTAATTTAGAACAAATAGAATGCTTGCACTAAACTAACTAACATGGGACACTGTGTTTTCCAACAATGCATGGAATATATATATATATTGCCAACAAATAAAATGATCGAAAAAAACTGACACGAGATAGTGAGTTTTCTAAATAGAAATTTTTTTTCTCCAAAATACTCGAACAAATCTTTTCATAACAAACTAACTGGCATGCAACAATGTGTTTTCCAACACTTCAAATAATGCGAGCATTTTATTTATTCCAATCACATGAAAAAAGGGAAATACCATATTTACGTCACCAAAGAGTTGTTCTAAAATATGAAGGTGGACTTCATTACATTTTTGGAGTGTACGAAACAAAAACAAAAAATCATGAGGGAATAAGTGAGAAGAGACAGTGTGTTTTCCAACACTGCAAATAATGTGAATATTTTATTTGTTCCAATCAGATGTAGAAAGTGAAATGACATTTGGACTGTAGAAAAGAGTTATTCAAAAACTTCAAAGTGGTCTTCATTACATTCTTCGAGCATAAAGAAACAAAACTTTTCATAATGAACTAACTAACATGGGACAGTGCGTTTTCCAACACTACAAATGATTGGAGCATTTTATTTGTTCCAATCAGATGAAAAAAGGGAAATGTCATATTTACGTCACTAAAGAATTGTTTAAAAGATGAAGGTGGACTTCATTACATTTTTGGAGCATACAAAACCAACACTTTTCATGGGGAAATAACTGAGACAAGACAATGTGTTTTCCAACATTGCAAACAATGTGAGCATTTTATTTCTGTTTATTTTTTCAATTTTGATTGGTACAATCAAAATGGTATTTCACTTTCCTCATCTAATTCAACCAAATACAATGCTCACATTATTTGCAATTGGAAAACACACTGTCTCCATATAAGGTGTTAAGAAACAAGCAACCCATATATTGTCGTAAAACCCCTTGCAATTGAGAGGAGACAGTGTGTTTTCCAACTCTACAAATAATGCGAGCATTCTGTTTGTTCCAATCAGATAAAGAAAGTGAAATGGCATTTGGATTGTTGCAAATAGTTATTTAAAAACTTCTAAGTGGTCTTCATTACATTCGTCGAGCATAACGAAACAAAAAATTTCATAACAAACTAATTGACATGGGACAGTGTGTTTTCTCCAACACTGCAAATGATGGGAGCATAATTTTATTTGTTCCAATCAGATGAAAAAATGGAAATGCCATATTTACGTCACCAAAAAATTGTTCTAAAAGATCAAGGTGGATTCATTACATTTTTGGAGCGTACAAAACCGACACTTTTCATGAGGGAATAACTGAGATGAGACAATGTGTTTTCCAACACTGCAAACAATGTGAGCATTTTATTTTTGTTTATTTTTTTCTCTTTTGATTGGTACAATCAAAATGGCATTTCACTTTCCTCATCTCATTCGACCAAATAAAATGCTCACATTCTTTGTAGTTGGAAAACACACTATCTCCATATAAGGTGTTAAGAAACAAGCAACCCATATAGTGTCGTAAAATCCTCTGCAACTGAGAGGAGATAGTGTGTTTTCCAACTCTACAAATAAGGCGAGCATTTTATTTGTTCCAATCAGATGAAGAAAGCGAAATGACAATTCGACTATAGCAAAGAGTTGTTCAAAAAATTGAAAGTGGACTTCATTACATTCTTGGAGCATAATGAAACAAAACTCTTCATAGAGAACTAACTGACATGGGACGGTGTGTTTTCCAACACTGCAAACAATGTATAACAACACTGTGCCTTATAGGTTTCATAATACCTATTGTTTTCTAATTTCATTACATTCTTGGCACCTCATTTTGCTATTTGCAAATAATGGTTTCAAATTCCATGCTTTTTGGGGTTTTTGTCCATTTTGAAATATGATTTTGAAAACCTGTCGGCACTGACACATTTTCCCGGCAGTGGGACAGGCCACAGCAAGTCAGAGTTAACGTCTGACAATCAAGTCTTTCCATCGATGCAATTTGTTCATTTGGCCTTCTTTTCCATCGAGGCATTTTGTTCTAATCAAATGAAGAAAGTGAAATGACATTTGGACTGTAGCAAAGAGTTGTTCAAAAAATTGAAAGTGGACTTCATTACATTCTTGGAGCATAATGAAACAAAAATCTTCATAACAAACTGACATGGGACAATGTGTTTTCCAACACTACAAACAGTGTATAATAGCACTGTGCCATGTAGGTTTAATAATACCTACAGTTTTCCAATTTCATTACATTCTTACTATCTAATTCACAAAAAAAATTCAAGACAATCACAAAACATACCAAATTGAGGTCAGGGGTGAGTAACCAATTGGGTTGTTACTTCTAAAGGGTTTTAGAACAATAAGGGTTTTAGGAGACAGTGTGTTTTCCAAAACAACAATGTAGAAAATAGCGACAAAAATAGGATCTTGTCTAGGCTTTTTGCTATTTGCAAATTATGATTTTCAATGCCACGTTTTGGGATTTTTTGTCCATTTTGAATAAGAATGTGAACAATGGCGACGTTCTGGGATTTATGTGGTTTTCAAAATATATCATTTCATTGCCAAATCCACGTTGCATTTTCCAACCTCATAATATATTTTGCATAGTTTCTGGTTTTTATAAATGTTATTTAGTTATTTCACTCATATTTCCACAATGGATTGTCATTTATTTCATTTGGCAATGAAAATTTTCCAAAACCACCATATGGGAGGAAACCAAAATTAAAAAACCCTCAACACAAAAAAACATTAACAGCCTTGCATTTCAAATAAAAACCCCTTTTCCCAACAAAAACCTTGCAACGTTCAAAATAAGAATGTGAACAATGGCAATGTTATGGGCTTTATGTGATTTTCAAAATATATCATTTCATTGCAGAACCCACATTGCATTTTCCAACGTCGTAATATATTTCGCATGGCTTCTAGTTTCTGTAAATGTTATTCAGTTATTTCACTCATATTTCCACAATGGGTTGTCAATTATTTCATTTGGCAATCGCAAAATTTGAAAACCAGCATATAGGAGGAAATGGAAATTTAAAAACCCTCAACACAAAAACACATAAATAGCTTTGCATTTCAAATGAAAACCCCATTTCCCAAGGAAAACCCTTTGCTTTCACGTCAAAGAAAACCCATCTTCACAACAAATGGTCATTCATTTCTTCACAGTTCCTAGGCAGAATGGTAAAATAGCATATATTTTTGGCGGATATACATACCTGCTAGCTAGTTAGTTGCCTGCACCTGTTAAATGTGTTTTTGTTTCGAGGGTGGCCACATTGCTTCAGCGTCTGAACAACTCCTTCTCATTCCTCTCCAACAACCTGCAAAACGTCGATGTGGAAAATGGTGGCAAAAATGGGACCTCATCTGGGCTTTTTGATATTTGCAAATAATGGTTTTGAATGCCACTTTTTTTTGGGTTTTTGTCCATTCCGAAATTGATTTTGAAAACCTACCGATGCTGACACGTTTTCTTAGTGACAGGACAGGGGACGGCAGGACGGAGTTAACGTCTGATTGTCAAGTCTTTTTTTCCATACGATTTGTCTGTCTGACCACCTTTTCTGTCGAGGCCATTTTGTCCAACGTGTGGGATGGGGGATGGGATGGGGGATAGGGGGTATGATATCATGTTACATACATATGTGCTTTTTGTCTATGAGTTAGCTTTCTCCTTTATGGCATGGAAAGAAAAACTTTATTAAAAAACCTCAACCGTAAGGCTGATATTTATTCAATGGAAGAGTCGTATCTACAACACACAAGGGACAAGAGAAATCTTATTTTGAGAAATTAATTTTTTGGGCGAAAAGAGAGGGTTTTGGATTTGAATATTTTTCCCTTGATTGTTGAATATGTTTTATCCCAAAATGGTCCTCTCGTAGATAGTAGCCAGTAATGTGATGCCTGCAACTTCTCTGTCTACTCCTCTCCTCCCCTTCTTTTGCCTCCACCTATCCTCCTCGCAACTCCAGTTTGCTTGCCACGGCTCTGTATTCTCTCCTGCAGTCACAACGAAACTAAATTAAGAACCATTCATTTTGCACCAGAAAATTTAAAGGTGAGAGGACATTGAGGAAATTTGAAGTTTACCCGGCTATATTTCCTAATCCAAAATTATTGTGAATAAACTGAACGGTGCAAGTGATGATCGTTTCGACTCTCTGATATAGTGGTCTTCCTTTCCGTGTGAAACCAAAACTCCAACCTGCTTGCAAACAAATCAATTCTGCAGATTGAAGATAGATTTAGGCGCACAGTTTTAATTGATTGAGCTGGAACGAAATTTAAATGTGAACAAACAGCAAGGTAGTCGGGGGTCCATCAGTTTACTAGTACACATCGCGGCAAGAAAGCCTGACTGCCACCACGATGTGCTAGTACGACAGTCTGTTCATCCTCTGACAAACCGTTACCAGTTGCATGGCAGGCATACGGCCATCGGATGGCTGGATACACTTCTCTTAACCCGCCTCTGGCTCTGATAGCTGAGCGGTGTTCTTTGCCACACATTAGACGTCGCAGGTTCGAATCTCCGCCAACAGCAGCCGCCACCACGCCTGCAAATCCCAGACCAGCAGCAAATCAAACAAAATCTGTAGCAGCTGCACGTCCAGCGATTCAATCCCAGAAAAAACAGTCACACTTCTCATGCTCCTTATAACAAATTCGCATAGAGGGTGGCGAACGAGGAAGGAGGAGGAAGAAAACCCAATCTAAACCCTTCAGTAACCCAGGTTAAGCCCACGCCAGGCAATACATAACAATAAATGATTTCGTTTTGCCATCTCGCTTTCATTTATAGTTATGTATTGCCTGGCATGTTGAATGAAAGCGAGATGGCAGAACGAAATCATTCATAGTTAAGTATTGCCTGGCGTGGGATTAACCTGGGTTATTCCAGGAATTAGATTGGGTTTTCTTCCTTCTTCTTCCTCGTTCGCCACGCTTGTGCGAATTTGTCTGGGGTTTTCTTCCTTCTTCCTCGTTCGCCACCCTTGTGCGAATTTGTCTGGGATTTGCAGATCGTGGCGGTGGCTGTTGGCGGAGATTCGAACCCGCGACATCTGGATGTGTGCAAAGAACTCCACTGCTCATCCATGAGAACCAGAGGCAGGTTAAGAAAAGTGTCGTACTGAGAATGTGTTTGTAGCGGCGGTGCAGCCCCCCATGGCGGTGGTGCCACCCGTGGCTGTGGCTCAGCTGAGGTACAGAGGAGTGCAGCGGCGCCTGTGGGGAAGGTTCGCCGCTGAGATACGCGACTCGGCAAGGCAGGGCACTCCGATTTGGCTGGGAACTTTTGATACTGCGCTGGAGGCAGCGCTCGCGTACGATTGCGCCACTTACGCCATATGCGGCACGCATCCGGTGCTCAATTTCCCTTTCGGCGCCGCAGCCGATCTTCCTTTGCCCTCGCCGCCGCTGCCAGCGAGGAAGAGGTAGCGGACTGACGAGAGGAATCAGGTTTTGTTCATGCCACTGGAATGCTCGAATTCTGGAAGCAGTACGGTTATCGAGTCCTCAGTGGTAGTGAATATTTCCGATGCCTCGGCTCCCATGGCGGCTTTCCCCGGCAAATACCAGTGGCTTTTTATGCCCTAATTTGTTGTTCTTTACTCCACATTTTGATCTGCATGGAGAAAAGTTTTGTTATATACGGGTTTTGTACAGAGATTTATACTTATTTATTGAACATATCAATATTTTTACTACACATTTTGATCGCCGCGGAGAATTTTTTGTTGTTCGCAAGGTTTTGTACAGGGATGTATATTCATTGAATATATGCATTGTACTGCACATTTTTGTTCAGCGAGGATGGCTTTTAGTTTTTTTTTTTCAGATTTCTTGTACTTTCTGAGTATACGTCTTGGGACCTTTGTACGCCTGTATATTTCACTGTTATGGTTTCCTTTCATATAATAGTGCTAGGATGTACAGTCCAGATGCACTTCCATGTAATGATTTTGAATTTCCGCCTCTCGATTGAGAACATCAAGAATGCATTCATGGATGCATTCATGTAGTCAAAATATTAGTTATTTGTCAGTATGTGCAGCCATGATTAAGCCACTACGAATAGAAACTGAAGAGGCCTCGTAAAATAGAATAAGATCGAAGGTTTTTAGAATTCATGAGGTGAAAGATAATTGATCAAACATTAATTAGTTTTTTGTAGTTCTGATTTTTTGAATATGAGTTTCTTAGTTTTCTGCAGTCCTGATTTTCTGAAGAAGTTTTTAAAAGTTTTATGTAGTTCTGATTATCTGAAGACGATTTTTTTAGTTTTCTGCAGTTCCGAATTTCTGAAGACGAATTCCCTTATTTTCTCAACAACTTTCTCTTCATAAGAATCCTCTAAAAAACTTCTCCAGTTAAAAATTTCTCTGATAGAAACGCTCTTCCTTACATAGCCTGTACGTCTGCATCACAGTTGCCCTCTGCGGTCCTAATCCTGCCTCCTATATAATCTACTGAAAAATAGTGCAGACATCGTTCGAAAGGACCATTTCCCCAACCCACATCATGAAATTGTTGAGTTTGAAGTGAAAAGCACAGATGAAAATAACAGAAGTAAAGTATTTCATATCTATCTTAACCAAGCATATCAAAGAAATGAAATGGAACAGCAAATATATTTACAGATAAAAGAAATAAACATCAATACTATTGCAGCAGTTGTTCTCTTCATTGATCATTGAATTTTGTATTTACAGATTGAGTATACATGGTGTGCAAAATATAAGGCTTAGAGATTAAAATGGTAGGTCCAAGAAAGGAGTATTGTGGTTCTATAATGTGACTGTAGCCATTGGAATAAAATGTATGGCAGCCAACTTAAAATATTTGCATCTCTTGAATATACTGCAAGCTTAGAGTTAGAAGCTAATACCCAGCAGCCAGAACAAAACAACATGAGGAGGAAAATGACATGACCAACTTAAATTTTTGTTTTGTTTCTAAATTAAGTTAATTGAATAAAATGTTTGTCATATTACATAGATTAATTTTAGTAAAAGAATTCATTTAAATTTCCTTTTCATATGGTGAACTTGACATTATATACCCCTTTTAAAAAATTCTTTTAAGTTTTATCCTTCTACATTAAGATTTCAATTTTTTTTATACATTTTATTATAAATTTTATTATAGTTTGGATCCATCCTCCTTTATACCTTATTATTCTATTTCAATTAAGATTTAGACCTTCATTTATATATATTTACCTTTATGTGCTTGGCATTTTTTAATAAATCATTTTTCATTTATTTTCATAAAACTTCACCTTTAGCATTTATCCATACATGCCTTACATAAACCATCACAGATCAAAACAACCTATTCTCCTAGACATGACAAGACAAACTAGAAAACTATACTTGGCTACCCTACCATTAGTTAAGGTTTTAAAAAGAAGAAGAGATAGGAGCTATGTCAGTTTTACTGCGTTTGATTGTGAACCCTCTTGAATTGTTTTCTCAGAAGCCTTTATGAATCAATAATTAATTGATATTAATAATTATTTTATAAAAAAAACAGCCCTGAGCAGTAAATCAAAGATTTGTGAGAATGGCAAGTGACTGTTGATCTGAATCGGGGCTTAAATTTGATGGCCGTATGACCGTATTTAGAGATTTTTGCCGTAAAATACAATCAAAACTTTAAGAAGATTGTATCAGATGAAAGGAGAGATTTTGGATAGACTGTCAAAATTTATATAGAATTATAATGATATATATATTTGATTTATATATAATTTTACTTACACTAAGGTATATCATAATGTTTTAAGGGCACCTTTGAATAGATAACTGTCATTAAAAAATTTGTTGACAGGCAAGGTCGACCGTCAAATTTAAGCCCTGATCTGAATACTTAATTCAGAAAGAACCCACCAAAGATCAGTTATTGTCGAATCTTTAAGAAATTACAAACACCTTAACTGAATTTTAAATTCTTTTGATGTAGACACTAACTGAATTTTGAAATGGGAAAATAACAAACACCAACGGTCAAAAGAATTCAAAATTTCTAGGATGTTCGTGTCATCTTTGAAATGTTAAATAAGCACGGTTTGTGTTTTCTTGTTTGGCTGCATCTTTTGAGCTCAGCTTACAATTGCATTTTGTACCCTCTTTGATTTGAAGTTTTAGTTGCCCTGCATTTCTTTGTTTGGTTGCTCTGTTCTTGTGGATCCCCTGCCTGGTTTGTTTTATCATCTGTTCTAGTGGGTCCTCTGCCTGGTATTTTTTATTATCTGTTCTTGTGGGTCCTCTGCCTGATGTGTTCTACCATCTGTTCTAGTGGGTCCTCTGCCTGGTTTGTTCTATCATCTGTTCTAGTGGGTTCTCTGCCTGGTTTGTTCTATCATCTGTGTGGTGTGGCTTTTAACTAGCAACTTGCTTCATTTCTGATTGGTTTATTTATTATTCTCTTCTGCTGCTTTAGCTTTGAGCCAACTATCTCCATCAACTTTCAAATTCTTTTCCCAAAAACAACAGATGGAAAATTATGGAGCAATTGAAGCTCCTTCCCCATCCAGAAGAAGCAACGGTGAGCAATTAAGGAGTATGAATAGACTTATTAGTGTTGACGAAGAAGAAAATGCTGGCATGCCTTTCAGTCCAACTGCATATGGGTCATTCCATTTTGTAGCTGCTTCCTCATCCATTAGAAGCAACACTGAACAATTGTGGGCCATAAACAGACCTATTAGTGTTGAGGAAGAAGAAAAGAGTAGCATGCTTTCCAATCTAATTGCAAATAGTTCATCCGGTTCATCAACCTATGCATCTGCAGAAGATTCTTTCCAAGGGCAGTCTACCAATGATGATTGTTTCAAAGCCATTCACAAAATACAGGGTAACTTGCAGCGATTCGAAGCCGACACCCTGCATTCCATTAAAATGCTCAAGAAAGACATCCAGGCTTCTCTCTCTGAGTTCAGTAAAGAATTTCATGCCCTACAGAACACCGTGGCGGATCTGTCGCTGGATACAGAGGAAGCAGAACCTGTGCAGACTTTTATTGTGCAATTCAACTTGAGAAAGAAAAACCTAATTGAGAAGGAAGAAGATAGCATTAAGGCAGTGACAGAGCATATATTTAAAAAAGCCCTGAAGATCGAAGATTCGGAGCTGCCAAAAACAATAAGCGTGCTCAAGTCAGAATTTAATGAAGTGCTAGTAGTATTTGCCGATTCCCCTTCTAAAGAAATTGTTTTACGGCAAGCAAATGAACGGAAGAAAAAGCTGAAAAAAGCAGGAATTGCTATATTTGACTGGTAAGACAAAACATTATGGCTCAGTGCTATAATTTTGTAACTCGTTTTGAAAATAGTAGGATTCAATGTCGTTTACAATTTCCTTTGATTTTTGAGTTTATTTTTAGTGAAGCAAATCATCTTTGCTGGATATTTACTGTTCTCAAATTGATGAATGCAGGGCATAATGAAAATAATTGGAACATCACGAGAACATGAGAGAATGCTGGCTTGTCCTTGGGTTAGGGTTAGTTCAAGAATTCAGTACTATGGACAGAATTTATGTATGATCTAGATCAGGGCAATTATTTTGTGCTCAAGTATCTACCTGCTTGTTTGTGTGATTCAGTGAGCGAAAATGGCTTCCCAAAAGAGAATTTAAGTATATCCATGTAAACACTTTGGTCTTTCAAAACAGAAACTGCTGCTTGGAATCAAAACAAATGCTGCTCCAAATTTTTGTAATCCAATACTTTGAATCTTTGAAATAAATGAAGTGTTGATTGAATGAATTAATAGTACATTGCTTGAAACAAATTTTACAGTATTTCATGTCTTATCAGCAGAAATCACATTTTATGAGCTTTTGAAAATTTGCATTTCTGTAAAAGTGGGCAAAGGATAGGAGAAAAGAGAAAAGATCTTGCATGCTAATCTTTCTTTTCGCTGTCCTAGAAAAGGAAGAAAATACATATTCACTCAAGAAAATTTAAGGGAGAAAATGGGAGTGATTGGAAGATACATATCATGGAATAAGTTGCAACCAATCACTCAAGATTCGTATGGTTTTTCTACCAGATTTCAGGATGAGAAAACATCTGTAAATTTTAGTTGTAGTGCTTTCATTCTTTAAGCCTCCTTCTGAAAATCCCATTATCCTCATACTTTCTCCCTTTCATGTCCAGGAATCAAAATCCTATGCATACAATGCTTTTGCAGCTAATGCAGACGCATTGTATCAGGTAGTCCTACAGGGAACTCCTTTCTGATTTTTTCCCATCAGGCTAGCAGTTTGGCATAGAACCCATTTAAATTTTATGAATTTACTATTCCTTATGGAATTTTCTAAGAGCTTAACAGGATATTTTTTATGGTTATTTTTCCACCGTTTTTCAAGGAATATTTCATCAATTAGCAAAGTTTCGAAACATTTCTTGTTCTATTGTTAAAAGTTTCTGCATTAGATTGTGTCAATATTTTTGCATCAACATTTCGGATCACACTCAGTGATCCATCATCAGGATGTAGAAGAGAGCAGAATTATGGAGTGTGATCCAAACATTGATGCAAACATATTGACACAATCTACTGGAAAAACTTTTAACAATAAGATTGTGGAAATCTATTCTCACTAATTTCTTGCTCTGTTTTCCAATAAAGTATATATCAATGTATTTGCTAAAAATATATTAATGTGAATTCTATCTTCTTCTTTTTAACAAATTCTCCACAATGCATATTGCTGCACAAAATATTTATTCTTTAAGCTTTTCTATTTCATGCCAACTCTGAAAATTGCTGTAGTTGGAGCAATTTTGTTGTTCAATTTATTATTTTTTTGGAAAAAATGATAAATATATTAAAAAAAAGTCTAAAACAGATTACAACAGACATATTTTCAGACAACAATAACTATCAATAAAGTCAGGACAAGGAAAAGTAGAGGAGGTTTTCCACTATTCCACTACCCCCAAGAATTGAAAGAGACCATGATCCCAACAAAACTGACAAAAACCAATGAACAACAAGGATGAGAATTGAGTCCAATCATTATGAAGAAGCTAAAGAAATTGCAAAAATCTAACCAAAGGTAGAGATACCCACTCAATGACATTCTAGTTGTGATCAACATCAAAGGTCTATTTTGCTAAGTAGTTCGCAATAACATTCCATTCTCTAGGAATATGAACAAAGGAAATGGATTCAAATTTGGAGTGAGGTGGAGAATTTGTTCAGCAAGAGAAGCCAACCACTAGGAGGGCTCATGCAACTTCTCTTTGTTCAAAAGAGAAACTAGAGTTGTGGAATCATTTTCACAAATAACCTTCTTCCAACCCATCTCGTAAGCTTTCTCAAGTGCCACAAGAATGACTCGAGCCTCCATTTGATTATAAGTGCATCACCCCACAAAAGAAGTGAAGAAGAAACAGATAGAAACATGACTATCATGTCCAACCAATCCAATCCCAACAACACTTGGATTGTCCCATGAGAATCCATTGGTATTAATTTTGAAAAAATCCAAGTGAGGGAGAAGACCACTTACGAATCCTATTCACCTTCCTAGAAGCTTTCAATCTTGAGCCAACACATATATAAGAGGCAATTGAGGGGGAAGATCTTGTAGGCTTGATAGGTGAGCATCATAAGGGGATAGAGTCTCATCCAAAGAGCATTTGGTTGCAATAGTTTCTTTGACCGAATCCTTGATCCTTTGCCAAACCTACATGATGTGACTCTAATACCCTTGGAAAACCTGGCAATTTTCCTCTAACTAGATCTACTAAAGAGTAAAATTAGGACCCAAATCCTAGTCAACCAAAAGGAAAAAAGTTGATGCTAGAGGATGACCCACTTTTCCCAAAACTTAAATAAGTTGTGGGAATGAAGGGTCAATTCCAACTCTTCCACCATTACCTCCAAATTCCCAAAGCAAAGGAACATTAAAAGAAGAGGTGAGAAACCTTTTCTTCACCATTGCCACACAAAATGCATTTAGAAGAGCCTTGAAATCCTCTCTTTTTGATATTATCTTAGGTGAGGCATTTATTTTGACACAAAAAATAGATTAAAAAATTACACTTGGGCCAACTAAATTTGTTTCCACCAAGGAAAGTCTCTACTCACACCTTTCTTATGCTTTGAAAATTGATAGCCAAGAGCAACCAAATAGGCTCCTTTAGGATCATGACCCCACAAAAGAACGTTCATTCCATCTAGGGAGCAACAAGGTGATCAACAAGAATAGAGGAAAGAGTAACATGGGCTTCAAACATTTCCCCTCTAGGCTAGTTGTTGGGGCCTTTCCATTGATATATTTGAGAATTCCCCAAATGAATAGAGCTCTTAAAATGGGAAAATTTTGACCACCTCGTTGACTAAAATTTTTCAATAAAGGATTGGATATTCTCAAGGGATGGACGTCCCAAGAATCCTTTTGATAGAGAGCTCTATCAACATTATTAATAATCTAGAAAAGACCTTTGACAATTGAAGCCCCTTTCTTAATGGTTTTACAAACCATTGAGCCTTTCCCATATAGATCCATCTTAGGAACATCCTCATCAACAACTCCTCTCAAATAATTTAAAGAAGATTTTGGCCCAAAGTTGTTTTGTGTTCTTGCACCATCTCCAGTATAATTGGGCTACCAAGGTTGGGTAATTGAGCTCAAGCTACTTAAGACCAAGGCCACCATTTATTTTAGGTCTATAGACATGGTCCCAACTAATTAAATTCTATTTTTAGAAATTGAGGTTTTGAGCCCATAAGAATTTTCTAGAAAGAGTGTCAAATTCCTTGAGAAAACTCTAGGGGTTGATAGAGCTAAGAATCTTTAAATAGGAAGAGCCTACAAGACAAATGTTTAAAAGCATTAATTGACTAGCAAAAAGAAATCATTGGAAGGTCCATTTACTAGTTCCCTCATCTGAATTTTTTCTAGAATCCTATTCTACTAATCTCTTTCAAGGCTTGTAGTAGATAAAGGAATACTCAAGTAATCCAAAGGGAGAATCCTTATTCTAAGGTGAAGAATGAAGACAATTTTTTTCCAAATAAGCCTAGGAGTATTAAAGAAAAAATACTAGATTTATCCTCATCAATTTGTTGATTAGAGGTAGACAAGTTACATATATATCCAGATCTTTCCTAAAGTTGATCACCTCACTAATTTTAGCAACCTCCATCAAAGCTATATCATCCACAAACTAAAGGTGGGATTGAAAATATAGCTTTTGTGCCCAAGACCAACCCTAAATGAAACCATTAGCTCTCAAGTTTGTAAGCATTCTACCTAGACCTAATAAAAAGGTAAGAAGATAGGGATCCCCTTGTTGAAGTCCCTTGAAATTAGAAAAAGAGGAGAAGGGATATCATTAGTAAGAACTAAGAATGGAGAAGAAGCCACACATCTCATAACTCATTTGATTCACCCTAAGTAAAACCTAAAACTTTGTAACGCATTCCTAAGGAATGACCACCTAACTCTATCATAAGCCTTTAACATGTCTATCTTAATGAACATAGCTTCATCCCTAGAACTAGACACAGAATGGATAGCCTTAGCAACAACAATAATATTATCAAAAAATTGTTGTCCTTTTACAAATCCACCTAGTCAATAGAAATAAGAGAGGATAAAATCTACTTCAAGCACTCAACAATAAGTTTGGTGATTATCATGTAACATTCCAAAGGACAATGAGGTGAAATAGATAAAAATAATTAGCCTCCTCTTTTCTAGGAATCAAGGCCAGAAAGGTAGAATTGATAGCTTTAAGCATCTTCTTGTTGGCCTAGGATTCTCGAATAACCTCTAAAAGATCAAATTTCAAAATGCCCTAGACATTCCTATAAAATTCAATGGGAAAAACATTAAGATCAATGGATTTACCTTTCTTCATCTAGAACACATCGAGCAAGATCTTCAATAGAGATTAGTCCCATTAGTAGAATGTTTATATCCTTAGAAACCAAAGGGTAGATATAATCCAAAACAAGGTGTTCATCCTCCAAAGCCCTAGGACCACCTGTTGTGAACAAGGAGGGAAAATGTAAGACAACCTCCTTAGATATGTCTTGGAAAGAGGAAAAATGGTCTCCTTCAATTCAAATGAAAGTAAAAAGAATATTGTAACTTATTTCTTTGACCAAATCATGGAAGAAATAGGTGTTCTTATCCCCCTTTCCAAACTAATTGATTCTTAATTTCTACTTGTAGAATATAACCTCTTAGAGTTCCCATTCAAATTAAGTTCTTTTGAATAGATAGAATCCTCAAAAAGGAGCTCCTTGGTCATTCCAAATTTCTAAATCTAGAAATTGATACCATCCATTTTTTTCTAAACTTGTTCCTTTTTCATAAAAATATTTCCAAAAGAACATATGTTCCACTACTTAAGCTTCAACTTAACAAATTAAAGTTTCTTATCTCTTAGCAAAGAAAAAGAGGGATCTAGTTCACTAGAACCACCAAGTTTCTCATCAAGACTAAGAATAGCATTGAATTTCCTACCAAGATTCAAGGAAAAAAGAAGTCATAAAATGAATAAATCTAATATGAGACCAAATTAGGACCTTACCTTGAAGACTAGTAGGAGCATACACATTAGTGAGGAAAATAGAACCACCAAAATTAAAAAATAAAAATAAAGCACCACTGGTAAGGAATTTTTTCTCACTATCTAATAAGGAGTGACACTTCAAGGATCCCATAAGTAATCCAACCCTTTAGTAGATCCTTGGGATCCAATACATTGGCATTTACTATCCTACAAAATCTAAGAAGAAAGTGTAGAGTAGGAAAAGTGATCCTAGATCCAACTAGTAGATTAACTAGGATTTTAACTTCTTTTCACTTTGACTCCACATTCAAAAATAAACCAACTAGGGTTTTGATGATTGGCTAGTTTCCACAAGGGAGAGCCAATATCTTAGGGTTTTACTTTCTTGAGTTGCAAAGAGGATAATTTTGATGTGTGTTTTAACAAGCCTATTTGACACAAACACTAGATTTGAAAATATAATTTATCACATAGACGAAAACAAAAATTGTTGGAAAAATTACAAATTTGTAAAGGAGGTACAGAGAGGAACCTGTGACTAAAAAATAGACCTAAATTTGAGGGACAAGGGCAGTACCACCCTTGTCTAGAGATGCTACTTTTCCAAGATATGAAAACTCTAGGTGGTAGGTTATAGTCTGCTCTATGTTTCTTGTGACCTATTATTGATGAAACCTTCATATCTAACCTACACAAATGAAAAGAGGGGGAAAGGTTGTGTTTTATAGGGGCTTACTTCATTCAAGCCCCATTTTGGTGTTTCCAACTCCATGCACAACAAATGATGATGATCAAGATGGTGTGCCCTAGGTCAAGTAAAGGCCAAAACAATAATTGACTAAAACAATAAATGATAAATGATAATGTTACCATGGTATGAAATTTTGTTGAAGTGATGTCCACACCATGTGTTGCCACCTAAGGTTGGTTGATGGATACTTAAATGGATTGAAGACCTGCAGTAGGTTAGTCCACAAAACACAAGACTGTTGTAGCTAGCATGTAGAGAATAACTCATACATCTTCATAATAATCGCATGATTGATCATAATAGCTCCTTGTTCATAATTTCTTCCTTCTTCTTTCTCTTTCTAATTCCTTGCAAACATGATCTTGATTGACGAAAGTGATGTGATAATGCTACTAATTCTACTATTGACTACTTTTTAGGATGCTCAATTGTAATTCCAAATTGCTAGGATTTCAAATGGTGATTCAAAATACTTGTATTTATATGCATTAATTCGCTTTCCCACAAAATTAATTATCAAAAGCCAACAAATGAATTTAAATTTGTAAATGTTAAAATACTAACAATGACATATTTCAAATTGGGCCAAAATAGGATAGACAAGGGTGATAGCACCTTAGTCCAGACCTATTGTAAAATTTCAATTGTTGTTAAATCAATAATTAGTTTTGTTGCCCAATTTTATCCTACTTTTCTAAAAATGATAATAAAATAGGAAAATTATGAGCATAATTATGTCCAAGCACATAAGGGGGAGCTAAACCTAGAGTGAAATTTCCAGGGGTGACAATTTAAGACACTAAAGAAAGAGTAACCATTTATTCCACAAAGAGATCCTAAAGCAAGATGATATTAGGATTTTTATCCTTGATAAGATCTTGAACAACCTTTTGATGAGGGGTGTTTCTTCAACCCCTAGAATTCTAGGAAATCACAATCATTTTTTGGGAGTATAGAAGCAAGTACTAATGTTCAAATGACAAAAATTCCACAAGTGATCCCCCTATCATCTTCACCTTTTCTTGATCTCTTTTTTTCCCTACCTTAGAGATCTCATTGGATCCAACCTTTTTGAGATTCTTTTGCTAGAGCACTTTAATAGAGGATGATATTTCTTCTTTGCAATTGGAACTTAAGAAGAATCTAGAATGAAGCTATCTACAAAATATTTCATAGGAGCATCTATTAAATTGGAAGATGCTCCAACTAATCTAGTGTCAATATTATCAACTTCTTGATGCTAAAGAGATCCATCAAGATGACCAAGAGAGGGGATCATTTTTCTTTGAATAACATTTGTATACCTACAAAGTAATAGTTTTTGTTGGGTTGTGTTGTCACTTCATGCACCCCTTGCATTTCCCACTAGTTATAATTGATCTAAGAGATTTAAATGGGTTAGTCATGCTAAAGTGTGCCTTTGGTGGCTATGTTTTTCCCTTTCCCTACTTCAATCAATTTCCCAAAATCAAAATCTCAAAATGGTTAAGTAGGAGTATTTTTCTTCCTTTGTTCCCTGTTGGGCCTCAAGACCCAATAGGAACCTGCAACTAGTGGTTTTAAGTCCTCCTTTCTCTCTACTCCCATTGTTCTCTTTTGGTCCCTATCGATCCTCAACACCTGAAAAGAACTTGGAACCAATGGTTCTACATCCTTGTTTCCTTCCACTTACTGAGCCTTGTATTTTGTAGGTCCTATCAATAGGACTCAAGACTCAACAAGAACTAATTATAACCAATGGTTAGAGGTCTTTGTTTCCTTCTACTTCTTGAGCCCCATGTTTTGTAGGTCCCTAATGGGCCTTGGGACCCAATGAGAACCTAGAACCAATGGTTCCAATTCCTTGTTTCCTTCTGCTTCTCGAGCCCCATTTCTTTTGCTCTGAATTGTCAATGTTTCTTCTCGAAATTCAAACCCCACATGGAACCTAGAACTTGAAACCTCAAGGTTATGGTTCCAAGTTTGCACTCGCTCTTGGTCCTCAACCCAAGACCAACCCTAAATGAAACCATTAGCTTTCAAGTTTTTAAGTATTCTACTTAGACCTTCTTCCATTAGGATAAAAAGGTAAGAAGATAGGGATCCCCTTGTTGAAGTCTCTTGAAATTAGAAAAAGAGGAGAAGGGATACCATTAGTAAGAACTAAGAATGGAGAAGAAGCCAGACAACTCATAACTCATTTGATTCACCCTAAGTAAAACCTAAAATTTGGTAACACATTCCTAAGGAATGACCGCCTAACTCTATCATAAGCCCTTAACATGTCTATCTTAATGAACATAACTTTATCCCTAGAACTAGACACATAATGGATAGCCTTAGCAAAAACAATAATATTATCAAAAAATTGTTGTCCTTTTACAAATCCACCTAGTCAAAAGAAATAAGAGAGGGGGTGATCCCACAATACTGGTTTATAATTTTTGGCCAAACTAGACATTGAACTGATTTTTTTTAACTAGATCTTCACTTTTGGGCACCTATAGGGGTTAAACCGTGAGGAATTTGGAGATGATGCAAACTAGTGATTTGTGAAATTTTGTTTGTAGATTCTAAATATATTTTTTTCATTTTTTTTGGAATCAGATTGCACTTCTTTTTCCATCTCCTTCGAAAACTAGTTTTTAACAGTAAACACCATTTTTAAAGAGTGATGTCACTAGCTAACTCATAACTTTTTTTCTATGAAGGATAAAATTCTATTTTTTTCGAATTTAGATTTGTAACTACGATATCTAATGCATAGAATTGGTTTCATAGCATTTCATTGATTTTTTTTCATAATTAAGTTTCAAAGTCAAACCAGTTACAATTTAGACATGATTCACTGGCTAAAGCATAACTTTTCTTGTATGTATCAAAATTCTTTTTTTTGTTGGATCAAGGACATCAATATCTAGTGCATTAATATTTTCAAAAAAAAATTTGATAATCTGTTATTATTCACATGTGTAGAACAAAGAGCATGATTTTCAGTGAAAAACCTATGTTTAATCAAACTAAAAAAAAATACATAATAAAACCAAAACATATTAAAATTATATATTTGATGGATAGCTCGTTCTAAGGACTACCATCATCCAGTTGGGATATTTGATGGATAGCTCGTTCTGAGGACTACCATCATCCAGTTGGGTCTATGAATTCTCCTCCATTTTCATTCTCAACCCGAGCTTCAAAAGGAAAATTTTTGCAAAGATTTGGTAGAAGAGGGGGAGAAGGGGGAAAAAGGGGGGTTTGAGCGAACTCCCTTGACCCTTTTGAGCAAAGGGGGGTTCGCTCGAACCCCCCTTTTTTTGAATTTTCCCTTTATTTTCTTAAAACAACGTGTCATAATATGGTTCGAGCGAACCAGGCGTGGAAAAGGTGGTTCACTCGAACTATTGGTTCGAGTGAACCCTTTAAAACCTAATTTTTTGATTGTGGGAGTGTTTTTGCAATTTTCCTTCTTCAAAAAAATTGTAAACTAGTATTATCGGTTTACCCAAGGCTAAAATCTACTTCAAGCACTCAACAATAAGTTTGGTGATTATCATGTAACATTCCAAAGGAAAATGAGGTGAAATAGATAAAAATAATTAGCCTCCTCTTTTTTAGGAATCAAGGCTAGAAAGGTAGAAATGGTAACTTTAAGCATCTTCTTATTGGCCTAGGATTCCCATATAACCTCTAAAAGATTAATTTTTAAAATGCCCTAGAAATTCCTATAAAATTCAATGGGAAAAACATCAAAATAAAGGGATTTACCTTTCTTCATCAGGAGCACATCTCAAGATCTTCAATCAAGATTAGTCCCATTAGTAGAATGGTTATATCCTTAGAAACCAAAGGGTAGATATCATCCAAAACAAGGTGAACATTCATCCTCCAAAGCCCTAAGACCATCTTTTGTGAATGAGGTAAAATGCAAGACAACCTCCTTAGATATGTCTTGGAAAGAGGAAACATGGTCTCCTTCATGGAGATGAGATTAAAAAGAATATTTTCACTTATTTCTTTGACCAAATCATGGAAGAAATATGTGTTCTTATCCCCCTCCCCAAACTAATTGATTCTTGATTTATACTTGTGGAATGTAACCTCTTAGAGCTTCCATTCAAGTTAAGTTCTTTTGAATATATAAAATCCTCAAAAATGAGCTCCTTGGTCATTCCAAATTCCTAAATCTAGAAAGTGATACTATCCATTTTTTCTAATCATGTGCCTTTTTCATAAAAATATTTCCAAAAGAACATTTGTTCCAGTACTTAATCTTGAACTTGAAACAAATTAAATAAGAACCCTAGGTCTAATGCATAAACCTAGGATTTAAATGGTTTGTTTGTTGTTTGTGATATGGGTATTTTCTATTGTTTCATTAAGATGGATATCAACAAGGTGAGTAGATTGACTTCAACCATTAAGGTGAGCTAATCAAACCTGGATCTCCATCCTATTAAGTCTTAGAGTGGATTGGGATTGAATTTTGTTAGTGTGAAAGGGGTACTTTATCTAACTAGTTCATTCTTAGCTAGTTCTCCACCAAAGTCCTCTTCACACTAGTTCCACCAAAGTCCTCTTCACACTAGTTTAACTTTACATAGGGATAAGGTGGTTGAGCTTTTAATGGCATGAGTTATCACACCTCATAGGATGCCAACACTTGTCATAATCTGGTTGCATCCATCTCTCCCCTTGGCCTATATAACCAAGGAATTTCCTTTGTAATTCTCAATTTCTCAAGCTGAATATAACTTTGCATTCTTGAGAGGAATACAATTTATTCCTCCTCATATTTCAGGTTTTGCTTTCCTTCAGTCATTAGATTCTTGGGTAGGCTAGTTAGCAAATCTCACATGGTATCAGAGCCAAATTTGAGTTGTGAATTAGCATTCCTTTAGGAAATCTGAGAGTGTTGAGAAAAATTAAGTATGCTCTTGTCTTGCATCCTCAGATGATCTGGAAAATCAAAAAGGTGTGAAAAGAATATCAATTTCTAGGGGGGTTCATATATTAACTTGTTAGTTACAGGTCTTTTGAAGCTTCTTGGAGAGATTTTGAGATCACCATTAAGTCCAGAGCAGTTGAGATAGTCAGATTTGCCCCTTATTTCACCTGAAATGGACACCTGAGGCCATATCTGCAATAATTTGAAGTGGGAGGTTCATTGCCAAATCCAACAAGGAGCCATCATTTCGGAGCATTTTGGGTCAAATCCGACCCTACCACCGTGCTTAGAAGCCCTCAAAACCATAAAATCAACTATCAAAATGTCAATTTTGGACAAAGTTGTCAAGTAAGGCAAAAAAAAATTGTCGAGGGAGCCATTTAGCCCCCATAAACAAATTAATTTAGAAAATAATATTTTTTATTTTAATTTTTTATTTTTTTTTTTAAAATAAAATATTTTATTTTATTTGTTTTTTTTAAATATGTATTTTTTTTATTTTAAAAAAATCACAAAAATAAATATTTTGATTTAAAAAAACACTTTTTAAATTTGCAAAATATATAATTTTTGTTTTTGAAAAAAAATTGAAAAATTGAAAAAAATTTCTACCATTATTTTCTAAAAATCAAAATTTAAATTTAATACAAAACAATTTGAAAATGAAAATGAAAATTTGAAATTTAAAAAAACAAAATATCATTAATTTTTTTAAATTTACAAAAAATATAATTTTTTTTTTTGAAAAAAAATTGAAAAACAATTTGCAAAAAAATATATATTTCTACACATATTATTTTCTAAAAAATCAAAAATTTAAAATTTAATGAAAACAATTTTAAAAAACAAAATATCATCAATTTTTTTAAAAAAAATATAGCAGGTACCTGCGTAGTACTCTACACAGGTACCTACACATCGGTACGCACGGTACCTACATAGGGTACTGTGCATGGCACCTACGTGTCACTATGCAAGCAGTGCCTACACTGCCCTACCCTTGGCCTTCGGGCATAAAATTAAATTTCCCAACATTTGCCTTCGGGCCTTTTTTAAAGGTTTTTATTTTTATTTTTTAAAAGTTTTTTAATATTTTTTAGTATTATTTAACATATTATTAAATATTACTTTAAAAAAAAAAAAATTGCCCGTAATTAATTCCACCGATGTTTTTTAATATTTAAATATTAAAACTAATTGTTTTTCAACGAACTTTTTTAAATGTGTCGACATATTTAATATTTTTTTTTTTATTAAAAAATATAAATATCTCAAAGTCACTAAATTTGGAGGAAGATTTAGCACCAGCTAAATTGGCAGTCAGCGAAATTTATCTAGCGGACTACTATATTTAGCAATTTTTTGGTGGATTCTTTGGCGGACATCTATCCATGGCTGATTGCTAACTTTGGCGGCAGTTCTGCTAAATTTGGCGAAAGTTTTTCACAACCCCTCTCCATTGATGCATTGATTTTTCAAGACCAACTTTGAAAGTTGATAACTCGGGCTCTCGACGTCAGAATTCAATGCAGTTTTTTTTATTTGGGCTAATTTTCATGCTCTACGCATTGGTGAAGATGGTTTCCGATTTTGGTGCACAGATTTTTCAGAAATTGCAGATTCTTAGAGATGACTCATCACCATTCTCGTTTTGGAAACTTCAAATCCACATAACTTTTGCATACGACCGTAGATCGAGTTGATTCTTTTTTTGAAAGTGCATATTTTTCGTGTACTTTGAATTGGTGTTGTTTATTTCATATGAAATTATACCAAATTTATATTTTCAACACACGTTTATTTCTTGAGGATTTGTAAAAGCAATCCAAAAATCTGTAACTGCACTAAATATAAAGTGCCAAATCAATTTTTTTTTCTGAGAGGGGTTCTTTGATTGAGTAAAGAAGTGGGGGTCTCTTAGTGTCTTTGTGTTTGAACATCTCTCATACTTTGTGCTTTGTTTTTCCTTACTATGGGTACATTTAAGTTTCCATTGCTCACGCCCTACAACTACAACACATGGCATCAAAATGCATGGAATGCCTTAATGCAACTAGGATATACACCTTATGTTGAGAAGAAGGTAACTGAACCCACAAATGATAAGGAAAAACTACTCTAGATGTTTGAACATACAAAAGTTTTTGGTTGTCTAAGGAGTTTAGTTTCTCTTGATATAATGTTTCAGATTCAAGACTATAAAGATTCACATGATGCATGGGAAAAATTAAAAACTCTCCATGGTACAACTAATGAAGTTTGTGGTTATCAAATTGACAACGAACTAATGAGTCTTGATCCAAAGTCTTTTGATAACATCCAAGATTATGTAACAAAGGTCAATGACCTGAGATCACAATGTAAATCATGTGGCTTAGAGAAGAAAGACACTCAACTTGTCTATAACACTCTAAAAAAACTTGGACCTGAATTTGCATCTTTTGTTTCTAGCTTTCATACTCATAGGTTGACAATGGGATCTACCTTCACTACACCTTCTTTTGCTTCATTTTCTGAAATGTTGATGCAAGAGCAAGGTAAGCTTCTTTCAATGGGTCTTCTTAAGCCTTCACACTCACAAGCTTTGATGGTTGGTCAACCAAAGGGTCAGAAAGCATCAAGGAAACCTGACAACAAACAAAAGCAGTTCAAGAAGAAGTCACAAATAGATCAAACACAATCATCTTCAACAACAAAATTTTACTCCAAGTCCTCTTCAAAGGGGAATTTTCAAAAGGAGTGGCCAACTTGTAGCTACTACAAGAAACCTAGTCACGAGGAACATTCTTGTCATAAGAAGCAGATTGATGAGTTAAAGCATCTTCTTAAAATGAACAACATTAATCTACCTTCTTTTGTTGCTCAACAATCCTCTACTCCTTCAAAAGCAAGTAAAGAGAAAGAACATGCACTTGTTGCTATTATTAATTCTTCAAAAGAGTGGATTCTTGACTTAGGTGCATCACATCACATGGGTTCTATTAAAGAACATTTTTCTTTGTTGGAACCTTGCCCGGTGCCCCACATTCTTATCAAGGATGATTCTCCAATGGGTGTAATTGGGAAGGGTTCAATTAATACTACAATGGTACATTTGAAGATGTCCTTTGCGTGCTCAATCTATTAGTCAACCTTCTCTCTGTCTACCAAATCACTCAGAATGGTAGAAAAGTTGAATTCACTCCAAATTCTGTTAGCATCAGGAATCTTGAAGATAATGCACTCCTTGCAGTTGGTAAGGCCAATCATGAGTCTCACCTATATGCTTTCTCTTATTTTGTACCTGATTCACATTCAAATGCATTGCTCACCCATTCAAATGTTGTGAGCAAACTATGGCATGAGCGGTTTGGCCATCTCAACTACTGCTATCTTCAACAACTTAGCAAACAGAATATGGTCACGGGTCTTCCTCAAATCAATTTTTCAGATGGTGTATGTTCAGGTTGTGCCTTGGGAAAACATCTTGAAGACAAGCTCAACAAAGGGAAGGCTTGGAGGGCTTTAGAAGTCCTTGAATTGGTTCATAATGACTTGGTGGGTCCTTTTCCATCATTATCCTTTAGTAAGGCTCGTTATTTGCTCACCTTCATTGATGACTATTCCAGATACACATGGGTCTACTTTCTTTGACACAAAGCAAAAATATTTGATAGATTTCAAGAGTTTAAGGCTCATGCTGAGAAGCAATTTGGAAAGTGTGTCAAAATTCTATTCACTGATAATGGCAGAGAATATGTGTGTTGGAAAAATAAGGACAGATAATTGAGAGGGAGGGGGTGAATCAGTTGTCACAAAATATTTAAACTTTTTCAAACTTTACTTAACTTAATCTCATATCTGATGAATGAATAATAAACCATGAACAATCAACACATTAGAAACACAGAGACCACCAAGATTTTTACATGGAAACCCTGTTAGGGGAAAAACCATGGTGGAGGTTAGTCCACAATATATTATACCCTATTAAAAGTATAATAAAAAATAAAGGGAATGCACATGCATTCAGGAACACTTCCTAGAGCTCACTGCTCAAATACAAAAGAGGAATCACTATCCAAAGAAAATTTTGGATTAAAATCATCCAAATTGTGAACTGAGAAAATAGCTTCTACACAAGCCTGATTACAGTTCCAGTTAAGCACAGAAAAACCTTCTTCACTCTTCGCTCAAACTTCTTCACACATCACTCAGTCTTCTTCACACTTTGCTCTACAATCAAATGATATTCACACATACATGCATGGGAGAATACTGAGCACACTTCACACTGATGAAACAATCGCTCTTATATATCTACAACATGAGATTACATCAACAACTTAGTCGGCTAGAAATATAAAACATGTTTTCAATGTCGGCCCAAATTTATAAATAAATTTTCAATGTGAATCCACCAAGGTCAGCCACAACATAGTGGAGATCCAAATTAACAACTCCAACACAAAAATACCTCAATTAATTTCACCTCAAAGATCCACCACACGTTACACCAATCATGTCGGCCAAGAACATGAAAAACTGAACATATAGAGAAAAATATTCGACCACGAGCACACCGATCAATGTGGACGTACCACAAAGATAGAGCACAATCTAGAAACATCCAAGAACACCAAGAAACAATAGAGAAACATCCACAACAACTAGAATTACCAGAATTATACCAACTTTAATCAAGAACACTGATAGAGACCACATAAACACTATCAAAAGACAAATCTTCATAATTTTGAACAAATCTTCACACAGACCTCTGAAACTTCTAGAGGATGGACTAGATACACTCAACAATAAACCCTTTAATCCACAACAATTGATCTTCAACATACAGAACTAGACACCTTCATCAACTTCACAGTTCCACTGGGAACCTACAATACTTTCTTTTACAATTTTCTCAATATCCTCGACATATACAACCTTCAATACATCAAATGCTAATAGTGTTGACATCAATGACAACCACATATCAACCACACAACCACAACATCCAACAATCTCCCCCTTTGGCATTGATGACAACACATGATGTGAAAGACACCATCAACCCAACTCTCAATCAACACTTACTCCTTAGATTTTGACTCTTCTTCCTTGACTTCTTCTGCAAGATCTTCTTCCCACAAGACTCCTTACTGCAGATAGGCAACAGTTTTTCACATGACTCTTCTCCCCCTTTGACATCAATGGCAAAGATAAGCATTATCTTCCCACATACAAGCTCTGAACCACATATTTGCACATCTGACTACTCCCCCTTAGTAGCAGCCATGGAAACATCAATCTGGATCAAAATATGATCATGAAATGTGTGGATTGATGCAAATTAATGCATCCCAGTTCATATCAGGAGGGGTAATCACTCCTAGCATCCCTCTAAGATACTCAAAAGTATCCTCCGGAAATGGCTTAGTGAAAATATCTACAATCTGTTCTTTGGTAGGAACATACTCCAGTTTGACTTCTTTTTCATTCACTTTCTACCTCAGAAAGTGAAACTTGATTGATATATGCTTGGTCTTAGAGTGTAGCACTGGATTCTTTGAAATGTTAATAGCACTTGAGTTGTCACAGTATATG